>CM038621.1:285000-387500 GCA_021554675.1 Leuciscus idus | reverse complement strand
GCTAAGCAGGGTCGGGCCTGGTTAGTACTTGGATGGGAGACCGCCTGGGAATACCAGGTGCTGTAAGCTTTTTAGTTTACTTCACTAATGTTCTAACCTTTTAAATAGCCCGTTTTTGGCAGCAGATTTCGCTTACGGCCATACCACGTTGAGAACGCCCGATCTCGTCTGATCTCGGAAGCTAAGCAGGGTCGGGCCTGGTTAGTACTTGGATGGGAGACCGCCTGGGAATACCAGGTGCTGTAAGCTTTTTAGTTTACTTCACTAATGTTCTAACCTTTTAAATAGCCCGTTTTTGGCAGCAGATTTCGCTTACGGCCATACCACGTTGAGAACGCCCGATCTCGTCTGATCTCGGAAGCTAAGCAGGGTCGGGCCTGGTTAGTACTTGGATGGGAGACCGCCTGGGAATACCAGGTGCTGTAAGCTTTTTAGTTTACTTCACTAATGTTCTAACCTTTTAAATAGCCCGTTTTTGGCAGCAGATTTCGCTTACGGCCATACCACGTTGAGAGCGCCCGATCTCGTCTGATCTCGGAAGCTAAGCAGGGTCGGGCCTGGTTAGTACTTGGATGGGAGACCGCCTGGGAATACCAGGTGCTGTAAGCATTTTTGGTTTAAAAAAAAAAAAAAAAAAAAGAGTCCATGAGATTCTTCAAAAAGCCTGAAATATTCTCTGAGTTTCTTCAACATGCCCGGTCTTGGGAGCAGAGTTTCTTCAGAAGGCCTGAAAAATTCGATGAATTTCTTCAAAAAGCCCGTTTTTGGCAGCAGATTTCGCTTACGGCCATACCACGTTGAGAACGCCCGATCTCGTCTGATCTCGGAAGCTAAGCAGGGTCGGGCCTGGTTAGTACTTGGATGGGAGACCGCCTGGGAATACCAGGTGCTGTAAGCCTTTTAGTTTACTTCACTAATGTTCTAACCTTTTAAATAGCCCGTTTTTGGCAGCAGATTTCGCTTACGGCCATACCACGTTGAGAACGCCCGATCTCGTCTGATCTCGGAAGCTAAGCAGGGTCGGGCCTGGTTAGTACTTGGATGGGAGACCGCCTGGGAATACCAGGTGCTGTAAGCTTTTTAGTTTACTTCACTAATGTTCTAACCTTTTAAATAGCCCGTTTTTGGCAGCAGATTTCGCTTACGGCCATACCACGTTGAGAACGCCCGATCTCGTCTGATCTCGGAAGCTAAGCAGGGTCGGGCCTGGTTAGTACTTGGATGGGAGACCGCCTGGGAATACCAGGTGCTGTAAGCTTTTTAGTTTACTTCACTAATGTTCTAACCTTTTAAATAGCCCGTTTTTGGCAGCAGATTTCGCTTACGGCCATACCACGTTGAGAACGCCCGATCTCGTCTGATCTCGGAAGCTAAGCAGGGTCGGGCCTGGTTAGTACTTGGATGGGAGACCGCCTGGGAATACCAGGTGCTGTAAGCATTTTTGGTTTAAAAAAAAAAAAAAAAAAAAAAGAGTCCATGAGATTCTTCAAAAAGCCTGAAATATTCTCTGAGTTTCTTCAACATGCCCGGTCTTGGGAGCAGAGTTTCTTCAGAAGGCCTGAAAAATTCGATGAATTTCTTCAAAAAGCCCGTTTTTGGCAGCAGATTTCGCTTACGGCCATACCACGTTGAGAACGCCCGATCTCGTCTGATCTCGGAAGCTAAGCAGGGTCGGGCCTGGTTAGTACTTGGATGGGAGACCGCCTGGGAATACCAGGTGCTGTAAGCTTTTTAGTTTACTTCACTAATGTTCTAACCTTTTAAATAGCCCGTTTTTGGCAGCAGATTTCGCTTACGGCCATACCACGTTGAGAACGCCCGATCTCGTCTGATCTCGGAAGCTAAGCAGGGTCGGGCCTGGTTAGTACTTGGATGGGAGACCGCCTGGGAATACCAGGTGCTGTAAGCATTTTTGGTTTAAAAAAAAAAAAAAAAAAAAAAGAGTCCATGAGATTCTTCAAAAAGCCTGAAATATTCTCTGAGTTTCTTCAACATGCCCGGTCTTGGGAGCAGAGTTTCTTCAGAAGGCCTGAAAAATTCGATGAATTTCTTCAAAAAGCCCGTTTTTGGCAGCAGATTTCGCTTACGGCCATACCACGTTGAGAACGCCCGATCTCGTCTGATCTCGGAAGCTAAGCAGGGTCGGGCCTGGTTAGTACTTGGATGGGAGACCGCCTGGGAATACCAGGTGCTGTAAGCTTTTTAGTTTACTTCACTAATGTTCTAACCTTTTAAATAGCCCGTTTTTGGCAGCAGATTTCGCTTACGGCCATACCACGTTGAGAACGCCCGATCTCGTCTGATCTCGGAAGCTAAGCAGGGTCGGGCCTGGTTAGTACTTGGATGGGAGACCGCCTGGGAATACCAGGTGCTGTAAGCTTTTTAGTTTACTTCACTAATGTTCTAACCTTTTAAATAGCCCGTTTTTGGCAGCAGATTTCGCTTACGGCCATACCACGTTGAGAACGCCCGATCTCGTCTGATCTCGGAAGCTAAGCAGGGTCGGGCCTGGTTAGTACTTGGATGGGAGACCGCCTGGGAATACCAGGTGCTGTAAGCTTTTTAGTTTACTTCACTAATGTTCTAACCTTTTAAATAGCCCGTTTTTGGCAGCAGATTTCGCTTACGGCCATACCACGTTGAGAACGCCCGATCTCGTCTGATCTCGGAAGCTAAGCAGGGTCGGGCCTGGTTAGTACTTGGATGGGAGACCGCCTGGGAATACCAGGTGCTGTAAGCATTTTTGGTTTAAAAAAAAAAAAAAAAAAAAAAGAGTCCATGAGATTCTTCAAAAAGCCTGAAATATTCTCTGAGTTTCTTCAACATGCCCGGTCTTGGGAGCAGAGTTTCTTCAGAAGGCCTGAAAAATTCGATGAATTTCTTCAAAAAGCCCGTTTTTGGCAGCAGATTTCGCTTACGGCCATACCACGTTGAGAACGCCCGATCTCGTCTGATCTCGGAAGCTAAGCAGGGTCGGGCCTGGTTAGTACTTGGATGGGAGACCGCCTGGGAATACCAGGTGCTGTAAGCTTTTTAGTTTACTTCACTAATGTTCTAACCTTTTAAATAGCCCGTTTTTGGCAGCAGATTTCGCTTACGGCCATACCACGTTGAGAACGCCCGATCTCGTCTGATCTCGGAAGCTAAGCAGGGTCGGGCCTGGTTAGTACTTGGATGGGAGACCGCCTGGGAATACCAGGTGCTGTAAGCATTTTTGGTTTAAAAAAAAAAAAAAAAAAAAAAGAGTCCATGAGATTCTTCAAAAAGCCTGAAATATTCTCTGAGTTTCTTCAACATGCCCGGTCTTGGGAGCAGAGTTTCTTCAGAAGGCCTGAAAAATTCGATGAATTTCTTCAAAAAGCCCGTTTTTGGCAGCAGATTTCGCTTACGGCCATACCACGTTGAGAACGCCCGATCTCGTCTGATCTCGGAAGCTAAGCAGGGTCGGGCCTGGTTAGTACTTGGATGGGAGACCGCCTGGGAATACCAGGTGCTGTAAGCTTTTTAGTTTACTTCACTAATGTTCTAACCTTTTAAATAGCCCGTTTTTGGCAGCAGATTTCGCTTACGGCCATACCACGTTGAGAACGCCCGATCTCGTCTGATCTCGGAAGCTAAGCAGGGTCGGGCCTGGTTAGTACTTGGATGGGAGACCGCCTGGGAATACCAGGTGCTGTAAGCATTTTTGGTTTAAAAAAAAAAAAAAAAAAAAAAGAGTCCATGAGATTCTTCAAAAAGCCTGAAATATTCTCTGAGTTTCTTCAACATGCCCGGTCTTGGGAGCAGAGTTTCTTCAGAAGGCCTGAAAAATTCGATGAATTTCTTCAAAAAGCCCGTTTTTGGCAGCAGATTTCGCTTACAGCCATACCACGTTGAGAACGCCCGATCTCGTCTGATCTCGGAAGCTAAGCAGGGTCGGGCCTGGTTAGTACTTGGATGGGAGACCGCCTGGGAATACCAGGTGCTGTAAGCTTTTTAGTTTACTTCACTAATGTTCTAACCTTTTAAATAGCCCGTTTTTGGCAGCAGATTTCGCTTACGGCCATACCACGTTGAGAACGCCCGATCTCGTCTGATCTCGGAAGCTAAGCAGGGTCGGGCCTGGTTAGTACTTGGATGGGAGACCGCCTGGGAATACCAGGTGCTGTAAGCATTTTTGGTTTAAAAAAAAAAAAAAAAGAGTCCATGAGATTCTTCAAAAAGCCTGAAATATTCTCTGAGTTTCTTCAACATGCCCGGTCTTGGGAGCAGAGTTTCTTCAGAAGGCCTGAAAAATTCGATGAATTTCTTCAAAAAGCCCGTTTTTGGCAGCAGATTTTGCTTACGGCCATACCACGTTGAGAACGCCCGATCTCGTCTGATCTCGGAAGCTAAGCAGGGTCGGGCCTGGTTAGTACTTGGATGGGAGACCGCCTGGGAATACCAGGTGCTGTAAGCTTTTTAGTTTACTTCACTAATGTTCTAACCTTTTAAATAGCCCGTTTTTGGCAGCAGATTTCGCTTACGGCCATACCACGTTGAGAACGCCCGATCTCGTCTGATCTCGGAAGCTAAGCAGGGTCGGGCCTGGTTAGTACTTGGATGGGAGACCGCCTGGGAATACCAGGTGCTGTAAGCTTTTTAGTTTACTTCACTAATGTTCTAACCTTTTAAATAGCCCGTTTTTGGCAGCAGATTTCGCTTACGGCCATACCACGTTGAGAACGCCCGATCTCGTCTGATCTCGGAAGCTAAGCAGGGTCGGGCCTGGTTAGTACTTGGATGGGAGACCGCCTGGGAATACCAGGTGCTGTAAGCATTTTTGGTTTAAAAAAAAAAAAAAAAGAGTCCATGAGATTCTTCAAAAAGCCTGAAATATTCTCTGAGTTTCTTCAACATGCCCGGTCTTGGGAGCAGAGTTTCTTCAGAAGGCCTGAAAAATTCGATGAATTTCTTCAAAAAGCCCGTTTTTGGCAGCAGATTTTGCTTACGGCCATACCACGTTGAGAACGCCCGATCTCGTCTGATCTCGGAAGCTAAGCAGGGTCGGGCCTGGTTAGTACTTGGATGGGAGACCGCCTGGGAATACCAGGTGCTGTAAGCTTTTTAGTTTACTTCACTAATGTTCTAACCTTTTAAATAGCCCGTTTTTGGCAGCAGATTTCGCTTACGGCCATACCACGTTGAGAACGCCCGATCTCGTCTGATCTCGGAAGCTAAGCAGGGTCGGGCCTGGTTAGTACTTGGATGGGAGACCGCCTGGGAATACCAGGTGCTGTAAGCTTTTTAGTTTACTTCACTAATGTTCTAACCTTTTAAATAGCCCGTTTTTGGCAGCAGATTTCGCTTACGGCCATACCACGTTGAGAACGCCCGATCTCGTCTGATCTCGGAAGCTAAGCAGGGTCGGGCCTGGTTAGTACTTGGATGGGAGACCGCCTGGGAATACCAGGTGCTGTAAGCATTTTTGGTTTAAAAAAAAAAAAAAAAAAAAAAGAGTCCATGAGATTCTTCAAAAAGCCTGAAATATTCTCTGAGTTTCTTCAACATGCCCGGTCTTGGGAGCAGAGTTTCTTCAGAAGGCCTGAAAAATTCGATGAATTTCTTCAAAAAGCCCGTTTTTGGCAGCAGATTTCGCTTACGGCCATACCACGTTGAGAACGCCCGATCTGGTCTGATCTCGGAAGCTAAGCAGGGTCGGGCCTGGTTAGTACTTGGATGGGAGACCGCCTGGGAATACCAGGTGCTGTAAGCTTTTTAGTTTACTTCACTAATGTTCTAACCTTTTAAATAGCCCGTTTTTGGCAGCAGATTTCGCTTACGGCCATACCACGTTGAGAATGCCCGATCTCGTCTGATCTCGGAAGCTAAGCAGGGTCGGGCCTGGTTAGTACTTGGATGGGAGACCGCCTGGGAATACCAGGTGCTGTAAGCTTTTTAGTTTACTTCACTAATGTTCTAACCTTTTAAATAGCCCGTTTTTGGCAGCAGATTTCGCTTACGGCCATACCACGTTGAGAACGCCCGATCTCGTCTGATCTCGGAAGCTAAGCAGGGTCGGGCCTGGTTAGTACTTGGATGGGAGACCGCCTGGGAATACCAGGTGCTGTAAGCTTTTTAGTTTACTTCACTAATGTTCTAACCTTTTAAATAGCCCGTTTTTGGCAGCAGATTTCGCTTACGGCCATACCACGTTGAGAACGCCCGATCTCGTCTGATCTCGGAAGCTAAGCAGGGTCGGGCCTGGTTAGTACTTGGATGGGAGACCGCCTGGGAATACCAGGTGCTGTAAGCTTTTTAGTTTACTTCACTAATGTTCTAACCTTTTAAATAGCCCGTTTTTGGCAGCAGATTTCGCTTACGGCCATACCACGTTGAGAACGCCCGATCTCGTCTGATCTCGGAAGCTAAGCAGGGTCGGGCCTGGTTAGTACTTGGATGGGAGACCGCCTGGGAATACCAGGTGCTGTAAGCATTTTTGGTTTAAAAAAAACAAACAAAAAAAAAGAGTCCATGAGATTCTTCAAAAAGCCTGAAATATTCTCTGAGTTTCTTCAACATGCCCGGTCTTGGGAGCAGAGTTTCTTCAGAAGGCCTGAAAAATTCGATGAATTTCTTCAAAAAGCCCATTTTTGGCAGCAGATTTCGCTTACGGCCATACCACGTTGAGAACGCCCGATCTCGTCTGATCTCGGAAGCTAAGCAGGGTCGGGCCTGGTTAGTACTTGGATGGGAGACCGCCTGGGAATACCAGGTGCTGTAAGCTTTTTAGTTTACTTCACTAATGTTCTAACCTTTTAAATAGCCCGTTTTTGGCAGCAGATTTCGCTTACGGCCATACCACGTTGAGAACGCCCGATCTCGTCTGATCTCGGAAGCTAAGCAGGGTCGGGCCTGGTTAGTACTTGGATGGGAGACCGCCTGGGAATACCAGGTGCTGTAAGCATTTTTGGTTTAAAAAAAAAAAAAAAAAAAAAAGAGTCCATGAGATTCTTCAAAAAGCCTGAAATATTCTCTGAGTTTCTTCAACATGCCCGGTCTTGGGAGCAGAGTTTCTTCAGAAGGCCTGAAAAATTCGATGAATTTCTTCAAAAAGCCCGTTTTTGGCAGCAGATTTCGCTTACGGCCATACCACGTTGAGAACGCCCGATCTCGTCTGATCTCGGAAGCTAAGCAGGGTCGGGCCTGGTTAGTACTTGGATGGGAGACCGCCTGGGAATACCAGGTGCTGTAAGCTTTTTAGTTTACTTCACTAATGTTCTAACCTTTTAAATAGCCCGTTTTTGGCAGCAGATTTCGCTTACGGCCATACCACGTTGAGAACGCCCGATCTCGTCTGATCTCGGAAGCTAAGCAGGGTCGGGCCTGGTTAGTACTTGGATGGGAGACCGCCTGGGAATACCAGGTGCTGTAAGCATTTTTGGTTTAAAAAAAAAAAAAAAAAAAAAAGAGTCCATGAGATTCTTCAAAAAGCCTGAAATATTCTCTGAGTTTCTTCAACATGCCCGGTCTTGGGAGCAGAGTTTCTTCAGAAGGCCTGAAAAATTCGATGAATTTCTTCAAAAAGCCCGTTTTTGGCAGCAGATTTCGCTTACGGCCATACCACGTTGAGAACGCCCGATCTCGTCTGATCTCGGAAGCTAAGCAGGGTCGGGCCTGGTTAGTACTTGGATGGGAGACCGCCTGGGAATACCAGGTGCTGTAAGCTTTTTAGTTTACTTCACTAATGTTCTAACCTTTTAAATAGCCCGTTTTTGGCAGCAGATTTCGCTTACGGCCATACCACGTTGAGAACGCCCGATCTCGTCTGATCTCGGAAGCTAAGCAGGGTCGGGCCTGGTTAGTACTTGGATGGGAGACCGCCTGGGAATACCAGGTGCTGTAAGCATTTTTGGTTTAAAAAAAAAAAAAAAAAAAAAAGAGTCCATGAGATTCTTCAAAAAGCCTGAAATATTCTCTGAGTTTCTTCAACATGCCCGGTCTTGGGAGCAGAGTTTCTTCAGAAGGCCTGAAAAATTCGATGAATTTCTTCAAAAAGCCCGTTTTTGGCAGCAGATTTCGCTTACGGCCATACCACGTTGAGAACGCCCGATCTCGTCTGATCTCGGAAGCTAAGCAGGGTCGGGCCTGGTTAGTACTTGGATGGGAGACCGCCTGGGAATACCAGGTGCTGTAAGCATTTTTGGTTTAAAAAAAAAAAAAAAAAAAAAGAGTCCATGAGATTCTTCAAAAAGCCTGAAATATTCTCTGAGTTTCTTCAACATGCCCGGTCTTGGGAGCAGAGTTTCTTCAGAAGGCCTGAAAAATTCGATGAATTTCTTCAAAAAGCCCGTTTTTGGCAGCAGATTTCGCTTACGGCCATACCACGTTGAGAACGCCCGATCTCGTCTGATCTCGGAAGCTAAGCAGGGTCGGGCCTGGTTAGTACTTGGATGGGAGACCGCCTGGGAATACCAGGTGCTGTAAGCTTTTTAGTTTACTTCACTAATGTTCTAACCTTTTAAATAGCCCGTTTTTGGCAGCAGATTTCGCTTACGGCCATACCACGTTGAGAACGCCTGATCTCGTCTGATCTCGGAAGCTAAGCAGGGTCGGGCCTGGTTAGTACTTGGATGGGAGACCGCCTGGGAATACCAGGTGCTGTAAGCATTTTTGGTTTAAAAAAAAAAAAAAAAAAAAAAGAGTCCATGAGATTCTTCAAAAAGCCTGAAATATTCTCTGAGTTTCTTCAACATGCCCGGTCTTGGGAGCAGAGTTTCTTCAGAAGGCCTGAAAAATTCGATGAATTTCTTCAAAAAGCCCGTTTTTGGCAGCAGATTTCGCTTACGGCCATACCACGTTGAGAACGCCCGATCTCGTCTGATCTCGGAAGCTAAGCAGGGTCGGGCCTGGTTAGTACTTGGATGGGAGACCGCCTGGGAATACCAGGTGCTGTAAGCATTTTTGGTTTAAAAAAAAAAAAAAAAAAAAAAGAGTCCATGAGATTCTTCAAAAAGCCTGAAATATTCTCTGAGTTTCTTCAACATGCCCGGTCTTGGGAGCAGAGTTTCTTCAGAAGGCCTGAAAAATTCGATGAATTTCTTCAAAAAGCCCGTTTTTGGCAGCAGATTTCGCTTACGGCCATACCACGTTGAGAACGCCCGATCTGGTCTGATCTCGGAAGCTAAGCAGGGTCGGGCCTGGTTAGTACTTGGATGGGAGACCGCCTGGGAATACCAGGTGCTGTAAGCTTTTTAGTTTACTTCACTAATGTTCTAACCTTTTAAATAGCCCGTTTTTGGCAGCAGATTTCGCTTACGGCCATACCACGTTGAGAATGCCCGATCTCGTCTGATCTCGGAAGCTAAGCAGGGTCGGGCCTGGTTAGTACTTGGATGGGAGACCGCCTGGGAATACCAGGTGCTGTAAGCTTTTTAGTTTACTTCACTAATGTTCTAACCTTTTAAATAGCCCGTTTTTGGCAGCAGATTTCGCTTACGGCCATACCACGTTGAGAACGCCCGATCTCGTCTGATCTCGGAAGCTAAGCAGGGTCGGGCCTGGTTAGTACTTGGATGGGAGACCGCCTGGGAATACCAGGTGCTGTAAGCTTTTTAGTTTACTTCACTAATGTTCTAACCTTTTAAATAGCCCGTTTTTGGCAGCAGATTTCGCTTACGGCCATACCACGTTGAGAACGCCCGATCTCGTCTGATCTCGGAAGCTAAGCAGGGTCGGGCCTGGTTAGTACTTGGATGGGAGACCGCCTGGGAATACCAGGTGCTGTAAGCTTTTTAGTTTACTTCACTAATGTTCTAACCTTTTAAATAGCCCGTTTTTGGCAGCAGATTTCGCTTACGGCCATACCACGTTGAGAACGCCCGATCTCGTCTGATCTCGGAAGCTAAGCAGGGTCGGGCCTGGTTAGTACTTGGATGGGAGACCGCCTGGGAATACCAGGTGCTGTAAGCATTTTTGGTTTAAAAAAAACAAACAAAAAAAAAGAGTCCATGAGATTCTTCAAAAAGCCTGAAATATTCTCTGAGTTTCTTCAACATGCCCGGTCTTGGGAGCAGAGTTTCTTCAGAAGGCCTGAAAAATTCGATGAATTTCTTCAAAAAGCCCATTTTTGGCAGCAGATTTCGCTTACGGCCATACCACGTTGAGAACGCCCGATCTCGTCTGATCTCGGAAGCTAAGCAGGGTCGGGCCTGGTTAGTACTTGGATGGGAGACCGCCTGGGAATACCAGGTGCTGTAAGCTTTTTAGTTTACTTCACTAATGTTCTAACCTTTTAAATAGCCCGTTTTTGGCAGCAGATTTCGCTTACGGCCATACCACGTTGAGAACGCCCGATCTCGTCTGATCTCGGAAGCTAAGCAGGGTCGGGCCTGGTTAGTACTTGGATGGGAGACCGCCTGGGAATACCAGGTGCTGTAAGCATTTTTGGTTTAAAAAAAAAAAAAAAAAAAAAAGAGTCCATGAGATTCTTCAAAAAGCCTGAAATATTCTCTGAGTTTCTTCAACATGCCCGGTCTTGGGAGCAGAGTTTCTTCAGAAGGCCTGAAAAATTCGATGAATTTCTTCAAAAAGCCCGTTTTTGGCAGCAGATTTCGCTTACGGCCATACCACGTTGAGAACGCCCGATCTCGTCTGATCTCGGAAGCTAAGCAGGGTCGGGCCTGGTTAGTACTTGGATGGGAGACCGCCTGGGAATACCAGGTGCTGTAAGCTTTTTAGTTTACTTCACTAATGTTCTAACCTTTTAAATAGCCCGTTTTTGGCAGCAGATTTCGCTTACGGCCATACCACGTTGAGAACGCCCGATCTCGTCTGATCTCGGAAGCTAAGCAGGGTCGGGCCTGGTTAGTACTTGGATGGGAGACCGCCTGGGAATACCAGGTGCTGTAAGCTTTTTAGTTTACTTCACTAATGTTCTAACCTTTTAAATAGCCCGTTTTTGGCAGCAGATTTCGCTTACGGCCATACCACGTTGAGAACGCCCGATCTCGTCTGATCTCGGAAGCTAAGCAGGGTCGGGCCTGGTTAGTACTTGGATGGGAGACCGCCTGGGAATACCAGGTGCTGTAAGCATTTTTGGTTTAAAAAAAAAAAAAAAAAAAAAAGAGTCCATGAGATTCTTCAAAAAGCCTGAAATATTCTCTGAGTTTCTTCAACATGCCCGGTCTTGGGAGCAGAGTTTCTTCAGAAGGCCTGAAAAATTCGATGAATTTCTTCAAAAAGCCCGTTTTTGGCAGCAGATTTCGCTTACGGCCATACCACGTTGAGAACGCCCGATCTCGTCTGATCTCGGAAGCTAAGCAGGGTCGGGCCTGGTTAGTACTTGGATGGGAGACCGCCTGGGAATACCAGGTGCTGTAAGCATTTTTGGTTTAAAAAAAAAAAAAAAAAAAAAAGAGTCCATGAGATTCTTCAAAAAGCCTGAAATATTCTCTGAGTTTCTTCAACATGCCCGGTCTTGGGAGCAGAGTTTCTTCAGAAGGCCTGAAAAATTCGATGAATTTCTTCAAAAAGCCCGTTTTTGGCAGCAGATTTCGCTTACGGCCATACCACGTTGAGAACGCCCGATCTCGTCTGATCTCGGAAGCTAAGCAGGGTCGGGCCTGGTTAGTACTTGGATGGGAGACCGCCTGGGAATACCAGGTGCTGTAAGCTTTTTAGTTTACTTCACTAATGTTCTAACCTTTTAAATAGCCCGTTTTTGGCAGCAGATTTCGCTTACGGCCATACCACGTTGAGAACGCCTGATCTCGTCTGATCTCGGAAGCTAAGCAGGGTCGGGCCTGGTTAGTACTTGGATGGGAGACCGCCTGGGAATACCAGGTGCTGTAAGCATTTTTGGTTTAAAAAAAAAAAAAAAAAAAAAAGAGTCCATGAGATTCTTCAAAAAGCCTGAAATATTCTCTGAGTTTCTTCAACATGCCCGGTCTTGGGAGCAGAGTTTCTTCAGAAGGCCTGAAAAATTCGATGAATTTCTTCAAAAAGCCCGTTTTTGGCAGCAGATTTCGCTTACGGCCATACCACGTTGAGAACGCCCGATCTCGTCTGATCTCGGAAGCTAAGCAGGGTCGGGCCTGGTTAGTACTTGGATGGGAGACCGCCTGGGAATACCAGGTGCTGTAAGCTTTTTAGTTTACTTCACTAATGTTCTAACCTTTTAAATAGCCCGTTTTTGGCAGCAGATTTCGCTTACGGCCATACCACGTTGAGAACGCCCGATCTCGTCTGATCTCGGAAGCTAAGCAGGGTCGGGCCTGGTTAGTACTTGGATGGGAGACCGCCTGGGAATACCAGGTGCTGTAAGCATTTTTGGTTTAAAAAAAAAAAAAAAAAAAAAAGAGTCCATGAGATTCTTCAAAAAGCCTGAAATATTCTCTGAGTTTCTTCAACATGCCCGGTCTTGGGAGCAGAGTTTCTTCAGAAGGCCTGAAAAATTCGATGAATTTCTTCAAAAAGCCCGTTTTTGGCAGCAGATTTCGCTTACGGCCATACCACGTTGAGAACGCCCGATCTCGTCTGATCTCGGAAGCTAAGCAGGGTCGGGCCTGGTTAGTACTTGGATGGGAGACCGCCTGGGAATACCAGGTGCTGTAAGCTTTTTAGTTTACTTCACTAATGTTCTAACCTTTTAAATAGCCCGTTTTTGGCAGCAGATTTCGCTTACGGCCATACCACGTTGAGAACGCCCGATCTCGTCTGATCTCGGAAGCTAAGCAGGGTCGGGCCTGGTTAGTACTTGGATGGGAGACCGCCTGGGAATACCAGGTGCTGTAAGCATTTTTGGTTTAAAAAAAAAAAAAAAAAAAAAGAGTCCATGAGATTCTTCAAAAAGCCTGAAATATTCTCTGAGTTTCTTCAACATGCCCGGTCTTGGGAGCAGAGTTTCTTCAGAAGGCCTGAAAAATTCGATGAATTTCTTCAAAAAGCCCGTTTTTGGCAGCAGATTTCGCTTACGGCCATACCACGTTGAGAACGCCCGATCTCGTCTGATCTCGGAAGCTAAGCAGGGTCGGGCCTGGTTAGTACTTGGATGGGAGACCGCCTGGGAATACCAGGTGCTGTAAGCATTTTTGGTTTAAAAAAAAAAAAAAAAAAAAAGAGTCCATGAGATTCTTCAAAAAGCCTGAAATATTCTCTGAGTTTCTTCAACATGCCCGGTCTTGGGAGCAGAGTTTCTTCAGAAGGCCTGAAAAATTCGATGAATTTCTTCAAAAAGCCCGTTTTTGGCAGCAGATTTCGCTTACGGCCATACCACGTTGAGAACGCCCGATCTCGTCTGATCTCGGAAGCTAAGCAGGGTCGGGCCTGGTTAGTACTTGGATGGGAGACCGCCTGGGAATACCAGGTGCTGTAAGCTTTTTAGTTTACTTCACTAATGTTCTAACCTTTTAAATAGCCCGTTTTTGGCAGCAGATTTCGCTTACGGCCATACCACGTTGAGAACGCCTGATCTCGTCTGATCTCGGAAGCTAAGCAGGGTCGGGCCTGGTTAGTACTTGGATGGGAGACCGCCTGGGAATACCAGGTGCTGTAAGCATTTTTGGTTTAAAAAAAAAAAAAAAAAAAAAAGAGTCCATGAGATTCTTCAAAAAGCCTGAAATATTCTCTGAGTTTCTTCAACATGCCCGGTCTTGGGAGCAGAGTTTCTTCAGAAGGCCTGAAAAATTCGATGAATTTCTTCAAAAAGCCCGTTTTTGGCAGCAGATTTCGCTTACGGCCATACCACGTTGAGAACGCCCGATCTCGTCTGATCTCGGAAGCTAAGCAGGGTCGGGCCTGGTTAGTACTTGGATGGGAGACCGCCTGGGAATACCAGGTGCTGTAAGCTTTTTAGTTTACTTCACTAATGTTCTAACCTTTTAAATAGCCCGTTTTTGGCAGCAGATTTCGCTTACGGCCATACCACGTTGAGAACGCCCGATCTCGTCTGATCTCGGAAGCTAAGCAGGGTCGGGCCTGGTTAGTACTTGGATGGGAGACCGCCTGGGAATACCAGGTGCTGTAAGCATTTTTGGTTTAAAAAAAAAAAAAAAAAAAAAGAGTCCATGAGATTCTTCAAAAAGCCTGAAATATTCTCTGAGTTTCTTCAACATGCCCGGTCTTGGGAGCAGAGTTTCTTCAGAAGGCCTGAAAAATTCGATGAATTTCTTCAAAAAGCCCGTTTTTGGCAGCAGATTTCGCTTACGGCCATACCACGTTGAGAACGCCCGATCTCGTCTGATCTCGGAAGCTAAGCAGGGTCGGGCCTGGTTAGTACTTGGATGGGAGACCGCCTGGGAATACCAGGTGCTGTAAGCTTTTTAGTTTACTTCACTAATGTTCTAACCTTTTAAATAGCCCGTTTTTGGCAGCAGATTTCGCTTACGGCCATACCACGTTGAGAACGCCTGATCTCGTCTGATCTCGGAAGCTAAGCAGGGTCGGGCCTGGTTAGTACTTGGATGGGAGACCGCCTGGGAATACCAGGTGCTGTAAGCATTTTTGGTTTAAAAAAAAAAAAAAAAAAAAAAGAGTCCATGAGATTCTTCAAAAAGCCTGAAATATTCTCTGAGTTTCTTCAACATGCCCGGTCTTGGGAGCAGAGTTTCTTCAGAAGGCCTGAAAAATTCGATGAATTTCTTCAAAAAGCCCGTTTTTGGCAGCAGATTTCGCTTACGGCCATACCACGTTGAGAACGCCCGATCTCGTCTGATCTCGGAAGCTAAGCAGGGTCGGGCCTGGTTAGTACTTGGATGGGAGACCGCCTGGGAATACCAGGTGCTGTAAGCTTTTTAGTTTACTTCACTAATGTTCTAACCTTTTAAATAGCCCGTTTTTGGCAGCAGATTTCGCTTACGGCCATACCACGTTGAGAACGCCCGATCTCGTCTGATCTCGGAAGCTAAGCAGGGTCGGGCCTGGTTAGTACTTGGATGGGAGACCGCCTGGGAATACCAGGTGCTGTAAGCATTTTTGGTTTAAAAAAAAAAAAAAAAAAAAAAAGAGTCCATGAGATTCTTCAAAAAGCCTGAAATATTCTCTGAGTTTCTTCAACATGCCCGGTCTTGGGAGCAGAGTTTCTTCAGAAGGCCTGAAAAATTCGATGAATTTCTTCAAAAAGCCCGTTTTTGGCAGCAGATTTCGCTTACGGCCATACCACGTTGAGAACGCCCGATCTCGTCTGATCTCGGAAGCTAAGCAGGGTCGGGCCTGGTTAGTACTTGGATGGGAGACCGCCTGGGAATACCAGGTGCTGTAAGCTTTTTAGTTTACTTCACTAATGTTCTAACCTTTTAAATAGCCCGTTTTTGGCAGCAGATTTCGCTTACGGCCATACCACGTTGAGAACGCCCGATCTCGTCTGATCTCGGAAGCTAAGCAGGGTCGGGCCTGGTTAGTACTTGGATGGGAGACCGCCTGGGAATACCAGGTGCTGTAAGCATTTTTGGTTTAAAAAAAAAAAAAAAAAAAAAAGAGTCCATGAGATTCTTCAAAAAGCCTGAAATATTCTCTGAGTTTCTTCAACATGCCCGGTCTTGGGAGCAGAGTTTCTTCAGAAGGCCTGAAAAATTCGATGAATTTCTTCAAAAAGCCCGTTTTTGGCAGCAGATTTCGCTTACGGCCATACCACGTTGAGAACGCCCGATCTCGTCTGATCTCGGAAGCTAAGCAGGGTCGGGCCTGGTTAGTACTTGGATGGGAGACCGCCTGGGAATACCAGGTGCTGTAAGCTTTTTAGTTTACTTCACTAATGTTCTAACCTTTTAAATAGCCCGTTTTTGGCAGCAGATTTCGCTTACGGCCATACCACGTTGAGAACGCCCGATCTCGTCTGATCTCGGAAGCTAAGCAGGGTCGGGCCTGGTTAGTACTTGGATGGGAGACCGCCTGGGAATACCAGGTGCTGTAAGCATTTTTGGTTTAAAAAAAAAAAAAAAAAAAAAGAGTCCATGAGATTCTTCAAAAAGCCTGAAATATTCTCTGAGTTTCTTCAACATGCCCGGTCTTGGGAGCAGAGTTTCTTCAGAAGGCCTGAAAAATTCGATGAATTTCTTCAAAAAGCCCGTTTTTGGCAGCAGATTTCGCTTACGGCCATACCACGTTGAGAACGCCCGATCTCGTCTGATCTCGGAAGCTAAGCAGGGTCGGGCCTGGTTAGTACTTGGATGGGAGACCGCCTGGGAATACCAGGTGCTGTAAGCTTTTTAGTTTACTTCACTAATGTTCTAACCTTTTAAATAGCCCGTTTTTGGCAGCAGATTTCGCTTACGGCCATACCACGTTGAGAACGCCCGATCTCGTCTGATCTCGGAAGCTAAGCAGGGTCGGGCCTGGTTAGTACTTGGATGGGAGACCGCCTGGGAATACCAGGTGCTGTAAGCTTTTTAGTTTACTTCACTAATGTTCTAACCTTTTAAATAGCCCGTTTTTGGCAGCAGATTTCGCTTACGGCCATACCACGTTGAGAACGCCCGATCTCGTCTGATCTCGGAAGCTAAGCAGGGTCGGGCCTGGTTAGTACTTGGATGGGAGACCGCCTGGGAATACCAGGTGCTGTAAGCTTTTTAGTTTACTTCACTAATGTTCTAACCTTTTAAATAGCCCGTTTTTGGCAGCAGATTTCGCTTACGGCCATACCACGTTGAGAACGCCCGATCTCGTCTGATCTCGGAAGCTAAGCAGGGTCGGGCCTGGTTAGTACTTGGATGGGAGACCGCCTGGGAATACCAGGTGCTGTAAGCATTTTTGGTTTAAAAAAAAAAAAAAAAAAAAAAAGAGTCCATGAGATTCTTCAAAAAGCCTGAAATATTCTCTGAGTTTCTTCAACATGCCCGGTCTTGGGAGCAGAGTTTCTTCAGAAGGCCTGAAAAATTCGATGAATTTCTTCAAAAAGCCCGTTTTTGGCAGCAGATTTCGCTTACGGCCATACCACGTTGAGAACGCCCGATCTCGTCTGATCTCGGAAGCTAAGCAGGGTCGGGCCTGGTTAGTACTTGGATGGGAGACCGCCTGGGAATACCAGGTGCTGTAAGCTTTTTAGTTTACTTCACTAATGTTCTAACCTTTTAAATAGCCCGTTTTTGGCAGCAGATTTCGCTTACGGCCATACCACGTTGAGAACGCCCGATCTCGTCTGATCTCGGAAGCTAAGCAGGGTCGGGCCTGGTTAGTACTTGGATGGGAGACCGCCTGGGAATACCAGGTGCTGTAAGCATTTTTGGTTTAAAAAAAAAAAAAAAAAAAAAAGAGTCCATGAGATTCTTCAAAAAGCCTGAAATATTCTCTGAGTTTCTTCAACATGCCCGGTCTTGGGAGCAGAGTTTCTTCAGAAGGCCTGAAAAATTCGATGAATTTCTTCAAAAAGCCCGTTTTTGGCAGCAGATTTCGCTTACGGCCATACCACGTTGAGAACGCCCGATCTCGTCTGATCTCGGAAGCTAAGCAGGGTCGGGCCTGGTTAGTACTTGGATGGGAGACCGCCTGGGAATACCAGGTGCTGTAAGCATTTTTGGTTTAAAAAAAAAAAAAAAAAAAAAGAGTCCATGAGATTCTTCAAAAAGCCTGAAATATTCTCTGAGTTTCTTCAACATGCCCGGTCTTGGGAGCAGAGTTTCTTCAGAAGGCCTGAAAAATTCGATGAATTTCTTCAAAAAGCCCGTTTTTGGCAGCAGATTTCGCTTACGGCCATACCACGTTGAGAACGCCCGATCTCGTCTGATCTCGGAAGCTAAGCAGGGTCGGGCCTGGTTAGTACTTGGATGGGAGACCGCCTGGGAATACCAGGTGCTGTAAGCTTTTTAGTTTACTTCACTAATGTTCTAACCTTTTAAATAGCCCGTTTTTGGCAGCAGATTTCGCTTACGGCCATACCACGTTGAGAACGCCCGATCTCGTCTGATCTCGGAAGCTAAGCAGGGTCGGGCCTGGTTAGTACTTGGATGGGAGACCGCCTGGGAATACCAGGTGCTGTAAGCTTTTTAGTTTACTTCACTAATGTTCTAACCTTTTAAATAGCCCGTTTTTGGCAGCAGATTTCGCTTACGGCCATACCACGTTGAGAACGCCCGATCTCGTCTGATCTCGGAAGCTAAGCAGGGTCGGGCCTGGTTAGTACTTGGATGGGAGACCGCCTGGGAATACCAGGTGCTGTAAGCATTTTTGGTTTAAAAAAAAAAAAAAAAAAAAAAGAGTCCATGAGATTCTTCAAAAAGCCTGAAATATTCTCTGAGTTTCTTCAACATGCCCGGTCTTGGGAGCAGAGTTTCTTCAGAAGGCCTGAAAAATTCGATGAATTTCTTCAAAAAGCCCGTTTTTGGCAGCAGATTTCGCTTACGGCCATACCACGTTGAGAACGCCCGATCTCGTCTGATCTCGGAAGCTAAGCAGGGTCGGGCCTGGTTAGTACTTGGATGGGAGACCGCCTGGGAATACCAGGTGCTGTAAGCTTTTTAGTTTACTTCACTAATGTTCTAACCTTTTAAATAGCCCGTTTTTGGCAGCAGATTTCGCTTACGGCCATACCACGTTGAGAACGCCCGATCTCGTCTGATCTCGGAAGCTAAGCAGGGTCGGGCCTGGTTAGTACTTGGATGGGAGACCGCCTGGGAATACCAGGTGCTGTAAGCATTTTTGGTTTAAAAAAAAAAAAAAAAAAAAAAGAGTCCATGAGATTCTTCAAAAAGCCTGAAATATTCTCTGAGTTTCTTCAACATGCCCGGTCTTGGGAGCAGAGTTTCTTCAGAAGGCCTGAAAAATTCGATGAATTTCTTCAAAAAGCCCGTTTTTGGCAGCAGATTTCGCTTACGGCCATACCACGTTGAGAACGCCCGATCTCGTCTGATCTCGGAAGCTAAGCAGGGTCGGGCCTGGTTAGTACTTGGATGGGAGACCGCCTGGGAATACCAGGTGCTGTAAGCTTTTTAGTTTACTTCACTAATGTTCTAACCTTTTAAATAGCCCGTTTTTGGCAGCAGATTTCGCTTACGGCCATACCACGTTGAGAACGCCCGATCTCGTCTGATCTCGGAAGCTAAGCAGGGTCGGGCCTGGTTAGTACTTGGATGGGAGACCGCCTGGGAATACCAGGTGCTGTAAGCATTTTTGGTTTAAAAAAAAAAAAAAAAAAAAAAGAGTCCATGAGATTCTTCAAAAAGCCTGAAATATTCTCTGAGTTTCTTCAACATGCCCGGTCTTGGGAGCAGAGTTTCTTCAGAAGGCCTGAAAAATTCGATGAATTTCTTCAAAAAGCCCGTTTTTGGCAGCAGATTTCGCTTACGGCCATACCACGTTGAGAACGCCCGATCTCGTCTGATCTCGGAAGCTAAGCAGGGTCGGGCCTGGTTAGTACTTGGATGGGAGACCGCCTGGGAATACCAGGTGCTGTAAGCTTTTTAGTTTACTTCACTAATGTTCTAACCTTTTAAATAGCCCGTTTTTGGCAGCAGATTTCGCTTACGGCCATACCACGTTGAGAACGCCCGATCTCGTCTGATCTCGGAAGCTAAGCAGGGTCGGGCCTGGTTAGTACTTGGATGGGAGACCGCCTGGGAATACCAGGTGCTGTAAGCATTTTTGGTTTAAAAAAAAAAAAAAAAGAGTCCATGAGATTCTTCAAAAAGCCTGAAATATTCTCTGAGTTTCTTCAACATGCCCGGTCTTGGGAGCAGAGTTTCTTCAGAAGGCCTGAAAAATTCGATGAATTTCTTCAAAAAGCCCGTTTTTGGCAGCAGATTTTGCTTACGGCCATACCACGTTGAGAACGCCCGATCTCGTCTGATCTCGGAAGCTAAGCAGGGTCGGGCCTGGTTAGTACTTGGATGGGAGACCGCCTGGGAATACCAGGTGCTGTAAGCTTTTTAGTTTACTTCACTAATGTTCTAACCTTTTAAATAGCCCGTTTTTGGCAGCAGATTTCGCTTACGGCCATACCACGTTGAGAACGCCCGATCTCGTCTGATCTCGGAAGCTAAGCAGGGTCGGGCCTGGTTAGTACTTGGATGGGAGACCGCCTGGGAATACCAGGTGCTGTAAGCTTTTTAGTTTACTTCACTAATGTTCTAACCTTTTAAATAGCCCGTTTTTGGCAGCAGATTTCGCTTACGGCCATACCACGTTGAGAACGCCCGATCTCGTCTGATCTCGGAAGCTAAGCAGGGTCGGGCCTGGTTAGTACTTGGATGGGAGACCGCCTGGGAATACCAGGTGCTGTAAGCATTTTTGGTTTAAAAAAAAAAAAAAAAAAAAAAGAGTCCATGAGATTCTTCAAAAAGCCTGAAATATTCTCTGAGTTTCTTCAACATGCCCGGTCTTGGGAGCAGAGTTTCTTCAGAAGGCCTGAAAAATTCGATGAATTTCTTCAAAAAGCCCGTTTTTGGCAGCAGATTTCGCTTACGGCCATACCACGTTGAGAACGCCCGATCTCGTCTGATCTCGGAAGCTAAGCAGGGTCGGGCCTGGTTAGTACTTGGATGGGAGACCGCCTGGGAATACCAGGTGCTGTAAGCTTTTTAGTTTACTTCACTAATGTTCTAACCTTTTAAATAGCCCGTTTTTGGCAGCAGATTTCGCTTACGGCCATACCACGTTGAGAACGCCCGATCTCGTCTGATCTCGGAAGCTAAGCAGGGTCGGGCCTGGTTAGTACTTGGATGGGAGACCGCCTGGGAATACCAGGAGCTGTAAGCTTTTTAGTTTACTTCACTAATGTTCTAACCTTTTAAATAGCCCGTTTTTGGCAGCAGATTTCGCTTACGGCCATACCACGTTGAGAACGCCCGATCTCGTCTGATCTCGGAAGCTAAGCAGGGTCGGGCCTGGTTAGTACTTGGATGGGAGACCGCCTGGGAATACCAGGTGCTGTAAGCATTTTTGGTTTAAAAAAAAAAAAAAAAAAAAAAGAGTCCATGAGATTCTTCAAAAAGCCTGAAATATTCTCTGAGTTTCTTCAACATGCCCGGTCTTGGGAGCAGAGTTTCTTCAGAAGGCCTGAAAAATTCGATGAATTTCTTCAAAAAGCCCGTTTTTGGCAGCAGATTTCGCTTACGGCCATACCACGTTGAGAACGCCCGATCTCGTCTGATCTCGGAAGCTAAGCAGGGTCGGGCCTGGTTAGTACTTGGATGGGAGACCGCCTGGGAATACCAGGTGCTGTAAGCTTTTTAGTTTACTTCACTAATGTTCTAACCTTTTAAATAGCCCGTTTTTGGCAGCAGATTTCGCTTACGGCCATACCACGTTGAGAACGCCTGATCTCGTCTGATCTCGGAAGCTAAGCAGGGTCGGGCCTGGTTAGTACTTGGATGGGAGACCGCCTGGGAATACCAGGTGCTGTAAGCATTTTTGGTTTAAAAAAAAAAAAACAAAAAAAAGAGTCCATGAGATTCTTCAAAAAGCCTGAAATATTCTCTGAGTTTCTTCAACATGCCCGGTCTTGGGAGCAGAGTTTCTTCAGAAGGCCTGAAAAATTCGATGAATTTCTTCAAAAAGCCCGTTTTTGGCAGCAGATTTCGCTTACGGCCATACCACGTTGAGAACGCCCGATCTCGTCTGATCTCGGAAGCTAAGCAGGGTCGGGCCTGGTTAGTACTTGGATGGGAGACCGCCTGGGAATACCAGGTGCTGTAAGCTTTTTAGTTTACTTCACTAATGTTCTAACCTTTTAAATAGCCCGTTTTTGGCAGCAGATTTCGCTTACGGCCATACCACGTTGAGAACGCCCGATCTCGTCTGATCTCGGAAGCTAAGCAGGGTCGGGCCTGGTTAGTACTTGGATGGGAGACCGCCTGGGAATACCAGGTGCTGTAAGCATTTTTGGTTTAAAAAAAAAAAAAAAAAAAAAAAGAGTCCATGAGATTCTTCAAAAAGCCTGAAATATTCTCTGAGTTTCTTCAACATGCCCGGTCTTGGGAGCAGAGTTTCTTCAGAAGGCCTGAAAAATTCGATGAATTTCTTCAAAAAGCCCGTTTTTGGCAGCAGATTTCGCTTACGGCCATACCACGTTGAGAACGCCCGATCTGGTCTGATCTCGGAAGCTAAGCAGGGTCGGGCCTGGTTAGTACTTGGATGGGAGACCGCCTGGGAATACCAGGTGCTGTAAGCTTTTTAGTTTACTTCACTAATGTTCTAACCTTTTAAATAGCCCGTTTTTGGCAGCAGATTTCGCTTACGGCCATACCACGTTGAGAATGCCCGATCTCGTCTGATCTCGGAAGCTAAGCAGGGTCGGGCCTGGTTAGTACTTGGATGGGAGACCGCCTGGGAATACCAGGTGCTGTAAGCTTTTTAGTTTACTTCACTAATGTTCTAACCTTTTAAATAGCCCGTTTTTGGCAGCAGATTTCGCTTACGGCCATACCACGTTGAGAACGCCCGATCTCGTCTGATCTCGGAAGCTAAGCAGGGTCGGGCCTGGTTAGTACTTGGATGGGAGACCGCCTGGGAATACCAGGTGCTGTAAGCTTTTTAGTTTACTTCACTAATGTTCTAACCTTTTAAATAGCCCGTTTTTGGCAGCAGATTTCGCTTACGGCCATACCACGTTGAGAACGCCCGATCTCGTCTGATCTCGGAAGCTAAGCAGGGTCGGGCCTGGTTAGTACTTGGATGGGAGACCGCCTGGGAATACCAGGTGCTGTAAGCATTTTTGGTTTAAAAAAAAAAAAAAAAAAAAAAGAGTCCATGAGATTCTTCAAAAAGCCTGAAATATTCTCTGAGTTTCTTCAACATGCCCGGTCTTGGGAGCAGAGTTTCTTCAGAAGGCCTGAAAAATTCGATGAATTTCTTCAAAAAGCCCGTTTTTGGCAGCAGATTTCGCTTACGGCCATACCACGTTGAGAACGCCCGATCTCGTCTGATCTCGGAAGCTAAGCAGGGTCGGGCCTGGTTAGTACTTGGATGGGAGACCGCCTGGGAATACCAGGTGCTGTAAGCTTTTTAGTTTACTTCACTAATGTTCTAACCTTTTAAATAGCCCGTTTTTGGCAGCAGATTTCGCTTACGGCCATACCACGTTGAGAACGCCTGATCTCGTCTGATCTCGGAAGCTAAGCAGGGTCGGGCCTGGTTAGTACTTGGATGGGAGACCGCCTGGGAATACCAGGTGCTGTAAGCATTTTTGGTTTAAAAAAAAAAAAAAAAAAAAAAAGAGTCCATGAGATTCTTCAAAAAGCCTGAAATATTCTCTGAGTTTCTTCAACATGCCCGGTCTTGGGAGCAGAGTTTCTTCAGAAGGCCTGAAAAATTCGATGAATTTCTTCAAAAAGCCCGTTTTTGGCAGCAGATTTCGCTTACGGCCATACCACGTTGAGAACGCCCGATCTCGTCTGATCTCGGAAGCTAAGCAGGGTCGGGCCTGGTTAGTACTTGGATGGGAGACCGCCTGGGAATACCAGGTGCTGTAAGCTTTTTAGTTTACTTCACTAATGTTCTAACCTTTTAAATAGCCCGTTTTTGGCAGCAGATTTCGCTTACGGCCATACCACGTTGAGAACGCCCGATCTCGTCTGATCTCGGAAGCTAAGCAGGGTCGGGCCTGGTTAGTACTTGGATGGGAGACCGCCTGGGAATACCAGGTGCTGTAAGCATTTTTGGTTTAAAAAAAAAAAAAAAAAAAAAAGAGTCCATGAGATTCTTCAAAAAGCCTGAAATATTCTCTGAGTTTCTTCAACATGCCCGGTCTTGGGAGCAGAGTTTCTTCAGAAGGCCTGAAAAATTCGATGAATTTCTTCAAAAAGCCCGTTTTTGGCAGCAGATTTCGCTTACGGCCATACCACGTTGAGAACGCCCGATCTCGTCTGATCTCGGAAGCTAAGCAGGGTCGGGCCTGGTTAGTACTTGGATGGGAGACCGCCTGGGAATACCAGGTGCTGTAAGCTTTTTAGTTTACTTCACTAATGTTCTAACCTTTTAAATAGCCCGTTTTTGGCAGCAGATTTCGCTTACGGCCATACCACGTTGAGAACGCCCGATCTCGTCTGATCTCGGAAGCTAAGCAGGGTCGGGCCTGGTTAGTACTTGGATGGGAGACCGCCTGGGAATACCAGGAGCTGTAAGCTTTTTAGTTTACTTCACTAATGTTCTAACCTTTTAAATAGCCCGTTTTTGGCAGCAGATTTCGCTTACGGCCATACCACGTTGAGAACGCCCGATCTCGTCTGATCTCGGAAGCTAAGCAGGGTCGGGCCTGGTTAGTACTTGGATGGGAGACCGCCTGGGAATACCAGGTGCTGTAAGCATTTTTGGTTTAAAAAAAAAAAAAAAAAAAAAGAGTCCATGAGATTCTTCAAAAAGCCTGAAATATTCTCTGAGTTTCTTCAACATGCCCGGTCTTGGGAGCAGAGTTTCTTCAGAAGGCCTGAAAAATTCGATGAATTTCTTCAAAAAGCCCGTTTTTGGCAGCAGATTTCGCTTACGGCCATACCACGTTGAGAACGCCCGATCTCGTCTGATCTCGGAAGCTAAGCAGGGTCGGGCCTGGTTAGTACTTGGATGGGAGACCGCCTGGGAATACCAGGTGCTGTAAGCTTTTTAGTTTACTTCACTAATGTTCTAACCTTTTAAATAGCCCGTTTTTGGCAGCAGATTTCGCTTACGGCCATACCACGTTGAGAACGCCTGATCTCGTCTGATCTCGGAAGCTAAGCAGGGTCGGGCCTGGTTAGTACTTGGATGGGAGACCGCCTGGGAATACCAGGTGCTGTAAGCATTTTTGGTTTAAAAAAAAAAAAAAAAAAAAAAGAGTCCATGAGATTCTTCAAAAAGCCTGAAATATTCTCTGAGTTTCTTCAACATGCCCGGTCTTGGGAGCAGAGTTTCTTCAGAAGGCCTGAAAAATTCGATGAATTTCTTCAAAAAGCCCGTTTTTGGCAGCAGATTTCGCTTACGGCCATACCACGTTGAGAACGCCCGATCTCGTCTGATCTCGGAAGCTAAGCAGGGTCGGGCCTGGTTAGTACTTGGATGGGAGACCGCCTGGGAATACCAGGTGCTGTAAGCTTTTTAGTTTACTTCACTAATGTTCTAACCTTTTAAATAGCCCGTTTTTGGCAGCAGATTTCGCTTACGGCCATACCACGTTGAGAACGCCCGATCTCGTCTGATCTCGGAAGCTAAGCAGGGTCGGGCCTGGTTAGTACTTGGATGGGAGACCGCCTGGGAATACCAGGTGCTGTAAGCATTTTTGGTTTAAAAAAAAAAAAAAAAAAAAAAGAGTCCATGAGATTCTTCAAAAAGCCTGAAATATTCTCTGAGTTTCTTCAACATGCCCGGTCTTGGGAGCAGAGTTTCTTCAGAAGGCCTGAAAAATTCGATGAATTTCTTCAAAAAGCCCGTTTTTGGCAGCAGATTTCGCTTACGGCCATACCACGTTGAGAACGCCCGATCTCGTCTGATCTCGGAAGCTAAGCAGGGTCGGGCCTGGTTAGTACTTGGATGGGAGACCGCCTGGGAATACCAGGTGCTGTAAGCTTTTTAGTTTACTTCACTAATGTTCTAACCTTTTAAATAGCCCGTTTTTGGCAGCAGATTTCGCTTACGGCCATACCACGTTGAGAACGCCCGATCTCGTCTGATCTCGGAAGCTAAGCAGGGTCGGGCCTGGTTAGTACTTGGATGGGAGACCGCCTGGGAATACCAGGTGCTGTAAGCATTTTTGGTTTAAAAAAAAAAAAAAAAAAAAAAAGAGTCCATGAGATTCTTCAAAAAGCCTGAAATATTCTCTGAGTTTCTTCAACATGCCCGGTCTTGGGAGCAGAGTTTCTTCAGAAGGCCTGAAAAATTCGATGAATTTCTTCAAAAAGCCCGTTTTTGGCAGCAGATTTCGCTTACGGCCATACCACGTTGAGAACGCCCGATCTCGTCTGATCTCGGAAGCTAAGCAGGGTCGGGCCTGGTTAGTACTTGGATGGGAGACCGCCTGGGAATACCAGGTGCTGTAAGCTTTTTAGTTTACTTCACTAATGTTCTAACCTTTTAAATAGCCCGTTTTTGGCAGCAGATTTCGCTTACGGCCATACCACGTTGAGAACGCCCGATCTCGTCTGATCTCGGAAGCTAAGCAGGGTCGGGCCTGGTTAGTACTTGGATGGGAGACCGCCTGGGAATACCAGGTGCTGTAAGCATTTTTGGTTTAAAAAAAAAAAAAAAAAAAAAAGAGTCCATGAGATTCTTCAAAAAGCCTGAAATATTCTCTGAGTTTCTTCAACATGCCCGGTCTTGGGAGCAGAGTTTCTTCAGAAGGCCTGAAAAATTCGATGAATTTCTTCAAAAAGCCCGTTTTTGGCAGCAGATTTCGCTTACGGCCATACCACGTTGAGAACGCCCGATCTCGTCTGATCTCGGAAGCTAAGCAGGGTCGGGCCTGGTTAGTACTTGGATGGGAGACCGCCTGGGAATACCAGGTGCTGTAAGCTTTTTAGTTTACTTCACTAATGTTCTAACCTTTTAAATAGCCCGTTTTTGGCAGCAGATTTCGCTTACGGCCATACCACGTTGAGAACGCCCGATCTCGTCTGATCTCGGAAGCTAAGCAGGGTCGGGCCTGGTTAGTACTTGGATGGGAGACCGCCTGGGAATACCAGGTGCTGTAAGCATTTTTGGTTTAAAAAAAAAAAAAAAAGAGTCCATGAGATTCTTCAAAAAGCCTGAAATATTCTCTGAGTTTCTTCAACATGCCCGGTCTTGGGAGCAGAGTTTCTTCAGAAGGCCTGAAAAATTCGATGAATTTCTTCAAAAAGCCCGTTTTTGGCAGCAGATTTTGCTTACGGCCATACCACGTTGAGAACGCCCGATCTCGTCTGATCTCGGAAGCTAAGCAGGGTCGGGCCTGGTTAGTACTTGGATGGGAGACCGCCTGGGAATACCAGGTGCTGTAAGCTTTTTAGTTTACTTCACTAATGTTCTAACCTTTTAAATAGCCCGTTTTTGGCAGCAGATTTCGCTTACGGCCATACCACGTTGAGAACGCCCGATCTCGTCTGATCTCGGAAGCTAAGCAGGGTCGGGCCTGGTTAGTACTTGGATGGGAGACCGCCTGGGAATACCAGGTGCTGTAAGCTTTTTAGTTTACTTCACTAATGTTCTAACCTTTTAAATAGCCCGTTTTTGGCAGCAGATTTCGCTTACGGCCATACCACGTTGAGAACGCCCGATCTCGTCTGATCTCGGAAGCTAAGCAGGGTCGGGCCTGGTTAGTACTTGGATGGGAGACCGCCTGGGAATACCAGGTGCTGTAAGCATTTTTGGTTTAAAAAAAAAAAAAAAAAAAAAAAGAGTCCATGAGATTCTTCAAAAAGCCTGAAATATTCTCTGAGTTTCTTCAACATGCCCGGTCTTGGGAGCAGAGTTTCTTCAGAAGGCCTGAAAAATTCGATGAATTTCTTCAAAAAGCCCGTTTTTGGCAGCAGATTTCGCTTACGGCCATACCACGTTGAGAACGCCAGATCTCGTCTGATCTCGGAAGCTAAGCAGGGTCGGGCCTGGTTAGTACTTGGATGGGAGACCGCCTGGGAATACCAGGTGCTGTAAGCTTTTTAGTTTACTTCACTAATGTTCTAACCTTTTAAATAGCCCGTTTTTGGCAGCAGATTTCGCTTACGGCCATACCACGTTGAGAACGCCCGATCTCGTCTGATCTCGGAAGCTAAGCAGGGTCGGGCCTGGTTAGTACTTGGATGGGAGACCGCCTGGGAATACCAGGAGCTGTAAGCTTTTTAGTTTACTTCACTAATGTTCTAACCTTTTAAATAGCCCGTTTTTGGCAGCAGATTTCGCTTACGGCCATACCACGTTGAGAACGCCCGATCTCGTCTGATCTCGGAAGCTAAGCAGGGTCGGGCCTGGTTAGTACTTGGATGGGAGACCGCCTGGGAATACCAGGTGCTGTAAGCATTTTTGGTTTAAAAAAAAAAAAAAAAAAAAAAGAGTCCATGAGATTCTTCAAAAAGCCTGAAATATTCTCTGAGTTTCTTCAACATGCCCGGTCTTGGGAGCAGAGTTTCTTCAGAAGGCCTGAAAAATTCGATGAATTTCTTCAAAAAGCCCGTTTTTGGCAGCAGATTTCGCTTACGGCCATACCACGTTGAGAACGCCCGATCTCGTCTGATCTCGGAAGCTAAGCAGGGTCGGGCCTGGTTAGTACTTGGATGGGAGACCGCCTGGGAATACCAGGTGCTGTAAGCTTTTTAGTTTACTTCACTAATGTTCTAACCTTTTAAATAGCCCGTTTTTGGCAGCAGATTTCGCTTACGGCCATACCACGTTGAGAACGCCTGATCTCGTCTGATCTCGGAAGCTAAGCAGGGTCGGGCCTGGTTAGTACTTGGATGGGAGACCGCCTGGGAATACCAGGTGCTGTAAGCATTTTTGGTTTAAAAAAAAAAAAACAAAAAAAAGAGTCCATGAGATTCTTCAAAAAGCCTGAAATATTCTCTGAGTTTCTTCAACATGCCCGGTCTTGGGAGCAGAGTTTCTTCAGAAGGCCTGAAAAATTCGATGAATTTCTTCAAAAAGCCCGTTTTTGGCAGCAGATTTCGCTTACGGCCATACCACGTTGAGAACGCCCGATCTCGTCTGATCTCGGAAGCTAAGCAGGGTCGGGCCTGGTTAGTACTTGGATGGGAGACCGCCTGGGAATACCAGGTGCTGTAAGCTTTTTAGTTTACTTCACTAATGTTCTAACCTTTTAAATAGCCCGTTTTTGGCAGCAGATTTCGCTTACGGCCATACCACGTTGAGAACGCCCGATCTCGTCTGATCTCGGAAGCTAAGCAGGGTCGGGCCTGGTTAGTACTTGGATGGGAGACCGCCTGGGAATACCAGGTGCTGTAAGCATTTTTGGTTTTAAAAAAAAAAAAAAAAAAAAAAGAGTCCATGAGATTCTTCAAAAAGCCTGAAATATTCTCTGAGTTTCTTCAACATGCCCGGTCTTGGGAGCAGAGTTTCTTCAGAAGGCCTGAAAAATTCGATGAATTTCTTCAAAAAGCCCGTTTTTGGCAGCAGATTTCGCTTACGGCCATACCACGTTGAGAACGCCCGATCTGGTCTGATCTCGGAAGCTAAGCAGGGTCGGGCCTGGTTAGTACTTGGATGGGAGACCGCCTGGGAATACCAGGTGCTGTAAGCTTTTTAGTTTACTTCACTAATGTTCTAACCTTTTAAATAGCCCGTTTTTGGCAGCAGATTTCGCTTACGGCCATACCACGTTGAGAATGCCCGATCTCGTCTGATCTCGGAAGCTAAGCAGGGTCGGGCCTGGTTAGTACTTGGATGGGAGACCGCCTGGGAATACCAGGTGCTGTAAGCTTTTTAGTTTACTTCACTAATGTTCTAACCTTTTAAATAGCCCGTTTTTGGCAGCAGATTTCGCTTACGGCCATACCACGTTGAGAACGCCCGATCTCGTCTGATCTCGGAAGCTAAGCAGGGTCGGGCCTGGTTAGTACTTGGATGGGAGACCGCCTGGGAATACCAGGTGCTGTAAGCTTTTTAGTTTACTTCACTAATGTTCTAACCTTTTAAATAGCCCGTTTTTGGCAGCAGATTTCGCTTACGGCCATACCACGTTGAGAACGCCCGATCTCGTCTGATCTCGGAAGCTAAGCAGGGTCGGGCCTGGTTAGTACTTGGATGGGAGACCGCCTGGGAATACCAGGTGCTGTAAGCATTTTTGGTTTAAAAAAAAAAAAAAAAAAAAAAAGAGTCCATGAGATTCTTCAAAAAGCCTGAAATATTCTCTGAGTTTCTTCAACATGCCCGGTCTTGGGAGCAGAGTTTCTTCAGAAGGCCTGAAAAATTCGATGAATTTCTTCAAAAAGCCCGTTTTTGGCAGCAGATTTCGCTTACGGCCATACCACGTTGAGAACGCCCGATCTCGTCTGATCTCGGAAGCTAAGCAGGGTCGGGCCTGGTTAGTACTTGGATGGGAGACCGCCTGGGAATACCAGGTGCTGTAAGCTTTTTAGTTTACTTCACTAATGTTCTAACCTTTTAAATAGCCCGTTTTTGGCAGCAGATTTCGCTTACGGCCATACCACGTTGAGAACGCCTGATCTCGTCTGATCTCGGAAGCTAAGCAGGGTCGGGCCTGGTTAGTACTTGGATGGGAGACCGCCTGGGAATACCAGGTGCTGTAAGCATTTTTGGTTTAAAAAAAAAAAAAAAAAAAAAAGAGTCCATGAGATTCTTCAAAAAGCCTGAAATATTCTCTGAGTTTCTTCAACATGCCCGGTCTTGGGAGCAGAGTTTCTTCAGAAGGCCTGAAAAATTCGATGAATTTCTTCAAAAAGCCCGTTTTTGGCAGCAGATTTCGCTTACGGCCATACCACGTTGAGAACGCCCGATCTCGTCTGATCTCGGAAGCTAAGCAGGGTCGGGCCTGGTTAGTACTTGGATGGGAGACCGCCTGGGAATACCAGGTGCTGTAAGCTTTTTAGTTTACTTCACTAATGTTCTAACCTTTTAAATAGCCCGTTTTTGGCAGCAGATTTCGCTTACGGCCATACCACGTTGAGAACGCCCGATCTCGTCTGATCTCGGAAGCTAAGCAGGGTCGGGCCTGGTTAGTACTTGGATGGGAGACCGCCTGGGAATACCAGGTGCTGTAAGCATTTTTGGTTTAAAAAAAAAAAAAAAAAAAAAAAGAGTCCATGAGATTCTTCAAAAAGCCTGAAATATTCTCTGAGTTTCTTCAACATGCCCGGTCTTGGGAGCAGAGTTTCTTCAGAAGGCCTGAAAAATTCGATGAATTTCTTCAAAAAGCCCGTTTTTGGCAGCAGATTTCGCTTACGGCCATACCACGTTGAGAACGCCCGATCTCGTCTGATCTCGGAAGCTAAGCAGGGTCGGGCCTGGTTAGTACTTGGATGGGAGACCGCCTGGGAATACCAGGTGCTGTAAGCTTTTTAGTTTACTTCACTAATGTTCTAACCTTTTAAATAGCCCGTTTTTGGCAGCAGATTTCGCTTACGGCCATACCACGTTGAGAACGCCCGATCTCGTCTGATCTCGGAAGCTAAGCAGGGTCGGGCCTGGTTAGTACTTGGATGGGAGACCGCCTGGGAATACCAGGAGCTGTAAGCTTTTTAGTTTACTTCACTAATGTTCTAACCTTTTAAATAGCCCGTTTTTGGCAGCAGATTTCGCTTACGGCCATACCACGTTGAGAACGCCCGATCTCGTCTGATCTCGGAAGCTAAGCAGGGTCGGGCCTGGTTAGTACTTGGATGGGAGACCGCCTGGGAATACCAGGTGCTGTAAGCATTTTTGGTTTAAAAAAAAAAAAAAAAAAAAAAGAGTCCATGAGATTCTTCAAAAAGCCTGAAATATTCTCTGAGTTTCTTCAACATGCCCGGTCTTGGGAGCAGAGTTTCTTCAGAAGGCCTGAAAAATTCGATGAATTTCTTCAAAAAGCCCGTTTTTGGCAGCAGATTTCGCTTACGGCCATACCACGTTGAGAACGCCCGATCTCGTCTGATCTCGGAAGCTAAGCAGGGTCGGGCCTGGTTAGTACTTGGATGGGAGACCGCCTGGGAATACCAGGTGCTGTAAGCTTTTTAGTTTACTTCACTAATGTTCTAACCTTTTAAATAGCCCGTTTTTGGCAGCAGATTTCGCTTACGGCCATACCACGTTGAGAACGCCTGATCTCGTCTGATCTCGGAAGCTAAGCAGGGTCGGGCCTGGTTAGTACTTGGATGGGAGACCGCCTGGGAATACCAGGTGCTGTAAGCATTTTTGGTTTAAAAAAAAAAAAAAAAAAAAAAGAGTCCATGAGATTCTTCAAAAAGCCTGAAATATTCTCTGAGTTTCTTCAACATGCCCGGTCTTGGGAGCAGAGTTTCTTCAGAAGGCCTGAAAAATTCGATGAATTTCTTCAAAAAGCCCGTTTTTGGCAGCAGATTTCGCTTACGGCCATACCACGTTGAGAACGCCCGATCTCGTCTGATCTCGGAAGCTAAGCAGGGTCGGGCCTGGTTAGTACTTGGATGGGAGACCGCCTGGGAATACCAGGTGCTGTAAGCTTTTTAGTTTACTTCACTAATGTTCTAACCTTTTAAATAGCCCGTTTTTGGCAGCAGATTTCGCTTACGGCCATACCACGTTGAGAACGCCCGATCTCGTCTGATCTCGGAAGCTAAGCAGGGTCGGGCCTGGTTAGTACTTGGATGGGAGACCGCCTGGGAATACCAGGTGCTGTAAGCATTTTTGGTTTAAAAAAAAAAAAAAAAAAAAAAGAGTCCATGAGATTCTTCAAAAAGCCTGAAATATTCTCTGAGTTTCTTCAACATGCCCGGTCTTGGGAGCAGAGTTTCTTCAGAAGGCCTGAAAAATTCGATGAATTTCTTCAAAAAGCCCGTTTTTGGCAGCAGATTTCGCTTACGGCCATACCACGTTGAGAACGCCCGATCTCGTCTGATCTCGGAAGCTAAGCAGGGTCGGGCCTGGTTAGTACTTGGATGGGAGACCGCCTGGGAATACCAGGTGCTGTAAGCTTTTTAGTTTACTTCACTAATGTTCTAACCTTTTAAATAGCCCGTTTTTGGCAGCAGATTTCGCTTACGGCCATACCACGTTGAGAACGCCCGATCTCGTCTGATCTCGGAAGCTAAGCAGGGTCGGGCCTGGTTAGTACTTGGATGGGAGACCGCCTGGGAATACCAGGTGCTGTAAGCATTTTTGGTTTAAAAAAAAAAAAAAAAAAAAAGAGTCCATGAGATTCTTCAAAAAGCCTGAAATATTCTCTGAGTTTCTTCAACATGCCCGGTCTTGGGAGCAGAGTTTCTTCAGAAGGCCTGAAAAATTCGATGAATTTCTTCAAAAAGCCCGTTTTTGGCAGCAGATTTCGCTTACGGCCATACCACGTTGAGAACGCCCGATCTCGTCTGATCTCGGAAGCTAAGCAGGGTCGGGCCTGGTTAGTACTTGGATGGGAGACCGCCTGGGAATACCAGGTGCTGTAAGCTTTTTAGTTTACTTCACTAATGTTCTAACCTTTTAAATAGCCCGTTTTTGGCAGCAGATTTCGCTTACGGCCATACCACGTTGAGAACGCCCGATCTCGTCTGATCTCGGAAGCTAAGCAGGGTCGGGCCTGGTTAGTACTTGGATGGGAGACCGCCTGGGAATACCAGGTGCTGTAAGCATTTTTGGTTTAAAAAAAAAAAAAAAAAAAAAAAGAGTCCATGAGATTCTTCAAAAAGCCTGAAATATTCTCTGAGTTTCTTCAACATGCCCGGTCTTGGGAGCAGAGTTTCTTCAGAAGGCCTGAAAAATTCGATGAATTTCTTCAAAAAGCCCGTTTTTGGCAGCAGATTTCGCTTACGGCCATACCACGTTGAGAACGCCCGATCTCGTCTGATCTCGGAAGCTAAGCAGGGTCGGGCCTGGTTAGTACTTGGATGGGAGACCGCCTGGGAATACCAGGTGCTGTAAGCTTTTTAGTTTACTTCACTAATGTTCTAACCTTTTAAATAGCCCGTTTTTGGCAGCAGATTTCGCTTACGGCCATACCACGTTGAGAACGCCCGATCTCGTCTGATCTCGGAAGCTAAGCAGGGTCGGGCCTGGTTAGTACTTGGATGGGAGACCGCCTGGGAATACCAGGTGCTGTAAGCATTTTTGGTTTAAAAAAAAAAAAAAAAAAAAAAGAGTCCATGAGATTCTTCAAAAAGCCTGAAATATTCTCTGAGTTTCTTCAACATGCCCGGTCTTGGGAGCAGAGTTTCTTCAGAAGGCCTGAAAAATTCGATGAATTTCTTCAAAAAGCCCGTTTTTGGCAGCAGATTTCGCTTACGGCCATACCACGTTGAGAACGCCCGATCTCGTCTGATCTCGGAAGCTAAGCAGGGTCGGGCCTGGTTAGTACTTGGATGGGAGACCGCCTGGGAATACCAGGTGCTGTAAGCTTTTTAGTTTACTTCACTAATGTTCTAACCTTTTAAATAGCCCGTTTTTGGCAGCAGATTTCGCTTACGGCCATACCACGTTGAGAACGCCCGATCTCGTCTGATCTCGGAAGCTAAGCAGGGTCGGGCCTGGTTAGTACTTGGATGGGAGACCGCCTGGGAATACCAGGTGCTGTAAGCATTTTTGGTTTAAAAAAAAAAAAAAAAAAAAAAGAGTCCATGAGATTCTTCAAAAAGCCTGAAATATTCTCTGAGTTTCTTCAACATGCCCGGTCTTGGGAGCAGAGTTTCTTCAGAAGGCCTGAAAAATTCGATGAATTTCTTCAAAAAGCCCGTTTTTGGCAGCAGATTTCGCTTACGGCCATACCACGTTGAGAACGCCCGATCTCGTCTGATCTCGGAAGCTAAGCAGGGTCGGGCCTGGTTAGTACTTGGATGGGAGACCGCCTGGGAATACCAGGTGCTGTAAGCTTTTTAGTTTACTTCACTAATGTTCTAACCTTTTAAATAGCCCGTTTTTGGCAGCAGATTTCGCTTACGGCCATACCACGTTGAGAACGCCCGATCTCGTCTGATCTCGGAAGCTAAGCAGGGTCGGGCCTGGTTAGTACTTGGATGGGAGACCGCCTGGGAATACCAGGTGCTGTAAGCTTTTTAGTTTACTTCACTAATGTTCTAACCTTTTAAATAGCCCGTTTTTGGCAGCAGATTTCGCTTACGGCCATACCACGTTGAGAACGCCCGATCTCGTCTGATCTCGGAAGCTAAGCAGGGTCGGGCCTGGTTAGTACTTGGATGGGAGACCGCCTGGGAATACCAGGTGCTGTAAGCTTTTTAGTTTACTTCACTAATGTTCTAACCTTTTAAATAGCCCGTTTTTGGCAGCAGATTTCGCTTACGGCCATACCACGTTGAGAACGCCCGATCTCGTCTGATCTCGGAAGCTAAGCAGGGTCGGGCCTGGTTAGTACTTGGATGGGAGACCGCCTGGGAATACCAGGTGCTGTAAGCATTTTTGGTTTAAAAAAAAAAAAAAAAAAAAAAGAGTCCATGAGATTCTTCAAAAAGCCTGAAATATTCTCTGAGTTTCTTCAACATGCCCGGTCTTGGGAGCAGAGTTTCTTCAGAAGGCCTGAAAAATTCGATGAATTTCTTCAAAAAGCCCGTTTTTGGCAGCAGATTTCGCTTACGGCCATACCACGTTGAGAACGCCCGATCTCGTCTGATCTCGGAAGCTAAGCAGGGTCGGGCCTGGTTAGTACTTGGATGGGAGACCGCCTGGGAATACCAGGTGCTGTAAGCTTTTTAGTTTACTTCACTAATGTTCTAACCTTTTAAATAGCCCGTTTTTGGCAGCAGATTTCGCTTACGGCCATACCACGTTGAGAACGCCCGATCTCGTCTGATCTCGGAAGCTAAGCAGGGTCGGGCCTGGTTAGTACTTGGATGGGAGACCGCCTGGGAATACCAGGTGCTGTAAGCATTTTTGGTTTAAAAAAAAAAAAAAAAAAAAAAAGAGTCCATGAGATTCTTCAAAAAGCCTGAAATATTCTCTGAGTTTCTTCAACATGCCCGGTCTTGGGAGCAGAGTTTCTTCAGAAGGCCTGAAAAATTCGATGAATTTCTTCAAAAAGCCCGTTTTTTGGCAGCAGATTTCGCTTACGGCCATACCACGTTGAGAACGCCCGATCTCGTCTGATCTCGGAAGCTAAGCAGGGTCGGGCCTGGTTAGTACTTGGATGGGAGACCGCCTGGGAATACCAGGTGCTGTAAGCATTTTTGGTTTAAAAAAAAAAAAAAAAAAAAAGAGTCCATGAGATTCTTCAAAAAGCCTGAAATATTCTCTGAGTTTCTTCAACATGCCCGGTCTTGGGAGCAGAGTTTCTTCAGAAGGCCTGAAAAATTCGATGAATTTCTTCAAAAAGCCCGTTTTTGGCAGCAGATTTCGCTTACGGCCATACCACGTTGAGAACGCCCGATCTCGTCTGATCTCGGAAGCTAAGCAGGGTCGGGCCTGGTTAGTACTTGGATGGGAGACCGCCTGGGAATACCAGGTGCTGTAAGCTTTTTAGTTTACTTCACTAATGTTCTAACCTTTTAAATAGCCCGTTTTTGGCAGCAGATTTCGCTTACGGCCATACCACGTTGAGAACGCCCGATCTCGTCTGATCTCGGAAGCTAAGCAGGGTCGGGCCTGGTTAGTACTTGGATGGGAGACCGCCTGGGAATACCAGGTGCTGTAAGCTTTTTAGTTTACTTCACTAATGTTCTAACCTTTTAAATAGCCCGTTTTTGGCAGCAGATTTCGCTTACGGCCATACCACGTTGAGAACGCCCGATCTCGTCTGATCTCGGAAGCTAAGCAGGGTCGGGCCTGGTTAGTACTTGGATGGGAGACCGCCTGGGAATACCAGGTGCTGTAAGCATTTTTGGTTTAAAAAAAAAAAAAAAAAAAAAAGAGTCCATGAGATTCTTCAAAAAGCCTGAAATATTCTCTGAGTTTCTTCAACATGCCCGGTCTTGGGAGCAGAGTTTCTTCAGAAGGCCTGAAAAATTCGATGAATTTCTTCAAAAAGCCCGTTTTTGGCAGCAGATTTCGCTTACGGCCATACCACGTTGAGAACGCCCGATCTCGTCTGATCTCGGAAGCTAAGCAGGGTCGGGCCTGGTTAGTACTTGGATGGGAGACCGCCTGGGAATACCAGGTGCTGTAAGCTTTTTAGTTTACTTCACTAATGTTCTAACCTTTTAAATAGCCCGTTTTTGGCAGCAGATTTCGCTTACGGCCATACCACGTTGAGAACGCCCGATCTCGTCTGATCTCGGAAGCTAAGCAGGGTCGGGCCTGGTTAGTACTTGGATGGGAGACCGCCTGGGAATACCAGGTGCTGTAAGCATTTTTGGTTTAAAAAAAAAAAAAAAAAAAAAAGAGTCCATGAGATTCTTCAAAAAGCCTGAAATATTCTCTGAGTTTCTTCAACATGCCCGGTCTTGGGAGCAGAGTTTCTTCAGAAGGCCTGAAAAATTCGATGAATTTCTTCAAAAAGCCCGTTTTTGGCAGCAGATTTCGCTTACGGCCATACCACGTTGAGAACGCCCGATCTCGTCTGATCTCGGAAGCTAAGCAGGGTCGGGCCTGGTTAGTACTTGGATGGGAGACCGCCTGGGAATACCAGGTGCTGTAAGCTTTTTAGTTTACTTCACTAATGTTCTAACCTTTTAAATAGCCCGTTTTTGGCAGCAGATTTCGCTTACGGCCATACCACGTTGAGAACGCCCGATCTCGTCTGATCTCGGAAGCTAAGCAGGGTCGGGCCTGGTTAGTACTTGGATGGGAGACCGCCTGGGAATACCAGGTGCTGTAAGCATTTTTGGTTTAAAAAAAAAAAAAAAAAAAAAAGAGTCCATGAGATTCTTCAAAAAGCCTGAAATATTCTCTGAGTTTCTTCAACATGCCCGGTCTTGGGAGCAGAGTTTCTTCAGAAGGCCTGAAAAATTCGATGAATTTCTTCAAAAAGCCCGTTTTTGGCAGCAGATTTCGCTTACGGCCATACCACGTTGAGAACGCCCGATCTCGTCTGATCTCGGAAGCTAAGCAGGGTCGGGCCTGGTTAGTACTTGGATGGGAGACCGCCTGGGAATACCAGGTGCTGTAAGCTTTTTAGTTTACTTCACTAATGTTCTAACCTTTTAAATAGCCCGTTTTTGGCAGCAGATTTCGCTTACGGCCATACCACGTTGAGAACGCCCGATCTCGTCTGATCTCGGAAGCTAAGCAGGGTCGGGCCTGGTTAGTACTTGGATGGGAGACCGCCTGGGAATACCAGGTGCTGTAAGCATTTTTGGTTTAAAAAAAAAAAAAAAAGAGTCCATGAGATTCTTCAAAAAGCCTGAAATATTCTCTGAGTTTCTTCAACATGCCCGGTCTTGGGAGCAGAGTTTCTTCAGAAGGCCTGAAAAATTCGATGAATTTCTTCAAAAAGCCCGTTTTTGGCAGCAGATTTTGCTTACGGCCATACCACGTTGAGAACGCCCGATCTCGTCTGATCTCGGAAGCTAAGCAGGGTCGGGCCTGGTTAGTACTTGGATGGGAGACCGCCTGGGAATACCAGGTGCTGTAAGCTTTTTAGTTTACTTCACTAATGTTCTAACCTTTTAAATAGCCCGTTTTTGGCAGCAGATTTCGCTTACGGCCATACCACGTTGAGAACGCCCGATCTCGTCTGATCTCGGAAGCTAAGCAGGGTCGGGCCTGGTTAGTACTTGGATGGGAGACCGCCTGGGAATACCAGGTGCTGTAAGCTTTTTAGTTTACTTCACTAATGTTCTAACCTTTTAAATAGCCCGTTTTTGGCAGCAGATTTCGCTTACGGCCATACCACGTTGAGAACGCCCGATCTCGTCTGATCTCGGAAGCTAAGCAGGGTCGGGCCTGGTTAGTACTTGGATGGGAGACCGCCTGGGAATACCAGGTGCTGTAAGCATTTTTGGTTTAAAAAAAAAAAAAAAAAAAAAAGAGTCCATGAGATTCTTCAAAAAGCCTGAAATATTCTCTGAGTTTCTTCAACATGCCCGGTCTTGGGAGCAGAGTTTCTTCAGAAGGCCTGAAAAATTCGATGAATTTCTTCAAAAAGCCCGTTTTTGGCAGCAGATTTCGCTTACGGCCATACCACGTTGAGAACGCCCGATCTGGTCTGATCTCGGAAGCTAAGCAGGGTCGGGCCTGGTTAGTACTTGGATGGGAGACCGCCTGGGAATACCAGGTGCTGTAAGCTTTTTAGTTTACTTCACTAATGTTCTAACCTTTTAAATAGCCCGTTTTTGGCAGCAGATTTCGCTTACGGCCATACCACGTTGAGAATGCCCGATCTCGTCTGATCTCGGAAGCTAAGCAGGGTCGGGCCTGGTTAGTACTTGGATGGGAGACCGCCTGGGAATACCAGGTGCTGTAAGCTTTTTAGTTTACTTCACTAATGTTCTAACCTTTTAAATAGCCCGTTTTTGGCAGCAGATTTCGCTTACGGCCATACCACGTTGAGAACGCCCGATCTCGTCTGATCTCGGAAGCTAAGCAGGGTCGGGCCTGGTTAGTACTTGGATGGGAGACCGCCTGGGAATACCAGGTGCTGTAAGCTTTTTAGTTTACTTCACTAATGTTCTAACCTTTTAAATAGCCCGTTTTTGGCAGCAGATTTCGCTTACGGCCATACCACGTTGAGAACGCCCGATCTCGTCTGATCTCGGAAGCTAAGCAGGGTCGGGCCTGGTTAGTACTTGGATGGGAGACCGCCTGGGAATACCAGGTGCTGTAAGCATTTTTGGTTTAAAAAAAAAAAAAAAAAAAAAAGAGTCCATGAGATTCTTCAAAAAGCCTGAAATATTCTCTGAGTTTCTTCAACATGCCCGGTCTTGGGAGCAGAGTTTCTTCAGAAGGCCTGAAAAATTCGATGAATTTCTTCAAAAAGCCCGTTTTTGGCAGCAGATTTCGCTTACGGCCATACCACGTTGAGAACGCCCGATCTCGTCTGATCTCGGAAGCTAAGCAGGGTCGGGCCTGGTTAGTACTTGGATGGGAGACCGCCTGGGAATACCAGGTGCTGTAAGCTTTTTAGTTTACTTCACTAATGTTCTAACCTTTTAAATAGCCCGTTTTTGGCAGCAGATTTCGCTTACGGCCATACCACGTTGAGAACGCCTGATCTCGTCTGATCTCGGAAGCTAAGCAGGGTCGGGCCTGGTTAGTACTTGGATGGGAGACCGCCTGGGAATACCAGGTGCTGTAAGCATTTTTGGTTTAAAAAAAAAAAAAAAAAAAAAAGAGTCCATGAGATTCTTCAAAAAGCCTGAAATATTCTCTGAGTTTCTTCAACATGCCCGGTCTTGGGAGCAGAGTTTCTTCAGAAGGCCTGAAAAATTCGATGAATTTCTTCAAAAAGCCCGTTTTTGGCAGCAGATTTCGCTTACGGCCATACCACGTTGAGAACGCCCGATCTCGTCTGATCTCGGAAGCTAAGCAGGGTCGGGCCTGGTTAGTACTTGGATGGGAGACCGCCTGGGAATACCAGGTGCTGTAAGCTTTTTAGTTTACTTCACTAATGTTCTAACCTTTTAAATAGCCCGTTTTTGGCAGCAGATTTCGCTTACGGCCATACCACGTTGAGAACGCCCGATCTCGTCTGATCTCGGAAGCTAAGCAGGGTCGGGCCTGGTTAGTACTTGGATGGGAGACCGCCTGGGAATACCAGGTGCTGTAAGCATTTTTGGTTTAAAAAAAAAAAAAAAAAAAAAAGAGTCCATGAGATTCTTCAAAAAGCCTGAAATATTCTCTGAGTTTCTTCAACATGCCCGGTCTTGGGAGCAGAGTTTCTTCAGAAGGCCTGAAAAATTCGATGAATTTCTTCAAAAAGCCCGTTTTTGGCAGCAGATTTCGCTTACGGCCATACCACGTTGAGAACGCCCGATCTCGTCTGATCTCGGAAGCTAAGCAGGGTCGGGCCTGGTTAGTACTTGGATGGGAGACCGCCTGGGAATACCAGGTGCTGTAAGCTTTTTAGTTTACTTCACTAATGTTCTAACCTTTTAAATAGCCCGTTTTTGGCAGCAGATTTCGCTTACGGCCATACCACGTTGAGAACGCCCGATCTCGTCTGATCTCGGAAGCTAAGCAGGGTCGGGCCTGGTTAGTACTTGGATGGGAGACCGCCTGGGAATACCAGGAGCTGTAAGCTTTTTAGTTTACTTCACTAATGTTCTAACCTTTTAAATAGCCCGTTTTTGGCAGCAGATTTCGCTTACGGCCATACCACGTTGAGAACGCCCGATCTCGTCTGATCTCGGAAGCTAAGCAGGGTCGGGCCTGGTTAGTACTTGGATGGGAGACCGCCTGGGAATACCAGGTGCTGTAAGCATTTTTGGTTTAAAAAAAAAAAAAAAAAAAAAAGAGTCCATGAGATTCTTCAAAAAGCCTGAAATATTCTCTGAGTTTCTTCAACATGCCCGGTCTTGGGAGCAGAGTTTCTTCAGAAGGCCTGAAAAATTCGATGAATTTCTTCAAAAAGCCCGTTTTTGGCAGCAGATTTCGCTTACGGCCATACCACGTTGAGAACGCCCGATCTCGTCTGATCTCGGAAGCTAAGCAGGGTCGGGCCTGGTTAGTACTTGGATGGGAGACCGCCTGGGAATACCAGGTGCTGTAAGCTTTTTAGTTTACTTCACTAATGTTCTAACCTTTTAAATAGCCCGTTTTTGGCAGCAGATTTCGCTTACGGCCATACCACGTTGAGAACGCCTGATCTCGTCTGATCTCGGAAGCTAAGCAGGGTCGGGCCTGGTTAGTACTTGGATGGGAGACCGCCTGGGAATACCAGGTGCTGTAAGCATTTTTGGTTTAAAAAAAAAAAAAAAAAAAAAAGAGTCCATGAGATTCTTCAAAAAGCCTGAAATATTCTCTGAGTTTCTTCAACATGCCCGGTCTTGGGAGCAGAGTTTCTTCAGAAGGCCTGAAAAATTCGATGAATTTCTTCAAAAAGCCCGTTTTTGGCAGCAGATTTCGCTTACGGCCATACCACGTTGAGAACGCCCGATCTCGTCTGATCTCGGAAGCTAAGCAGGGTCGGGCCTGGTTAGTACTTGGATGGGAGACCGCCTGGGAATACCAGGTGCTGTAAGCTTTTTAGTTTACTTCACTAATGTTCTAACCTTTTAAATAGCCCGTTTTTGGCAGCAGATTTCGCTTACGGCCATACCACGTTGAGAACGCCCGATCTCGTCTGATCTCGGAAGCTAAGCAGGGTCGGGCCTGGTTAGTACTTGGATGGGAGACCGCCTGGGAATACCAGGTGCTGTAAGCATTTTTGGTTTAAAAAAAAAAAAAAAAAAAAAAGAGTCCATGAGATTCTTCAAAAAGCCTGAAATATTCTCTGAGTTTCTTCAACATGCCCGGTCTTGGGAGCAGAGTTTCTTCAGAAGGCCTGAAAAATTCGATGAATTTCTTCAAAAAGCCCGTTTTTGGCAGCAGATTTCGCTTACGGCCATACCACGTTGAGAACGCCCGATCTCGTCTGATCTCGGAAGCTAAGCAGGGTCGGGCCTGGTTAGTACTTGGATGGGAGACCGCCTGGGAATACCAGGTGCTGTAAGCTTTTTAGTTTACTTCACTAATGTTCTAACCTTTTAAATAGCCCGTTTTTGGCAGCAGATTTCGCTTACGGCCATACCACGTTGAGAACGCCCGATCTCGTCTGATCTCGGAAGCTAAGCAGGGTCGGGCCTGGTTAGTACTTGGATGGGAGACCGCCTGGGAATACCAGGTGCTGTAAGCATTTTTGGTTTAAAAAAAAAAAAAAAAAAAAAAGAGTCCATGAGATTCTTCAAAAAGCCTGAAATATTCTCTGAGTTTCTTCAACATGCCCGGTCTTGGGAGCAGAGTTTCTTCAGAAGGCCTGAAAAATTCGATGAATTTCTTCAAAAAGCCCGTTTTTGGCAGCAGATTTCGCTTACGGCCATACCACGTTGAGAACGCCCGATCTCGTCTGATCTCGGAAGCTAAGCAGGGTCGGGCCTGGTTAGTACTTGGATGGGAGACCGCCTGGGAATACCAGGTGCTGTAAGCTTTTTAGTTTACTTCACTAATGTTCTAACCTTTTAAATAGCCCGTTTTTGGCAGCAGATTTCGCTTACGGCCATACCACGTTGAGAACGCCCGATCTCGTCTGATCTCGGAAGCTAAGCAGGGTCGGGCCTGGTTAGTACTTGGATGGGAGACCGCCTGGGAATACCAGGTGCTGTAAGCATTTTTGGTTTAAAAAAAAAAAAAAAAAAAAAAGAGTCCATGAGATTCTTCAAAAAGCCTGAAATATTCTCTGAGTTTCTTCAACATGCCCGGTCTTGGGAGCAGAGTTTCTTCAGAAGGCCTGAAAAATTCGATGAATTTCTTCAAAAAGCCCGTTTTTGGCAGCAGATTTCGCTTAAGGCCATACCACGTTGAGAACGCCCGATCTCGTCTGATCTCGGAAGCTAAGCAGGGTCGGGCCTGGTTAGTACTTGGATGGGAGACCGCCTGGGAATACCAGGTGCTGTAAGCTTTTTAGTTTACTTCACTAATGTTCTAACCTTTTAAATAGCCCGTTTTTGGCAGCAGATTTCGCTTACGGCCATACCACGTTGAGAACGCCCGATCTCGTCTGATCTCGGAAGCTAAGCAGGGTCGGGCCTGGTTAGTACTTGGATGGGAGACCGCCTGGGAATACCAGGTGCTGTAAGCTTTTTAGTTTACTTCACTAATGTTCTAACCTTTTAAATAGCCCGTTTTTGGCAGCAGATTTCGCTTACGGCCATACCACGTTGAGAACGCCCGATCTCGTCTGATCTCGGAAGCTAAGCAGGGTCGGGCCTGGTTAGTACTTGGATGGGAGACCGCCTGGGAATACCAGGTGCTGTAAGCTTTTTAGTTTACTTCACTAATGTTCTAACCTTTTAAATAGCCCGTTTTTGGCAGCAGATTTCGCTTACGGCCATACCACGTTGAGAACGCCCGATCTCGTCTGATCTCGGAAGCTAAGCAGGGTCGGGCCTGGTTAGTACTTGGATGGGAGACCGCCTGGGAATACCAGGTGCTGTAAGCATTTTTGGTTTAAAAAAAAAAAAAAAAAAAAAAGAGTCCATGAGATTCTTCAAAAAGCCTGAAATATTCTCTGAGTTTCTTCAACATGCCCGGTCTTGGGAGCAGAGTTTCTTCAGAAGGCCTGAAAAATTCGATGAATTTCTTCAAAAAGCCCGTTTTTGGCAGCAGATTTCGCTTACGGCCATACCACGTTGAGAACGCCCGATCTCGTCTGATCTCGGAAGCTAAGCAGGGTCGGGCCTGGTTAGTACTTGGATGGGAGACCGCCTGGGAATACCAGGTGCTGTAAGCTTTTTAGTTTACTTCACTAATGTTCTAACCTTTTAAATAGCCCGTTTTTGGCAGCAGATTTCGCTTACGGCCATACCACGTTGAGAACGCCCGATCTCGTCTGATCTCGGAAGCTAAGCAGGGTCGGGCCTGGTTAGTACTTGGATGGGAGACCGCCTGGGAATACCAGGTGCTGTAAGCTTTTTAGTTTACTTCACTAATGTTCTAACCTTTTAAATAGCCGTTTTTGGCAGCAGATTTCGCTTACGGCCATACCACGTTGAGAACGCCCGATCTCGTCTGATCTCGGAAGCTAAGCAGGGTCGGGCCTGGTTAGTACTTGGATGGGAGACCGCCTGGGAATACCAGGTGCTGTAAGCATTTTTGGTTTAAAAAAAACAAACAAAAAAAAAGAGTCCATGAGATTCTTCAAAAAGCCTGAAATATTCTCTGAGTTTCTTCAACATGCCCGGTCTTGGGAGCAGAGTTTCTTCAGAAGGCCTGAAAAATTCGATGAATTTCTTCAAAAAGCCCATTTTTGGCAGCAGATTTCGCTTACGGCCATACCACGTTGAGAACGCCCGATCTCGTCTGATCTCGGAAGCTAAGCAGGGTCGGGCCTGGTTAGTACTTGGATGGGAGACCGCCTGGGAATACCAGGTGCTGTAAGCTTTTTAGTTTACTTCACTAATGTTCTAACCTTTTAAATAGCCCGTTTTTGGCAGCAGATTTCGCTTACGGCCATACCACGTTGAGAACGCCCGATCTCGTCTGATCTCGGAAGCTAAGCAGGGTCGGGCCTGGTTAGTACTTGGATGGGAGACCGCCTGGGAATACCAGGTGCTGTAAGCATTTTTGGTTTAAAAAAAAAAAAAAAAAAAAAAGAGTCCATGAGATTCTTCAAAAAGCCTGAAATATTCTCTGAGTTTCTTCAACATGCCCGGTCTTGGGAGCAGAGTTTCTTCAGAAGGCCTGAAAAATTCGATGAATTTCTTCAAAAAGCCCGTTTTTGGCAGCAGATTTCGCTTACGGCCATACCACGTTGAGAACGCCCGATCTCGTCTGATCTCGGAAGCTAAGCAGGGTCGGGCCTGGTTAGTACTTGGATGGGAGACCGCCTGGGAATACCAGGTGCTGTAAGCTTTTTAGTTTACTTCACTAATGTTCTAACCTTTTAAATAGCCCGTTTTTGGCAGCAGATTTCGCTTACGGCCATACCACGTTGAGAACGCCCGATCTCGTCTGATCTCGGAAGCTAAGCAGGGTCGGGCCTGGTTAGTACTTGGATGGGAGACCGCCTGGGAATACCAGGTGCTGTAAGCATTTTTGGTTTAAAAAAAAAAAAAAAAAAAAAAGAGTCCATGAGATTCTTCAAAAAGCCTGAAATATTCTCTGAGTTTCTTCAACATGCCCGGTCTTGGGAGCAGAGTTTCTTCAGAAGGCCTGAAAAATTCGATGAATTTCTTCAAAAAGCCCGTTTTTGGCAGCAGATTTCGCTTACGGCCATACCACGTTGAGAACGCCCGATCTCGTCTGATCTCGGAAGCTAAGCAGGGTCGGGCCTGGTTAGTACTTGGATGGGAGACCGCCTGGGAATACCAGGTGCTGTAAGCATTTTTGGTTTAAAAAAAAAAAAAAAAAAAAAAAAAGAGTCCATGAGATTCTTCAAAAAGCCTGAAATATTCTCTGAGTTTCTTCAACATGCCCGGTCTTGGGAGCAGAGTTTCTTCAGAAGGCCTGAAAAATTCGATGAATTTCTTCAAAAAGCCCGTTTTTGGCAGCAGATTTCGCTTACGGCCATACCACGTTGAGAACGCCCGATCTCGTCTGATCTCGGAAGCTAAGCAGGGTCGGGCCTGGTTAGTACTTGGATGGGAGACCGCCTGGGAATACCAGGTGCTGTAAGCTTTTTAGTTTACTTCACTAATGTTCTAACCTTTTAAATAGCCCGTTTTTGGCAGCAGATTTCGCTTACGGCCATACCACGTTGAGAACGCCTGATCTCGTCTGATCTCGGAAGCTAAGCAGGGTCGGGCCTGGTTAGTACTTGGATGGGAGACCGCCTGGGAATACCAGGTGCTGTAAGCATTTTTGGTTTAAAAAAAAAAAAAAAAAAAAAAGAGTCCATGAGATTCTTCAAAAAGCCTGAAATATTCTCTGAGTTTCTTCAACATGCCCGGTCTTGGGAGCAGAGTTTCTTCAGAAGGCCTGAAAAATTCGATGAATTTCTTCAAAAAGCCCGTTTTTGGCAGCAGATTTCGCTTACGGCCATACCACGTTGAGAACGCCCGATCTCGTCTGATCTCGGAAGCTAAGCAGGGTCGGGCCTGGTTAGTACTTGGATGGGAGACCGCCTGGGAATACCAGGTGCTGTAAGCTTTTTAGTTTACTTCACTAATGTTCTAACCTTTTAAATAGCCCGTTTTTGGCAGCAGATTTCGCTTACGGCCATACCACGTTGAGAACGCCCGATCTCGTCTGATCTCGGAAGCTAAGCAGGGTCGGGCCTGGTTAGTACTTGGATGGGAGACCGCCTGGGAATACCAGGTGCTGTAAGCATTTTTGGTTTAAAAAAAAAAAAAAAAAAAAAAGAGTCCATGAGATTCTTCAAAAAGCCTGAAATATTCTCTGAGTTTCTTCAACATGCCCGGTCTTGGGAGCAGAGTTTCTTCAGAAGGCCTGAAAAATTCGATGAATTTCTTCAAAAAGCCCGTTTTTGGCAGCAGATTTCGCTTACGGCCATACCACGTTGAGAACGCCCGATCTCGTCTGATCTCGGAAGCTAAGCAGGGTCGGGCCTGGTTAGTACTTGGATGGGAGACCGCCTGGGAATACCAGGTGCTGTAAGCTTTTTAGTTTACTTCACTAATGTTCTAACCTTTTAAATAGCCCGTTTTTGGCAGCAGATTTCGCTTACGGCCATACCACGTTGAGAACGCCCGATCTCGTCTGATCTCGGAAGCTAAGCAGGGTCGGGCCTGGTTAGTACTTGGATGGGAGACCGCCTGGGAATACCAGGTGCTGTAAGCTTTTTAGTTTACTTCACTAATGTTCTAACCTTTTAAATAGCCCGTTTTTGGCAGCAGATTTCGCTTACGGCCATACCACGTTGAGAACGCCCGATCTCGTCTGATCTCGGAAGCTAAGCAGGGTCGGGCCTGGTTAGTACTTGGATGGGAGACCGCCTGGGAATACCAGGTGCTGTAAGCATTTTTGGTTTAAAAAAAAAAAAAAAAAAAAAAGAGTCCATGAGATTCTTCAAAAAGCCTGAAATATTCTCTGAGTTTCTTCAACATGCCCGGTCTTGGGAGCAGAGTTTCTTCAGAAGGCCTGAAAAATTCGATGAATTTCTTCAAAAAGCCCGTTTTTGGCAGCAGATTTCGCTTACGGCCATACCACGTTGAGAACGCCCGATCTCGTCTGATCTCGGAAGCTAAGCAGGGTCGGGCCTGGTTAGTACTTGGATGGGAGACCGCCTGGGAATACCAGGTGCTGTAAGCTTTTTAGTTTACTTCACTAATGTTCTAACCTTTTAAATAGCCCGTTTTTGGCAGCAGATTTCGCTTACGGCCATACCACGTTGAGAACGCCCGATCTCGTCTGATCTCGGAAGCTAAGCAGGGTCGGGCCTGGTTAGTACTTGGATGGGAGACCGCCTGGGAATACCAGGTGCTGTAAGCTTTTTAGTTTACTTCACTAATGTTCTAACCTTTTAAATAGCCGTTTTTGGCAGCAGATTTCGCTTACGGCCATACCACGTTGAGAACGCCCGATCTCGTCTGATCTCGGAAGCTAAGCAGGGTCGGGCCTGGTTAGTACTTGGATGGGAGACCGCCTGGGAATACCAGGTGCTGTAAGCATTTTTGGTTTAAAAAAAACAAACAAAAAAAAAGAGTCCATGAGATTCTTCAAAAAGCCTGAAATATTCTCTGAGTTTCTTCAACATGCCCGGTCTTGGGAGCAGAGTTTCTTCAGAAGGCCTGAAAAATTCGATGAATTTCTTCAAAAAGCCCATTTTTGGCAGCAGATTTCGCTTACGGCCATACCACGTTGAGAACGCCCGATCTCGTCTGATCTCGGAAGCTAAGCAGGGTCGGGCCTGGTTAGTACTTGGATGGGAGACCGCCTGGGAATACCAGGTGCTGTAAGCTTTTTAGTTTACTTCACTAATGTTCTAACCTTTTAAATAGCCCGTTTTTGGCAGCAGATTTCGCTTACGGCCATACCACGTTGAGAACGCCCGATCTCGTCTGATCTCGGAAGCTAAGCAGGGTCGGGCCTGGTTAGTACTTGGATGGGAGACCGCCTGGGAATACCAGGTGCTGTAAGCATTTTTGGTTTAAAAAAAAAAAAAAAAAAAAAAGAGTCCATGAGATTCTTCAAAAAGCCTGAAATATTCTCTGAGTTTCTTCAACATGCCCGGTCTTGGGAGCAGAGTTTCTTCAGAAGGCCTGAAAAATTCGATGAATTTCTTCAAAAAGCCCGTTTTTGGCAGCAGATTTCGCTTACGGCCATACCACGTTGAGAACGCCCGATCTCGTCTGATCTCGGAAGCTAAGCAGGGTCGGGCCTGGTTAGTACTTGGATGGGAGACCGCCTGGGAATACCAGGTGCTGTAAGCTTTTTAGTTTACTTCACTAATGTTCTAACCTTTTAAATAGCCCGTTTTTGGCAGCAGATTTCGCTTACGGCCATACCACGTTGAGAACGCCCGATCTCGTCTGATCTCGGAAGCTAAGCAGGGTCGGGCCTGGTTAGTACTTGGATGGGAGACCGCCTGGGAATACCAGGTGCTGTAAGCATTTTTGGTTTAAAAAAAAAAAAAAAAAAAAAAGAGTCCATGAGATTCTTCAAAAAGCCTGAAATATTCTCTGAGTTTCTTCAACATGCCCGGTCTTGGGAGCAGAGTTTCTTCAGAAGGCCTGAAAAATTCGATGAATTTCTTCAAAAAGCCCGTTTTTGGCAGCAGATTTCGCTTACGGCCATACCACGTTGAGAACGCCCGATCTCGTCTGATCTCGGAAGCTAAGCAGGGTCGGGCCTGGTTAGTACTTGGATGGGAGACCGCCTGGGAATACCAGGTGCTGTAAGCATTTTTGGTTTAAAAAAAAAAAAAAAAAAAAAAAAAGAGTCCATGAGATTCTTCAAAAAGCCTGAAATATTCTCTGAGTTTCTTCAACATGCCCGGTCTTGGGAGCAGAGTTTCTTCAGAAGGCCTGAAAAATTCGATGAATTTCTTCAAAAAGCCCGTTTTTGGCAGCAGATTTCGCTTACGGCCATACCACGTTGAGAACGCCCGATCTCGTCTGATCTCGGAAGCTAAGCAGGGTCGGGCCTGGTTAGTACTTGGATGGGAGACCGCCTGGGAATACCAGGTGCTGTAAGCTTTTTAGTTTACTTCACTAATGTTCTAACCTTTTAAATAGCCCGTTTTTGGCAGCAGATTTCGCTTACGGCCATACCACGTTGAGAACGCCCGATCTCGTCTGATCTCGGAAGCTAAGCAGGGTCGGGCCTGGTTAGTACTTGGATGGGAGACCGCCTGGGAATACCAGGTGCTGTAAGCATTTTTGGTTTAAAAAAAAAAAAAAAAAAAAAAGAGTCCATGAGATTCTTCAAAAAGCCTGAAATATTCTCTGAGTTTCTTCAACATGCCCGGTCTTGGGAGCAGAGTTTCTTCAGAAGGCCTGAAAAATTCGATGAATTTCTTCAAAAAGCCCGTTTTTGGCAGCAGATTTCGCTTACGGCCATACCACGTTGAGAACGCCCGATCTCGTCTGATCTCGGAAGCTAAGCAGGGTCGGGCCTGGTTAGTACTTGGATGGGAGACCGCCTGGGAATACCAGGTGCTGTAAGCTTTTTAGTTTACTTCACTAATGTTCTAACCTTTTAAATAGCCCGTTTTTGGCAGCAGATTTCGCTTACGGCCATACCACGTTGAGAACGCCCGATCTCGTCTGATCTCGGAAGCTAAGCAGGGTCGGGCCTGGTTAGTACTTGGATGGGAGACCGCCTGGGAATACCAGGTGCTGTAAGCATTTTTGGTTTAAAAAAAACAAACAAAAAAAAAGAGTCCATGAGATTCTTCAAAAAGCCTGAAATATTCTCTGAGTTTCTTCAACATGCCCGGTCTTGGGAGCAGAGTTTCTTCAGAAGGCCTGAAAAATTCGATGAATTTCTTCAAAAAGCCCATTTTTGGCAGCAGATTTCGCTTACGGCCATACCACGTTGAGAACGCCCGATCTCGTCTGATCTCGGAAGCTAAGCAGGGTCGGGCCTGGTTAGTACTTGGATGGGAGACCGCCTGGGAATACCAGGTGCTGTAAGCTTTTTAGTTTACTTCACTAATGTTCTAACCTTTTAAATAGCCCGTTTTTGGCAGCAGATTTCGCTTACGGCCATACCACGTTGAGAACGCCCGATCTCGTCTGATCTCGGAAGCTAAGCAGGGTCGGGCCTGGTTAGTACTTGGATGGGAGACCGCCTGGGAATACCAGGTGCTGTAAGCATTTTTGGTTTAAAAAAAAAAAAAAAAAAAAAAGAGTCCATGAGATTCTTCAAAAAGCCTGAAATATTCTCTGAGTTTCTTCAACATGCCCGGTCTTGGGAGGAGAGTTTCTTCAGAAGGCCTGAAAAATTCGATGAATTTCTTCAAAAAGCCCGTTTTTGGCAGCAGATTTCGCTTACGGCCATACCACGTTGAGAACGCCCGATCTCGTCTGATCTCGGAAGCTAAGCAGGGTCGGGCCTGGTTAGTACTTGGATGGGAGACCGCCTGGGAATACCAGGTGCTGTAAGCTTTTTAGTTTACTTCACTAATGTTCTAACCTTTTAAATAGCCCGTTTTTGGCAGCAGATTTCGCTTACGGCCATACCACGTTGAGAACGCCCGATCTCGTCTGATCTCGGAAGCTAAGCAGGGTCGGGCCTGGTTAGTACTTGGATGGGAGACCGCCTGGGAATACCAGGTGCTGTAAGCTTTTTAGTTTACTTCACTAATGTTCTAACCTTTTAAATAGCCCGTTTTTGGCAGCAGATTTCGCTTACGGCCATACCACGTTGAGAACGCCTGATCTCGTCTGATCTCGGAAGCTAAGCAGGGTCGGGCCTGGTTAGTACTTGGATGGGAGACCGCCTGGGAATACCAGGTGCTGTAAGCATTTTTGGTTTAAAAAAAAAAAAAAAAAAAAAAGAGTCCATGAGATTCTTCAAAAAGCCTGAAATATTCTCTGAGTTTCTTCAACATGCCCGGTCTTGGGAGCAGAGTTTCTTCAGAAGGCCTGAAAAATTCGATGAATTTCTTCAAAAAGCCCGTTTTTGGCAGCAGATTTCGCTTACGGCCATACCACGTTGAGAACGCCCGATCTCGTCTGATCTCGGAAGCTAAGCAGGGTCGGGCCTGGTTAGTACTTGGATGGGAGACCGCCTGGGAATACCAGGTGCTGTAAGCTTTTTAGTTTACTTCACTAATGTTCTAACCTTTTAAATAGCCCGTTTTTGGCAGCAGATTTCGCTTACGGCCATACCACGTTGAGAACGCCCGATCTCGTCTGATCTCGGAAGCTAAGCAGGGTCGGGCCTGGTTAGTACTTGGATGGGAGACCGCCTGGGAATACCAGGTGCTGTAAGCATTTTTGGTTTAAAAAAAAAAAAAAAAAAAAAAGAGTCCATGAGATTCTTCAAAAAGCCTGAAATATTCTCTGAGTTTCTTCAACATGCCCGGTCTTGGGAGCAGAGTTTCTTCAGAAGGCCTGAAAAATTCGATGAATTTCTTCAAAAAGCCCGTTTTTGGCAGCAGATTTCGCTTACGGCCATACCACGTTGAGAACGCCCGATCTCGTCTGATCTCGGAAGCTAAGCAGGGTCGGGCCTGGTTAGTACTTGGATGGGAGACCGCCTGGGAATACCAGGTGCTGTAAGCTTTTTAGTTTACTTCACTAATGTTCTAACCTTTTAAATAGCCCGTTTTTGGCAGCAGATTTCGCTTACGGCCATACCACGTTGAGAACGCCCGATCTCGTCTGATCTCGGAAGCTAAGCAGGGTCGGGCCTGGTTAGTACTTGGATGGGAGACCGCCTGGGAATACCAGGTGCTGTAAGCATTTTTGGTTTAAAAAAAAAAAAAAAAAAAAAAGAGTCCATGAGATTCTTAAAAAAGCCTGAAATATTCTCTGAGTTTCTTCAACATGCCCGGTCTTGGGAGCAGAGTTTCTTCAGAAGGCCTGAAAAATTCGATGAATTTCTTCAAAAAGCCCGTTTTTGGCAGCAGATTTCGCTTACGGCCATACCACGTTGAGAACGCCCGATCTCGTCTGATCTCGGAAGCTAAGCAGGGTCGGGCCTGGTTAGTACTTGGATGGGAGACCGCCTGGGAATACCAGGTGCTGTAAGCATTTTTGGTTTAAAAAAAAAAAAAAAAAAAAAAGAGTCCATGAGATTCTTCAAAAAGCCTGAAATATTCTCTGAGTTTCTTCAACATGCCCGGTCTTGGGAGCAGAGTTTCTTCAGAAGGCCTGAAAAATTCGATGAATTTCTTCAAAAAGCCCGTTTTTGGCAGCAGATTTCGCTTACGGCCATACCACGTTGAGAACGCCCGATCTCGTCTGATCTCGGAAGCTAAGCAGGGTCGGGCCTGGTTAGTACTTGGATGGGAGACCGCCTGGGAATACCAGGTGCTGTAAGCATTTTTGGTTTAAAAAAAAAAAAAAAAAAAAAAAAAGAGTCCATGAGATTCTTCAAAAAGCCTGAAATATTCTCTGAGTTTCTTCAACATGCCCGGTCTTGGGAGCAGAGTTTCTTCAGAAGGCCTGAAAAATTCGATGAATTTCTTCAAAAAGCCCGTTTTTGGCAGCAGATTTCGCTTACGGCCATACCACGTTGAGAACGCCCGATCTCGTCTGATCTCGGAAGCTAAGCAGGGTCGGGCCTGGTTAGTACTTGGATGGGAGACCGCCTGGGAATACCAGGTGCTGTAAGCTTTTTAGTTTACTTCACTAATGTTCTAACCTTTTAAATAGCCCGTTTTTGGCAGCAGATTTCGCTTACGGCCATACCACGTTGAGAACGCCTGATCTCGTCTGATCTCGGAAGCTAAGCAGGGTCGGGCCTGGTTAGTACTTGGATGGGAGACCGCCTGGGAATACCAGGTGCTGTAAGCATTTTTGGTTTAAAAAAAAAAAAAAAAAAAAAAGAGTCCATGAGATTCTTCAAAAAGCCTGAAATATTCTCTGAGTTTCTTCAACATGCCCGGTCTTGGGAGCAGAGTTTCTTCAGAAGGCCTGAAAAATTCGATGAATTTCTTCAAAAAGCCCGTTTTTGGCAGCAGATTTCGCTTACGGCCATACCACGTTGAGAACGCCCGATCTCGTCTGATCTCGGAAGCTAAGCAGGGTCGGGCCTGGTTAGTACTTGGATGGGAGACCGCCTGGGAATACCAGGTGCTGTAAGCTTTTTAGTTTACTTCACTAATGTTCTAACCTTTTAAATAGCCCGTTTTTGGCAGCAGATTTCGCTTACGGCCATACCACGTTGAGATCGCCCGATCTCGTCTGATCTCGGAAGCTAAGCAGGGTCGGGCCTGGTTAGTACTTGGATGGGAGACCGCCTGGGAATACCAGGTGCTGTAAGCATTTTTGGTTTAAAAAAAAAAAAAAAAAAAAAAGAGTCCATGAGATTCTTCAAAAAGCCTGAAATATTCTCTGAGTTTCTTCAACATGCCCGGTCTTGGGAGCAGAGTTTCTTCAGAAGGCCTGAAAAATTCGATGAATTTCTTCAAAAAGCCCGTTTTTGGCAGCAGATTTCGCTTACGGCCATACCACGTTGAGAACGCCCGATCTCGTCTGATCTCGGAAGCTAAGCAGGGTCGGGCCTGGTTAGTACTTGGATGGGAGACCGCCTGGGAATACCAGGTCCTGTAAGCTTTTTAGTTTACTTCACTAATGTTCTAACCTTTTAAATAGCCCGTTTTTGGCAGCAGATTTCGCTTACGGCCATACCACGTTGAGAACGCCCGATCTCGTCTGATCTCGGAAGCTAAGCAGGGTCGGGCCTGGTTAGTACTTGGATGGGAGACCGCCTGGGAATACCAGGTGCTGTAAGCATTTTTGGTTTAAAAAAAAAAAAAAAAAAAAAAGAGTCCATGAGATTCTTCAAAAAGCCTGAAATATTCTCTGAGTTTCTTCAACATGCCCGGTCTTGGGAGCAGAGTTTCTTCAGAAGGCCTGAAAAATTCGATGAATTTCTTCAAAAAGCCCGTTTTTGGCAGCAGATTTCGCTTACGGCCATACCACGTTGAGAACGCCCGATCTCGTCTGATCTCGGAAGCTAAGCAGGGTCGGGCCTGGTTAGTACTTGGATGGGAGACCGCCTGGGAATACCAGGTGCTGTAAGCATTTTTGGTTTAAAAAAAAAAAAAAAAAAAAAAAAAGAGTCCATGAGATTCTTCAAAAAGCCTGAAATATTCTCTGAGTTTCTTCAACATGCCCGGTCTTGGGAGCAGAGTTTCTTCAGAAGGCCTGAAAAATTCGATGAATTTCTTCAAAAAGCCCGTTTTTGGCAGCAGATTTCGCTTACGGCCATACCACGTTGAGAACGCCCGATCTCGTCTGATCTCGGAAGCTAAGCAGGGTCGGGCCTGGTTAGTACTTGGATGGGAGACCGCCTGGGAATACCAGGTGCTGTAAGCTTTTTAGTTTACTTCACTAATGTTCTAACCTTTTAAATAGCCCGTTTTTGGCAGCAGATTTCGCTTACGGCCATACCACGTTGAGAACGCCTGATCTCGTCTGATCTCGGAAGCTAAGCAGGGTCGGGCCTGGTTAGTACTTGGATGGGAGACCGCCTGGGAATACCAGGTGCTGTAAGCATTTTTGGTTTAAAAAAAAAAAAAAAAAAAAAAGAGTCCATGAGATTCTTCAAAAAGCCTGAAATATTCTCTGAGTTTCTTCAACATGCCCGGTCTTGGGAGCAGAGTTTCTTCAGAAGGCCTGAAAAATTCGATGAATTTCTTCAAAAAGCCCGTTTTTGGCAGCAGATTTCGCTTACGGCCATACCACGTTGAGAACGCCCGATCTCGTCTGATCTCGGAAGCTAAGCAGGGTCGGGCCTGGTTAGTACTTGGATGGGAGACCGCCTGGGAATACCAGGTGCTGTAAGCTTTTTAGTTTACTTCACTAATGTTCTAACCTTTTAAATAGCCCGTTTTTGGCAGCAGATTTCGCTTACGGCCATACCACGTTGAGAACGCCTGATCTCGTCTGATCTCGGAAGCTAAGCAGGGTCGGGCCTGGTTAGTACTTGGATGGGAGACCGCCTGGGAATACCAGGTGCTGTAAGCATTTTTGGTTTAAAAAAAAAAAAAAAAAAAAAAGAGTCCATGAGATTCTTCAAAAAGCCTGAAATATTCTCTGAGTTTCTTCAACATGCCCGGTCTTGGGAGCAGAGTTTCTTCAGAAGGCCTGAAAAATTCGATGAATTTCTTCAAAAAGCCCGTTTTTGGCAGCAGATTTCGCTTACGGCCATACCACGTTGAGAACGCCCGATCTCGTCTGATCTCGGAAGCTAAGCAGGGTCGGGCCTGGTTAGTACTTGGATGGGAGACCGCCTGGGAATACCAGGTGCTGTAAGCTTTTTAGTTTACTTCACTAATGTTCTAACCTTTTAAATAGCCCGTTTTTGGCAGCAGATTTCGCTTACGGCCATACCACGTTGAGAACGCCCGATCTCGTCTGATCTCGGAAGCTAAGCAGGGTCGGGCCTGGTTAGTACTTGGATGGGAGACCGCCTGGGAATACCAGGTGCTGTAAGCATTTTTGGTTTAAAAAAAAAAAAAAAAAAAAAAGAGTCCATGAGATTCTTCAAAAAGCCTGAAATATTCTCTGAGTTTCTTCAACATGCCCGGTCTTGGGAGCAGAGTTTCTTCAGAAGGCCTGAAAAATTCGATGAATTTCTTCAAAAAGCCCGTTTTTGGCAGCAGATTTCGCTTACGGCCATACCACGTTGAGAACGCCCGATCTCGTCTGATCTCGGAAGCTAAGCAGGGTCGGGCCTGGTTAGTACTTGGATGGGAGACCGCCTGGGAATACCAGGTCCTGTAAGCTTTTTAGTTTACTTCACTAATGTTCTAACCTTTTAAATAGCCCGTTTTTGGCAGCAGATTTCGCTTACGGCCATACCACGTTGAGAACGCCCGATCTCGTCTGATCTCGGAAGCTAAGCAGGGTCGGGCCTGGTTAGTACTTGGATGGGAGACCGCCTGGGAATACCAGGTGCTGTAAGCATTTTTGGTTTAAAAAAAAAAAAAAAAAAAAAAGAGTCCATGAGATTCTTCAAAAAGCCTGAAATATTCTCTGAGTTTCTTCAACATGCCCGGTCTTGGGAGCAGAGTTTCTTCAGAAGGCCTGAAAAATTCGATGAATTTCTTCAAAAAGCCCGTTTTTGGCAGCAGATTTCGCTTACGGCCATACCACGTTGAGAACGCCCGATCTCGTCTGATCTCGGAAGCTAAGCAGGGTCGGGCCTGGTTAGTACTTGGATGGGAGACCGCCTGGGAATACCAGGTGCTGTAAGCATTTTTGGTTTAAAAAAAAAAAAAAAAAAAAAAAAAAGAGTCCATGAGATTCTTCAAAAAGCCTGAAATATTCTCTGAGTTTCTTCAACATGCCCGGTCTTGGGAGCAGAGTTTCTTCAGAAGGCCTGAAAAATTCGATGAATTTCTTCAAAAAGCCCGTTTTTGGCAGCAGATTTCGCTTACGGCCATACCACGTTGAGAACGCCCGATCTCGTCTGATCTCGGAAGCTAAGCAGGGTCGGGCCTGGTTAGTACTTGGATGGGAGACCGCCTGGGAATACCAGGTGCTGTAAGCTTTTTAGTTTACTTCACTAATGTTCTAACCTTTTAAATAGCCCGTTTTTGGCAGCAGATTTCGCTTACGGCCATACCACGTTGAGAACGCCTGATCTCGTCTGATCTCGGAAGCTAAGCAGGGTCGGGCCTGGTTAGTACTTGGATGGGAGACCGCCTGGGAATACCAGGTGCTGTAAGCATTTTTGGTTTAAAAAAAAAAAAAAAAAAAAAAGAGTCCATGAGATTCTTCAAAAAGCCTGAAATATTCTCTGAGTTTCTTCAACATGCCCGGTCTTGGGAGCAGAGTTTCTTCAGAAGGCCTGAAAAATTCGATGAATTTCTTCAAAAAGCCCGTTTTTGGCAGCAGATTTCGCTTACGGCCATACCACGTTGAGAACGCCCGATCTCGTCTGATCTCGGAAGCTAAGCAGGGTCGGGCCTGGTTAGTACTTGGATGGGAGACCGCCTGGGAATACCAGGTGCTGTAAGCTTTTTAGTTTACTTCACTAATGTTCTAACCTTTTAAATAGCCCGTTTTTGGCAGCAGATTTCGCTTACGGCCATACCACGTTGAGAACGCCCGATCTCGTCTGATCTCGGAAGCTAAGCAGGGTCGGGCCTGGTTAGTACTTGGATGGGAGACCGCCTGGGAATACCAGGTGCTGTAAGCATTTTTGGTTTAAAAAAAAAAAAAAAAAAAAAAGAGTCCATGAGATTCTTCAAAAAGCCTGAAATATTCTCTGAGTTTCTTCAACATGCCCGGTCTTGGGAGCAGAGTTTCTTCAGAAGGCCTGAAAAATTCGATGAATTTCTTCAAAAAGCCCGTTTTTGGCAGCAGATTTCGCTTACGGCCATACCACGTTGAGAACGCCCGATCTCGTCTGATCTCGGAAGCTAAGCAGGGTCGGGCCTGGTTAGTACTTGGATGGGAGACCGCCTGGGAATACCAGGTCCTGTAAGCTTTTTAGTTTACTTCACTAATGTTCTAACCTTTTAAATAGCCCGTTTTTGGCAGCAGATTTCGCTTACGGCCATACCACGTTGAGAACGCCCGATCTCGTCTGATCTCGGAAGCTAAGCAGGGTCGGGCCTGGTTAGTACTTGGATGGGAGACCGCCTGGGAATACCAGGTGCTGTAAGCATTTTTGGTTTAAAAAAAAAAAAAAAAAAAAAAGAGTCCATGAGATTCTTCAAAAAGCCTGAAATATTCTCTGAGTTTCTTCAACATGCCCGGTCTTGGGAGCAGAGTTTCTTCAGAAGGCCTGAAAAATTCGATGAATTTCTTCAAAAAGCCCGTTTTTGGCAGCAGATTTCGCTTACGGCCATACCACGTTGAGAACGCCCGATCTCGTCTGATCTCGGAAGCTAAGCAGGGTCGGGCCTGGTTAGTACTTGGATGGGAGACCGCCTGGGAATACCAGGTGCTGTAAGCATTTTTGGTTTAAAAAAAAAAAAAAAAAAAAAAAAAGAGTCCATGAGATTCTTCAAAAAGCCTGAAATATTCTCTGAGTTTCTTCAACATGCCCGGTCTTGGGAGCAGAGTTTCTTCAGAAGGCCTGAAAAATTCGATGAATTTCTTCAAAAAGCCCGTTTTTGGCAGCAGATTTCGCTTACGGCCATACCACGTTGAGAACGCCCGATCTCGTCTGATCTCGGAAGCTAAGCAGGGTCGGGCCTGGTTAGTACTTGGATGGGAGACCGCCTGGGAATACCAGGTGCTGTAAGCTTTTTAGTTTACTTCACTAATGTTCTAACCTTTTAAATAGCCCGTTTTTGGCAGCAGATTTCGCTTACGGCCATACCACGTTGAGAACGCCCGATCTCGTCTGATCTCGGAAGCTAAGCAGGGTCGGGCCTGGTTAGTACTTGGATGGGAGACCGCCTGGGAATACCAGGTGCTGTAAGCATTTTTGGTTTAAAAAAAACAAACAAAAAAAAAGAGTCCATGAGATTCTTCAAAAAGCCTGAAATATTCTCTGAGTTTCTTCAACATGCCCGGTCTTGGGAGCAGAGTTTCTTCAGAAGGCCTGAAAAATTCGATGAATTTCTTCAAAAAGCCCATTTTTGGCAGCAGATTTCGCTTACGGCCATACCACGTTGAGAACGCCCGATCTCGTCTGATCTCGGAAGCTAAGCAGGGTCGGGCCTGGTTAGTACTTGGATGGGAGACCGCCTGGGAATACCAGGTGCTGTAAGCTTTTTAGTTTACTTCACTAATGTTCTAACCTTTTAAATAGCCCGTTTTTGGCAGCAGATTTCGCTTACGGCCATACCACGTTGAGAACGCCCGATCTCGTCTGATCTCGGAAGCTAAGCAGGGTCGGGCCTGGTTAGTACTTGGATGGGAGACCGCCTGGGAATACCAGGTGCTGTAAGCATTTTTGGTTTAAAAAAAAAAAAAAAAAAAAAAGAGTCCATGAGATTCTTCAAAAAGCCTGAAATATTCTCTGAGTTTCTTCAACATGCCCGGTCTTGGGAGCAGAGTTTCTTCAGAAGGCCTGAAAAATTCGATGAATTTCTTCAAAAAGCCCGTTTTTGGCAGCAGATTTCGCTTACGGCCATACCACGTTGAGAACGCCCGATCTCGTCTGATCTCGGAAGCTAAGCAGGGTCGGGCCTGGTTAGTACTTGGATGGGAGACCGCCTGGGAATACCAGGTGCTGTAAGCTTTTTAGTTTACTTCACTAATGTTCTAACCTTTTAAATAGCCCGTTTTTGGCAGCAGATTTCGCTTACGGCCATACCACGTTGAGAACGCCCGATCTCGTCTGATCTCGGAAGCTAAGCAGGGTCGGGCCTGGTTAGTACTTGGATGGGAGACCGCCTGGGAATACCAGGTGCTGTAAGCATTTTTGGTTTAAAAAAAAAAAAAAAAAAAAAAGAGTCCATGAGATTCTTCAAAAAGCCTGAAATATTCTCTGAGTTTCTTCAACATGCCCGGTCTTGGGAGCAGAGTTTCTTCAGAAGGCCTGAAAAATTCGATGAATTTCTTCAAAAAGCCCGTTTTTGGCAGCAGATTTCGCTTACGGCCATACCACGTTGAGAACGCCCGATCTCGTCTGATCTCGGAAGCTAAGCAGGGTCGGGCCTGGTTAGTACTTGGATGGGAGACCGCCTGGGAATACCAGGTGCTGTAAGCTTTTTAGTTTACTTCACTAATGTTCTAACCTTTTAAATAGCCCGTTTTTGGCAGCAGATTTCGCTTACGGCCATACCACGTTGAGAACGCCCGATCTCGTCTGATCTCGGAAGCTAAGCAGGGTCGGGCCTGGTTAGTACTTGGATGGGAGACCGCCTGGGAATACCAGGTGCTGTAAGCATTTTTGGTTTAAAAAAAAAAAAAAAAAAAAAAGAGTCCATGAGATTCTTCAAAAAGCCTGAAATATTCTCTGAGTTTCTTCAACATGCCCGGTCTTGGGAGCAGAGTTTCTTCAGAAGGCCTGAAAAATTCGATGAATTTCTTCAAAAAGCCCGTTTTTGGCAGCAGATTTCGCTTACGGCCATACCACGTTGAGAACGCCCGATCTCGTCTGATCTCGGAAGCTAAGCAGGGTCGGGCCTGGTTAGTACTTGGATGGGAGACCGCCTGGGAATACCAGGTGCTGTAAGCTTTTTAGTTTACTTCACTAATGTTCTAACCTTTTAAATAGCCCGTTTTTGGCAGCAGATTTCGCTTACGGCCATACCACGTTGAGAACGCCCGATCTCGTCTGATCTCGGAAGCTAAGCAGGGTCGGGCCTGGTTAGTACTTGGATGGGAGACCGCCTGGGAATACCAGGTGCTGTAAGCATTTTTGGTTTAAAAAAAAAAAAAAAAAAAAAAGAGTCCATGAGATTCTTAAAAAAGCCTGAAATATTCTCTGAGTTTCTTCAACATGCCCGGTCTTGGGAGCAGAGTTTCTTCAGAAGGCCTGAAAAATTCGATGAATTTCTTCAAAAAGCCCGTTTTTGGCAGCAGATTTCGCTTACGGCCATACCACGTTGAGAACGCCCGATCTCGTCTGATCTCGGAAGCTAAGCAGGGTCGGGCCTGGTTAGTACTTGGATGGGAGACCGCCTGGGAATACCAGGTGCTGTAAGCATTTTTGGTTTAAAAAAAAAAAAAAAAAAAAAGAGTCCATGAGATTCTTCAAAAAGCCTGAAATATTCTCTGAGTTTCTTCAACATGCCCGGTCTTGGGAGCAGAGTTTCTTCAGAAGGCCTGAAAAATTCGATGAATTTCTTCAAAAAGCCCGTTTTTGGCAGCAGATTTCGCTTACGGCCATACCACGTTGAGAACGCCCGATCTCGTCTGATCTCGGAAGCTAAGCAGGGTCGGGCCTGGTTAGTACTTGGATGGGAGACCGCCTGGGAATACCAGGTGCTGTAAGCATTTTTGGTTTAAAAAAAAAAAAAAAAAAAAAGAGTCCATGAGATTCTTCAAAAAGCCTGAAATATTCTCTGAGTTTCTTCAACATGCCCGGTCTTGGGAGCAGAGTTTCTTCAGAAGGCCTGAAAAATTCGATGAATTTCTTCAAAAAGCCCGTTTTTGGCAGCAGATTTCGCTTACGGCCATACCACGTTGAGAACGCCCGATCTCGTCTGATCTCGGAAGCTAAGCAGGGTCGGGCCTGGTTAGTACTTGGATGGGAGACCGCCTGGGAATACCAGGTGCTGTAAGCTTTTTAGTTTACTTCACTAATGTTCTAACCTTTTAAATAGCCCGTTTTTGGCAGCAGATTTCGCTTACGGCCATACCACGTTGAGAACGCCCGATCTCGTCTGATCTCGGAAGCTAAGCAGGGTCGGGCCTGGTTAGTACTTGGATGGGAGACCGCCTGGGAATACCAGGTGCTGTAAGCTTTTTAGTTTACTTCACTAATGTTCTAACCTTTTAAATAGCCCGTTTTTGGCAGCATTTTTCGCTTACGGCCATACCACGTTGAGAACGCCCGATCTCGTCTGATCTCGGAAGCTAAGCAGGGTCGGGCCTGGTTAGTACTTGGATGGGAGACCGCCTGGGAATACCAGGTGCTGTAAGCATTTTTGGTTTAAAAAAAAAAAAAAAAAAAAAAGAGTCCATGAGATTCTTCAAAAAGCCTGAAATATTCTCTGAGTTTCTTCAACATGCCCGGTCTTGGGAGCAGAGTTTCTTCAGAAGGCCTGAAAAATTCGATGAATTTCTTCAAAAAGCCCGTTTTTGGCAGCAGATTTCGCTTACGGCCATACCACGTTGAGAACGCCCGATCTGGTCTGATCTCGGAAGCTAAGCAGGGTCGGGCCTGGTTAGTACTTGGATGGGAGACCGCCTGGGAATACCAGGTGCTGTAAGCTTTTTAGTTTACTTCACTAATGTTCTAACCTTTTAAATAGCCCGTTTTTGGCAGCAGATTTCGCTTACGGCCATACCACGTTGAGAATGCCCGATCTCGTCTGATCTCGGAAGCTAAGCAGGGTCGGGCCTGGTTAGTACTTGGATGGGAGACCGCCTGGGAATACCAGGTGCTGTAAGCTTTTTAGTTTACTTCACTAATGTTCTAACCTTTTAAATAGCCCGTTTTTGGCAGCAGATTTCGCTTACGGCCATACCACGTTGAGAACGCCCGATCTCGTCTGATCTCGGAAGCTAAGCAGGGTCGGGCCTGGTTAGTACTTGGATGGGAGACCGCCTGGGAATACCAGGTGCTGTAAGCTTTTTAGTTTACTTCACTAATGTTCTAACCTTTTAAATAGCCCGTTTTTGGCAGCAGATTTCGCTTACGGCCATACCACGTTGAGAACGCCCGATCTCGTCTGATCTCGGAAGCTAAGCAGGGTCGGGCCTGGTTAGTACTTGGATGGGAGACCGCCTGGGAATACCAGGTGCTGTAAGCTTTTTAGTTTACTTCACTAATGTTCTAACCTTTTAAATAGCCCGTTTTTGGCAGCAGATTTCGCTTACGGCCATACCACGTTGAGAACGCCCGATCTCGTCTGATCTCGGAAGCTAAGCAGGGTCGGGCCTGGTTAGTACTTGGATGGGAGACCGCCTGGGAATACCAGGTGCTGTAAGCATTTTTGGTTTAAAAAAAACAAACAAAAAAAAAGAGTCCATGAGATTCTTCAAAAAGCCTGAAATATTCTCTGAGTTTCTTCAACATGCCCGGTCTTGGGAGCAGAGTTTCTTCAGAAGGCCTGAAAAATTCGATGAATTTCTTCAAAAAGCCCATTTTTGGCAGCAGATTTCGCTTACGGCCATACCACGTTGAGAACGCCCGATCTCGTCTGATCTCGGAAGCTAAGCAGGGTCGGGCCTGGTTAGTACTTGGATGGGAGACCGCCTGGGAATACCAGGTGCTGTAAGCTTTTTAGTTTACTTCACTAATGTTCTAACCTTTTAAATAGCCCGTTTTTGGCAGCAGATTTCGCTTACGGCCATACCACGTTGAGAACGCCCGATCTCGTCTGATCTCGGAAGCTAAGCAGGGTCGGGCCTGGTTAGTACTTGGATGGGAGACCGCCTGGGAATACCAGGTGCTGTAAGCATTTTTGGTTTAAAAAAAAAAAAAAAAAAAAAAGAGTCCATGAGATTCTTCAAAAAGCCTGAAATATTCTCTGAGTTTCTTCAACATGCCCGGTCTTGGGAGCAGAGTTTCTTCAGAAGGCCTGAAAAATTCGATGAATTTCTTCAAAAAGCCCGTTTTTGGCAGCAGATTTCGCTTACGGCCATACCACGTTGAGAACGCCCGATCTCGTCTGATCTCGGAAGCTAAGCAGGGTCGGGCCTGGTTAGTACTTGGATGGGAGACCGCCTGGGAATACCAGGTCCTGTAAGCTTTTTAGTTTACTTCACTAATGTTCTAACCTTTTAAATAGCCCGTTTTTGGCAGCAGATTTCGCTTACGGCCATACCACGTTGAGAACGCCCGATCTCGTCTGATCTCGGAAGCTAAGCAGGGTCGGGCCTGGTTAGTACTTGGATGGGAGACCGCCTGGGAATACCAGGTGCTGTAAGCATTTTTGGTTTAAAAAAAAAAAAAAAAAAAAAAGAGTCCATGAGATTCTTCAAAAAGCCTGAAATATTCTCTGAGTTTCTTCAACATGCCCGGTCTTGGGAGCAGAGTTTCTTCAGAAGGCCTGAAAAATTCGATGAATTTCTTCAAAAAGCCCGTTTTTGGCAGCAGATTTCGCTTACGGCCATACCACGTTGAGAACGCCCGATCTCGTCTGATCTCGGAAGCTAAGCAGGGTCGGGCCTGGTTAGTACTTGGATGGGAGACCGCCTGGGAATACCAGGTGCTGTAAGCATTTTTGGTTTAAAAAAAAAAAAAAAAAAAAAAAAAAGAGTCCATGAGATTCTTCAAAAAGCCTGAAATATTCTCTGAGTTTCTTCAACATGCCCGGTCTTGGGAGCAGAGTTTCTTCAGAAGGCCTGAAAAATTCGATGAATTTCTTCAAAAAGCCCGTTTTTGGCAGCAGATTTCGCTTACGGCCATACCACGTTGAGAACGCCCGATCTCGTCTGATCTCGGAAGCTAAGCAGGGTCGGGCCTGGTTAGTACTTGGATGGGAGACCGCCTGGGAATACCAGGTGCTGTAAGCTTTTTAGTTTACTTCACTAATGTTCTAACCTTTTAAATAGCCCGTTTTTGGCAGCAGATTTCGCTTACGGCCATACCACGTTGAGAACGCCTGATCTCGTCTGATCTCGGAAGCTAAGCAGGGTCGGGCCTGGTTAGTACTTGGATGGGAGACCGCCTGGGAATACCAGGTGCTGTAAGCATTTTTGGTTTAAAAAAAAAAAAAAAAAAAAAGAGTCCATGAGATTCTTCAAAAAGCCTGAAATATTCTCTGAGTTTCTTCAACATGCCCGGTCTTGGGAGCAGAGTTTCTTCAGAAGGCCTGAAAAATTCGATGAATTTCTTCAAAAAGCCCGTTTTTGGCAGCAGATTTCGCTTACGGCCATACCACGTTGAGAACGCCCGATCTCGTCTGATCTCGGAAGCTAAGCAGGGTCGGGCCTGGTTAGTACTTGGATGGGAGACCGCCTGGGAATACCAGGTGCTGTAAGCATTTTTGGTTTAAAAAAAAAAAAAAAAAAAAAGAGTCCATGAGATTCTTCAAAAAGCCTGAAATATTCTCTGAGTTTCTTCAACATGCCCGGTCTTGGGAGCAGAGTTTCTTCAGAAGGCCTGAAAAATTCGATGAATTTCTTCAAAAAGCCCGTTTTTGGCAGCAGATTTCGCTTACGGCCATACCACGTTGAGAACGCCCGATCTCGTCTGATCTCGGAAGCTAAGCAGGGTCGGGCCTGGTTAGTACTTGGATGGGAGACCGCCTGGGAATACCAGGTGCTGTAAGCTTTTTAGTTTACTTCACTAATGTTCTAACCTTTTAAATAGCCCGTTTTTGGCAGCAGATTTCGCTTACGGCCATACCACGTTGAGAACGCCCGATCTCGTCTGATCTCGGAAGCTAAGCAGGGTCGGGCCTGGTTAGTACTTGGATGGGAGACCGCCTGGGAATACCAGGTGCTGTAAGCTTTTTAGTTTACTTCACTAATGTTCTAACCTTTTAAATAGCCCGTTTTTGGCAGCATTTTTCGCTTACGGCCATACCACGTTGAGAACGCCCGATCTCGTCTGATCTCGGAAGCTAAGCAGGGTCGGGCCTGGTTAGTACTTGGATGGGAGACCGCCTGGGAATACCAGGTGCTGTAAGCATTTTTGGTTTAAAAAAAAAAAAAAAAAAAAAGAGTCCATGAGATTCTTCAAAAAGCCTGAAATATTCTCTGAGTTTCTTCAACATGCCCGGTCTTGGGAGCAGAGTTTCTTCAGAAGGCCTGAAAAATTCGATGAATTTCTTCAAAAAGCCCGTTTTTGGCAGCAGATTTCGCTTACGGCCATACCACGTTGAGAACGCCCGATCTGGTCTGATCTCGGAAGCTAAGCAGGGTCGGGCCTGGTTAGTACTTGGATGGGAGACCGCCTGGGAATACCAGGTGCTGTAAGCTTTTTAGTTTACTTCACTAATGTTCTAACCTTTTAAATAGCCCGTTTTTGGCAGCAGATTTCGCTTACGGCCATACCACGTTGAGAATGCCCGATCTCGTCTGATCTCGGAAGCTAAGCAGGGTCGGGCCTGGTTAGTACTTGGATGGGAGACCGCCTGGGAATACCAGGTGCTGTAAGCTTTTTAGTTTACTTCACTAATGTTCTAACCTTTTAAATAGCCCGTTTTTGGCAGCAGATTTCGCTTACGGCCATACCACGTTGAGAACGCCCGATCTCGTCTGATCTCGGAAGCTAAGCAGGGTCGGGCCTGGTTAGTACTTGGATGGGAGACCGCCTGGGAATACCAGGTGCTGTAAGCTTTTTAGTTTACTTCACTAATGTTCTAACCTTTTAAATAGCCCGTTTTTGGCAGCAGATTTCGCTTACGGCCATACCACGTTGAGAACGCCCGATCTCGTCTGATCTCGGAAGCTAAGCAGGGTCGGGCCTGGTTAGTACTTGGATGGGAGACCGCCTGGGAATACCAGGTGCTGTAAGCTTTTTAGTTTACTTCACTAATGTTCTAACCTTTTAAATAGCCCGTTTTTGGCAGCAGATTTCGCTTACGGCCATACCACGTTGAGAACGCCCGATCTCGTCTGATCTCGGAAGCTAAGCAGGGTCGGGCCTGGTTAGTACTTGGATGGGAGACCGCCTGGGAATACCAGGTGCTGTAAGCATTTTTGGTTTAAAAAAAACAAACAAAAAAAAAGAGTCCATGAGATTCTTCAAAAAGCCTGAAATATTCTCTGAGTTTCTTCAACATGCCCGGTCTTGGGAGCAGAGTTTCTTCAGAAGGCCTGAAAAATTCGATGAATTTCTTCAAAAAGCCCATTTTTGGCAGCAGATTTCGCTTACGGCCATACCACGTTGAGAACGCCCGATCTCGTCTGATCTCGGAAGCTAAGCAGGGTCGGGCCTGGTTAGTACTTGGATGGGAGACCGCCTGGGAATACCAGGTGCTGTAAGCTTTTTAGTTTACTTCACTAATGTTCTAACCTTTTAAATAGCCCGTTTTTGGCAGCAGATTTCGCTTACGGCCATACCACGTTGAGAACGCCCGATCTCGTCTGATCTCGGAAGCTAAGCAGGGTCGGGCCTGGTTAGTACTTGGATGGGAGACCGCCTGGGAATACCAGGTGCTGTAAGCATTTTTGGTTTAAAAAAAAAAAAAAAAAAAAAAGAGTCCATGAGATTCTTCAAAAAGCCTGAAATATTCTCTGAGTTTCTTCAACATGCCCGGTCTTGGGAGCAGAGTTTCTTCAGAAGGCCTGAAAAATTCGATGAATTTCTTCAAAAAGCCCGTTTTTGGCAGCAGATTTCGCTTACGGCCATACCACGTTGAGAACGCCCGATCTCGTCTGATCTCGGAAGCTAAGCAGGGTCGGGCCTGGTTAGTACTTGGATGGGAGACCGCCTGGGAATACCAGGTCCTGTAAGCTTTTTAGTTTACTTCACTAATGTTCTAACCTTTTAAATAGCCCGTTTTTGGCAGCAGATTTCGCTTACGGCCATACCACGTTGAGAACGCCCGATCTCGTCTGATCTCGGAAGCTAAGCAGGGTCGGGCCTGGTTAGTACTTGGATGGGAGACCGCCTGGGAATACCAGGTGCTGTAAGCATTTTTGGTTTAAAAAAAAAAAAAAAAAAAAAAGAGTCCATGAGATTCTTCAAAAAGCCTGAAATATTCTCTGAGTTTCTTCAACATGCCCGGTCTTGGGAGCAGAGTTTCTTCAGAAGGCCTGAAAAATTCGATGAATTTCTTCAAAAAGCCCGTTTTTGGCAGCAGATTTCGCTTACGGCCATACCACGTTGAGAACGCCCGATCTCGTCTGATCTCGGAAGCTAAGCAGGGTCGGGCCTGGTTAGTACTTGGATGGGAGACCGCCTGGGAATACCAGGTGCTGTAAGCATTTTTGGTTTAAAAAAAAAAAAAAAAAAAAAAAAAGAGTCCATGAGATTCTTCAAAAAGCCTGAAATATTCTCTGAGTTTCTTCAACATGCCCGGTCTTGGGAGCAGAGTTTCTTCAGAAGGCCTGAAAAATTCGATGAATTTCTTCAAAAAGCCCGTTTTTGGCAGCAGATTTCGCTTACGGCCATACCACGTTGAGAACGCCCGATCTCGTCTGATCTCGGAAGCTAAGCAGGGTCGGGCCTGGTTAGTACTTGGATGGGAGACCGCCTGGGAATACCAGGTGCTGTAAGCTTTTTAGTTTACTTCACTAATGTTCTAACCTTTTAAATAGCCCGTTTTTGGCAGCAGATTTCGCTTACGGCCATACCACGTTGAGAACGCCTGATCTCGTCTGATCTCGGAAGCTAAGCAGGGTCGGGCCTGGTTAGTACTTGGATGGGAGACCGCCTGGGAATACCAGGTGCTGTAAGCATTTTTGGTTTAAAAAAAAAAAAAAAAAAAAAAGAGTCCATGAGATTCTTCAAAAAGCCTGAAATATTCTCTGAGTTTCTTCAACATGCCCGGTCTTGGGAGCAGAGTTTCTTCAGAAGGCCTGAAAAATTCGATGAATTTCTTCAAAAAGCCCGTTTTTGGCAGCAGATTTCGCTTACGGCCATACCACGTTGAGAACGCCCGATCTCGTCTGATCTCGGAAGCTAAGCAGGGTCGGGCCTGGTTAGTACTTGGATGGGAGACCGCCTGGGAATACCAGGTGCTGTAAGCTTTTTAGTTTACTTCACTAATGTTCTAACCTTTTAAATAGCCCGTTTTTGGCAGCAGATTTCGCTTACGGCCATACCACGTTGAGAACGCCCGATCTCGTCTGATCTCGGAAGCTAAGCAGGGTCGGGCCTGGTTAGTACTTGGATGGGAGACCGCCTGGGAATACCAGGTGCTGTAAGCATTTTTGGTTTAAAAAAAAAAAAAAAAAAAAAAGAGTCCATGAGATTCTTCAAAAAGCCTGAAATATTCTCTGAGTTTCTTCAACATGCCCGGTCTTGGGAGCAGAGTTTCTTCAGAAGGCCTGAAAAATTCGATGAATTTCTTCAAAAAGCCCGTTTTTGGCAGCAGATTTCGCTTACGGCCATACCACGTTGAGAACGCCCGATCTCGTCTGATCTCGGAAGCTAAGCAGGGTCGGGCCTGGTTAGTACTTGGATGGGAGACCGCCTGGGAATACCAGGTCCTGTAAGCTTTTTAGTTTACTTCACTAATGTTCTAACCTTTTAAATAGCCCGTTTTTGGCAGCAGATTTCGCTTACGGCCATACCACGTTGAGAACGCCCGATCTCGTCTGATCTCGGAAGCTAAGCAGGGTCGGGCCTGGTTAGTACTTGGATGGGAGACCGCCTGGGAATACCAGGTGCTGTAAGCATTTTTGGTTTAAAAAAAAAAAAAAAAAAAAAAGAGTCCATGAGATTCTTCAAAAAGCCTGAAATATTCTCTGAGTTTCTTCAACATGCCCGGTCTTGGGAGCAGAGTTTCTTCAGAAGGCCTGAAAAATTCGATGAATTTCTTCAAAAAGCCCGTTTTTGGCAGCAGATTTCGCTTACGGCCATACCACGTTGAGAACGCCCGATCTCGTCTGATCTCGGAAGCTAAGCAGGGTCGGGCCTGGTTAGTACTTGGATGGGAGACCGCCTGGGAATACCAGGTGCTGTAAGCATTTTTGGTTTAAAAAAAAAAAAAAAAAAAAAAAAAGAGTCCATGAGATTCTTCAAAAAGCCTGAAATATTCTCTGAGTTTCTTCAACATGCCCGGTCTTGGGAGCAGAGTTTCTTCAGAAGGCCTGAAAAATTCGATGAATTTCTTCAAAAAGCCCGTTTTTGGCAGCAGATTTCGCTTACGGCCATACCACGTTGAGAACGCCCGATCTCGTCTGATCTCGGAAGCTAAGCAGGGTCGGGCCTGGTTAGTACTTGGATGGGAGACCGCCTGGGAATACCAGGTGCTGTAAGCATTTTTGGTTTAAAAAAAAAAAAAAAAAAAAAAAAAGAGTCCATGAGATTCTTCAAAAAGCCTGAAATATTCTCTGAGTTTCTTCAACATGCCCGGTCTTGGGAGCAGAGTTTCTTCAGAAGGCCTGAAAAATTCGATGAATTTCTTCAAAAAGCCCGTTTTTGGCAGCAGATTTCGCTTACGGCCATACCACGTTGAGAACGCCCGATCTCGTCTGATCTCGGAAGCTAAGCAGGGTCGGGCCTGGTTAGTACTTGGATGGGAGACCGCCTGGGAATACCAGGTGCTGTAAGCTTTTTAGTTTACTTCACTAATGTTCTAACCTTTTAAATAGCCCGTTTTTGGCAGCAGATTTCGCTTACGGCCATACCACGTTGAGAACGCCTGATCTCGTCTGATCTCGGAAGCTAAGCAGGGTCGGGCCTGGTTAGTACTTGGATGGGAGACCGCCTGGGAATACCAGGTGCTGTAAGCATTTTTGGTTTAAAAAAAAAAAAAAAAAAAAAAGAGTCCATGAGATTCTTCAAAAAGCCTGAAATATTCTCTGAGTTTCTTCAACATGCCCGGTCTTGGGAGCAGAGTTTCTTCAGAAGGCCTGAAAAATTCGATGAATTTCTTCAAAAAGCCCGTTTTTGGCAGCAGATTTCGCTTACGGCCATACCACGTTGAGAACGCCCGATCTCGTCTGATCTCGGAAGCTAAGCAGGGTCGGGCCTGGTTAGTACTTGGATGGGAGACCGCCTGGGAATACCAGGTGCTGTAAGCTTTTTAGTTTACTTCACTAATGTTCTAACCTTTTAAATAGCCCGTTTTTGGCAGCAGATTTCGCTTACGGCCATACCACGTTGAGAACGCCTGATCTCGTCTGATCTCGGAAGCTAAGCAGGGTCGGGCCTGGTTAGTACTTGGATGGGAGACCGCCTGGGAATACCAGGTGCTGTAAGCATTTTTGGTTTAAAAAAAAAAAAAAAAAAAAAAGAGTCCATGAGATTCTTCAAAAAGCCTGAAATATTCTCTGAGTTTCTTCAACATGCCCGGTCTTGGGAGCAGAGTTTCTTCAGAAGGCCTGAAAAATTCGATGAATTTCTTCAAAAAGCCCGTTTTTGGCAGCAGATTTCGCTTACGGCCATACCACGTTGAGAACGCCCGATCTCGTCTGATCTCGGAAGCTAAGCAGGGTCGGGCCTGGTTAGTACTTGGATGGGAGACCGCCTGGGAATACCAGGTGCTGTAAGCTTTTTAGTTTACTTCACTAATGTTCTAACCTTTTAAATAGCCCGTTTTTGGCAGCAGATTTCGCTTACGGCCATACCACGTTGAGAACGCCCGATCTCGTCTGATCTCGGAAGCTAAGCAGGGTCGGGCCTGGTTAGTACTTGGATGGGAGACCGCCTGGGAATACCAGGTGCTGTAAGCATTTTTGGTTTAAAAAAAAAAAAAAAAAAAAAAGAGTCCATGAGATTCTTCAAAAAGCCTGAAATATTCTCTGAGTTTCTTCAACATGCCCGGTCTTGGGAGCAGAGTTTCTTCAGAAGGCCTGAAAAATTCGATGAATTTCTTCAAAAAGCCCGTTTTTGGCAGCAGATTTCGCTTACGGCCATACCACGTTGAGAACGCCCGATCTCGTCTGATCTCGGAAGCTAAGCAGGGTCGGGCCTGGTTAGTACTTGGATGGGAGACCGCCTGGGAATACCAGGTCCTGTAAGCTTTTTAGTTTACTTCACTAATGTTCTAACCTTTTAAATAGCCCGTTTTTGGCAGCAGATTTCGCTTACGGCCATACCACGTTGAGAACGCCCGATCTCGTCTGATCTCGGAAGCTAAGCAGGGTCGGGCCTGGTTAGTACTTGGATGGGAGACCGCCTGGGAATACCAGGTGCTGTAAGCATTTTTGGTTTAAAAAAAAAAAAAAAAAAAAAAGAGTCCATGAGATTCTTCAAAAAGCCTGAAATATTCTCTGAGTTTCTTCAACATGCCCGGTCTTGGGAGCAGAGTTTCTTCAGAAGGCCTGAAAAATTCGATGAATTTCTTCAAAAAGCCCGTTTTTGGCAGCAGATTTCGCTTACGGCCATACCACGTTGAGAACGCCCGATCTCGTCTGATCTCGGAAGCTAAGCAGGGTCGGGCCTGGTTAGTACTTGGATGGGAGACCGCCTGGGAATACCAGGTGCTGTAAGCATTTTTGGTTTAAAAAAAAAAAAAAAAAAAAAAAAAGAGTCCATGAGATTCTTCAAAAAGCCTGAAATATTCTCTGAGTTTCTTCAACATGCCCGGTCTTGGGAGCAGAGTTTCTTCAGAAGGCCTGAAAAATTCGATGAATTTCTTCAAAAAGCCCGTTTTTGGCAGCAGATTTCGCTTACGGCCATACCACGTTGAGAACGCCCGATCTCGTCTGATCTCGGAAGCTAAGCAGGGTCGGGCCTGGTTAGTACTTGGATGGGAGACCGCCTGGGAATACCAGGTGCTGTAAGCTTTTTAGTTTACTTCACTAATGTTCTAACCTTTTAAATAGCCCGTTTTTGGCAGCAGATTTCGCTTACGGCCATACCACGTTGAGAACGCCTGATCTCGTCTGATCTCGGAAGCTAAGCAGGGTCGGGCCTGGTTAGTACTTGGATGGGAGACCGCCTGGGAATACCAGGTGCTGTAAGCATTTTTGGTTTAAAAAAAAAAAAAAAAAAAAAAGAGTCCATGAGATTCTTCAAAAAGCCTGAAATATTCTCTGAGTTTCTTCAACATGCCCGGTCTTGGGAGCAGAGTTTCTTCAGAAGGCCTGAAAAATTCGATGAATTTCTTCAAAAAGCCCGTTTTTGGCAGCAGATTTCGCTTACGGCCATACCACGTTGAGAACGCCCGATCTCGTCTGATCTCGGAAGCTAAGCAGGGTCGGGCCTGGTTAGTACTTGGATGGGAGACCGCCTGGGAATACCAGGTGCTGTAAGCTTTTTAGTTTACTTCACTAATGTTCTAACCTTTTAAATAGCCCGTTTTTGGCAGCAGATTTCGCTTACGGCCATACCACGTTGAGAACGCCCGATCTCGTCTGATCTCGGAAGCTAAGCAGGGTCGGGCCTGGTTAGTACTTGGATGGGAGACCGCCTGGGAATACCAGGTGCTGTAAGCATTTTTGGTTTAAAAAAAAAAAAAAAAAAAAAAGAGTCCATGAGATTCTTCAAAAAGCCTGAAATATTCTCTGAGTTTCTTCAACATGCCCGGTCTTGGGAGCAGAGTTTCTTCAGAAGGCCTGAAAAATTCGATGAATTTCTTCAAAAAGCCCGTTTTTGGCAGCAGATTTCGCTTACGGCCATACCACGTTGAGAACGCCCGATCTCGTCTGATCTCGGAAGCTAAGCAGGGTCGGGCCTGGTTAGTACTTGGATGGGAGACCGCCTGGGAATACCAGGTGCTGTAAGCTTTTTAGTTTACTTCACTAATGTTCTAACCTTTTAAATAGCCCGTTTTTGGCAGCAGATTTCGCTTACGGCCATACCACGTTGAGAACGCCCGATCTCGTCTGATCTCGGAAGCTAAGCAGGGTCGGGCCTGGTTAGTACTTGGATGGGAGACCGCCTGGGAATACCAGGTGCTGTAAGCTTTTTAGTTTACTTCACTAATGTTCTAACCTTTTAAATAGCCCGTTTTTGGCAGCAGATTTCGCTTACGGCCATACCACGTTGAGAACGCCCGATCTCGTCTGATCTCGGAAGCTAAGCAGGGTCGGGCCTGGTTAGTACTTGGATGGGAGACCGCCTGGGAATACCAGGTGCTGTAAGCTTTTTAGTTTACTTCACTAATGTTCTAACCTTTTAAATAGCCCGTTTTTGGCAGCAGATTTCGCTTACGGCCATACCACGTTGAGAACGCCCGATCTCGTCTGATCTCGGAAGCTAAGCAGGGTCGGGCCTGGTTAGTACTTGGATGGGAGACCGCCTGGGAATACCAGGTGCTGTAAGCATTTTTGGTTTAAAAAAAAAAAAAAAAAAAAAAGAGTCCATGAGATTCTTCAAAAAGCCTGAAATATTCTCTGAGTTTCTTCAACATGCCCGGTCTTGGGAGCAGAGTTTCTTCAGAAGGCCTGAAAAATTCGATGAATTTCTTCAAAAAGCCCGTTTTTGGCAGCAGATTTCGCTTACGGCCATACCACGTTGAGAACGCCCGATCTCGTCTGATCTCGGAAGCTAAGCAGGGTCGGGCCTGGTTAGTACTTGGATGGGAGACCGCCTGGGAATACCAGGTGCTGTAAGCTTTTTAGTTTACTTCACTAATGTTCTAACCTTTTAAATAGCCCGTTTTTGGCAGCAGATTTCGCTTACGGCCATACCACGTTGAGAACGCCCGATCTCGTCTGATCTCGGAAGCTAAGCAGGGTCGGGCCTGGTTAGTACTTGGATGGGAGACCGCCTGGGAATACCAGGTGCTGTAAGCATTTTTGGTTTAAAAAAAAAAAAAAAAAAAAAAGAGTCCATGAGATTCTTCAAAAAGCCTGAAATATTCTCTGAGTTTCTTCAACATGCCCGGTCTTGGGAGCAGAGTTTCTTCAGAAGGCCTGAAAAATTCGATGAATTTCTTCAAAAAGCCCGTTTTTGGCAGCAGATTTCGCTTACGACCATACCACGTTGAGAACGCCCGATCTCGTCTGATCTCGGAAGCTAAGCAGGGTCGGGCCTGGTTAGTACTTGGATGGGAGACCGCCTGGGAATACCAGGTGCTGTAAGCATTTTTGGTTTAAAAAAAAAAAAAAAAAAAAAAGAGTCCATGAGATTCTTCAAAAAGCCTGAAATATTCTCTGAGTTTCTTCAACATGCCCGGTCTTGGGAGCAGAGTTTCTTCAGAAGGCCTGAAAAATTCGATGAATTTCTTCAAAAAGCCCGTTTTTGGCAGCAGATTTCGCTTACGGCCATACCACGTTGAGAACGCCCGATCTCGTCTGATCTCGGAAGCTAAGCAGGGTCGGGCCTGGTTAGTACTTGGATGGGAGACCGCCTGGGAATACCAGGTGCTGTAAGCTTTTTAGTTTACTTCACTAATGTTCTAACCTTTTAAATAGCCCGTTTTTGGCAGCAGATTTCGCTTACGGCCATACCACGTTGAGAACGCCCGATCTCGTCTGATCTCGGAAGCTAAGCAGGGTCGGGCCTGGTTAGTACTTGGATGGGAGACCGCCTGGGAATACCAGGTGCTGTAAGCTTTTTAGTTTACTTCACTAATGTTCTAACCTTTTAAATAGCCCGTTTTTGGCAGCAGATTTCGCTTACGGCCATACCACGTTGAGAACGCCCGATCTCGTCTGATCTCGGAAGCTAAGCAGGGTCGGGCCTGGTTAGTACTTGGATGGGAGACCGCCTGGGAATACCAGGTGCTGTAAGCATTTTTGGTTTAAAAAAAAAAAAAAAAAAAAAAGAGTCCATGAGATTCTTCAAAAAGCCTGAAATATTCTCTGAGTTTCTTCAACATGCCCGGTCTTGGGAGCAGAGTTTCTTCAGAAGGCCTGAAAAATTCGATGAATTTCTTCAAAAAGCCCGTTTTTGGCAGCAGATTTCGCTTACGGCCATACCACGTTGAGAACGCCCGATCTCGTCTGATCTCGGAAGCTAAGCAGGGTCGGGCCTGGTTAGTACTTGGATGGGAGACCGCCTGGGAATACCAGGTGCTGTAAGCATTTTTGGTTTAAAAAAAAAAAAAAAAAAAAAAAAAGAGTCCATGAGATTCTTCAAAAAGCCTGAAATATTCTCTGAGTTTCTTCAACATGCCCGGTCTTGGGAGCAGAGTTTCTTCAGAAGGCCTGAAAAATTCGATGAATTTCTTCAAAAAGCCCGTTTTTGGCAGCAGATTTCGCTTACGGCCATACCACGTTGAGAACGCCCGATCTCGTCTGATCTCGGAAGCTAAGCAGGGTCGGGCCTGGTTAGTACTTGGATGGGAGACCGCCTGGGAATACCAGGTGCTGTAAGCTTTTTAGTTTACTTCACTAATGTTCTAACCTTTTAAATAGCCCGTTTTTGGCAGCAGATTTCGCTTACGGCCATACCACGTTGAGAACGCCTGATCTCGTCTGATCTCGGAAGCTAAGCAGGGTCGGGCCTGGTTAGTACTTGGATGGGAGACCGCCTGGGAATACCAGGTGCTGTAAGCATTTTTGGTTTAAAAAAAAAAAAAAAAAAAAAAGAGTCCATGAGATTCTTCAAAAAGCCTGAAATATTCTCTGAGTTTCTTCAACATGCCCGGTCTTGGGAGCAGAGTTTCTTCAGAAGGCCTGAAAAATTCGATGAATTTCTTCAAAAAGCCCGTTTTTGGCAGCAGATTTCGCTTACGGCCATACCACGTTGAGAACGCCCGATCTCGTCTGATCTCGGAAGCTAAGCAGGGTCGGGCCTGGTTAGTACTTGGATGGGAGACCGCCTGGGAATACCAGGTGCTGTAAGCTTTTTAGTTTACTTCACTAATGTTCTAACCTTTTAAATAGCCCGTTTTTGGCAGCAGATTTCGCTTACGGCCATACCACGTTGAGAACGCCCGATCTCGTCTGATCTCGGAAGCTAAGCAGGGTCGGGCCTGGTTAGTACTTGGATGGGAGACCGCCTGGGAATACCAGGTGCTGTAAGCATTTTTGGTTTAAAAAAAAAAAAAAAAAAAAAAGAGTCCATGAGATTCTTCAAAAAGCCTGAAATATTCTCTGAGTTTCTTCAACATGCCCGGTCTTGGGAGCAGAGTTTCTTCAGAAGGCCTGAAAAATTCGATGAATTTCTTCAAAAAGCCCGTTTTTGGCAGCAGATTTCGCTTACGGCCATACCACGTTGAGAACGCCCGATCTCGTCTGATCTCGGAAGCTAAGCAGGGTCGGGCCTGGTTAGTACTTGGATGGGAGACCGCCTGGGAATACCAGGTGCTGTAAGCTTTTTAGTTTACTTCACTAATGTTCTAACCTTTTAAATAGCCCGTTTTTGGCAGCAGATTTCGCTTACGGCCATACCACGTTGAGAACGCCCGATCTCGTCTGATCTCGGAAGCTAAGCAGGGTCGGGCCTGGTTAGTACTTGGATGGGAGACCGCCTGGGAATACCAGGTGCTGTAAGCATTTTTGGTTTAAAAAAAAAAAAAAAAAAAAAAGAGTCCATGAGATTCTTCAAAAAGCCTGAAATATTCTCTGAGTTTCTTCAACATGCCCGGTCTTGGGAGCAGAGTTTCTTCAGAAGGCCTGAAAAATTCGATGAATTTCTTCAAAAAGCCCGTTTTTGGCAGCAGATTTCGCTTACGGCCATACCACGTTGAGAACGCCCGATCTCGTCTGATCTCGGAAGCTAAGCAGGGTCGGGCCTGGTTAGTACTTGGATGGGAGACCGCCTGGGAATACCAGGTGCTGTAAGCTTTTTAGTTTACTTCACTAATGTTCTAACCTTTTAAATAGCCCGTTTTTGGCAGCAGATTTCGCTTACGGCCATACCACGTTGAGAACGCCCGATCTCGTCTGATCTCGGAAGCTAAGCAGGGTCGGGCCTGGTTAGTACTTGGATGGGAGACCGCCTGGGAATACCAGGTGCTGTAAGCTTTTTAGTTTACTTCACTAATGTTCTAACCTTTTAAATAGCCCGTTTTTGGCAGCAGATTTCGCTTACGGCCATACCACGTTGAGAACGCCCGATCTCGTCTGATCTCGGAAGCTAAGCAGGGTCGGGCCTGGTTAGTACTTGGATGGGAGACCGCCTGGGAATACCAGGTGCTGTAAGCTTTTTAGTTTACTTCACTAATGTTCTAACCTTTTAAATAGCCCGTTTTTGGCAGCAGATTTCGCTTACGGCCATACCACGTTGAGAACGCCCGATCTCGTCTGATCTCGGAAGCTAAGCAGGGTCGGGCCTGGTTAGTACTTGGATGGGAGACCGCCTGGGAATACCAGGTGCTGTAAGCATTTTTGGTTTAAAAAAAAAAAAAAAAAAAAAAGAGTCCATGAGATTCTTCAAAAAGCCTGAAATATTCTCTGAGTTTCTTCAACATGCCCGGTCTTGGGAGCAGAGTTTCTTCAGAAGGCCTGAAAAATTCGATGAATTTCTTCAAAAAGCCCGTTTTTGGCAGCAGATTTCGCTTACGGCCATACCACGTTGAGAACGCCCGATCTCGTCTGATCTCGGAAGCTAAGCAGGGTCGGGCCTGGTTAGTACTTGGATGGGAGACCGCCTGGGAATACCAGGTGCTGTAAGCTTTTTAGTTTACTTCACTAATGTTCTAACCTTTTAAATAGCCCGTTTTTGGCAGCAGATTTCGCTTACGGCCATACCACGTTGAGAACGCCCGATCTCGTCTGATCTCGGAAGCTAAGCAGGGTCGGGCCTGGTTAGTACTTGGATGGGAGACCGCCTGGGAATACCAGGTGCTGTAAGCATTTTTGGTTTAAAAAAAAAAAAAAAAAAAAAAGAGTCCATGAGATTCTTCAAAAAGCCTGAAATATTCTCTGAGTTTCTTCAACATGCCCGGTCTTGGGAGCAGAGTTTCTTCAGAAGGCCTGAAAAATTCGATGAATTTCTTCAAAAAGCCCGTTTTTGGCAGCAGATTTCGCTTACGGCCATACCACGTTGAGAACGCCCGATCTCGTCTGATCTCGGAAGCTAAGCAGGGTCGGGCCTGGTTAGTACTTGGATGGGAGACCGCCTGGGAATACCAGGTGCTGTAAGCATTTTTGGTTTAAAAAAAAAAAAAAAAAAAAAAGAGTCCATGAGATTCTTCAAAAAGCCTGAAATATTCTCTGAGTTTCTTCAACATGCCCGGTCTTGGGAGCAGAGTTTCTTCAGAAGGCCTGAAAAATTCGATGAATTTCTTCAAAAAGCCCGTTTTTGGCAGCAGATTTCGCTTACGGCCATACCACGTTGAGAACGCCCGATCTCGTCTGATCTCGGAAGCTAAGCAGGGTCGGGCCTGGTTAGTACTTGGATGGGAGACCGCCTGGGAATACCAGGTGCTGTAAGCTTTTTAGTTTACTTCACTAATGTTCTAACCTTTTAAATAGCCCGTTTTTGGCAGCAGATTTCGCTTACGGCCATACCACGTTGAGAACGCCCGATCTCGTCTGATCTCGGAAGCTAAGCAGGGTCGGGCCTGGTTAGTACTTGGATGGGAGACCGCCTGGGAATACCAGGTGCTGTAAGCTTTTTAGTTTACTTCACTAATGTTCTAACCTTTTAAATAGCCCGTTTTTGGCAGCAGATTTCGCTTACGGCCATACCACGTTGAGAACGCCCGATCTCGTCTGATCTCGGAAGCTAAGCAGGGTCGGGCCTGGTTAGTACTTGGATGGGAGACCGCCTGGGAATACCAGGTGCTGTAAGCATTTTTGGTTTAAAAAAAAAAAAAAAAAAAAAAGAGTCCATGAGATTCTTCAAAAAGCCTGAAATATTCTCTGAGTTTCTTCAACATGCCCGGTCTTGGGAGCAGAGTTTCTTCAGAAGGCCTGAAAAATTCGATGAATTTCTTCAAAAAGCCCGTTTTTGGCAGCAGATTTCGCTTACGGCCATACCACGTTGAGAACGCCCGATCTCGTCTGATCTCGGAAGCTAAGCAGGGTCGGGCCTGGTTAGTACTTGGATGGGAGACCGCCTGGGAATACCAGGTGCTGTAAGCATTTTTGGTTTAAAAAAAAAAAAAAAAAAAAAAAAAGAGTCCATGAGATTCTTCAAAAAGCCTGAAATATTCTCTGAGTTTCTTCAACATGCCCGGTCTTGGGAGCAGAGTTTCTTCAGAAGGCCTGAAAAATTCGATGAATTTCTTCAAAAAGCCCGTTTTTGGCAGCAGATTTCGCTTACGGCCATACCACGTTGAGAACGCCCGATCTCGTCTGATCTCGGAAGCTAAGCAGGGTCGGGCCTGGTTAGTACTTGGATGGGAGACCGCCTGGGAATACCAGGTGCTGTAAGCTTTTTAGTTTACTTCACTAATGTTCTAACCTTTTAAATAGCCCGTTTTTGGCAGCAGATTTCGCTTACGGCCATACCACGTTGAGAACGCCTGATCTCGTCTGATCTCGGAAGCTAAGCAGGGTCGGGCCTGGGTAGTACTTGGATGGGAGACCGCCTGGGAATACCAGGTGCTGTAAGCATTTTTGGTTTAAAAAAAAAAAAAAAAAAAAAAGAGTCCATGAGATTCTTCAAAAAGCCTGAAATATTCTCTGAGTTTCTTCAACATGCCCGGTCTTGGGAGCAGAGTTTCTTCAGAAGGCCTGAAAAATTCGATGAATTTCTTCAAAAAGCCCGTTTTTGGCAGCAGATTTCGCTTACGGCCATACCACGTTGAGAACGCCCGATCTCGTCTGATCTCGGAAGCTAAGCAGGGTCGGGCCTGGTTAGTACTTGGATGGGAGACCGCCTGGGAATACCAGGTGCTGTAAGCTTTTTAGTTTACTTCACTAATGTTCTAACCTTTTAAATAGCCCGTTTTTGGCAGCAGATTTCGCTTACGGCCATACCACGTTGAGAACGCCCGATCTCGTCTGATCTCGGAAGCTAAGCAGGGTCGGGCCTGGTTAGTACTTGGATGGGAGACCGCCTGGGAATACCAGGTGCTGTAAGCATTTTTGGTTTAAAAAAAAAAAAAAAAAAAAAAGAGTCCATGAGATTCTTCAAAAAGCCTGAAATATTCTCTGAGTTTCTTCAACATGCCCGGTCTTGGGAGCAGAGTTTCTTCAGAAGGCCTGAAAAATTCGATGAATTTCTTCAAAAAGCCCGTTTTTGGCAGCAGATTTCGCTTACGGCCATACCACGTTGAGAACGCCCGATCTCGTCTGATCTCGGAAGCTAAGCAGGGTCGGGCCTGGTTAGTACTTGGATGGGAGACCGCCTGGGAATACCAGGTGCTGTAAGCATTTTTGGTTTAAAAAAAAAAAAAAAAAAAAAAAAGAGTCCATGAGATTCTTCAAAAAGCCTGAAATATTCTCTGAGTTTCTTCAACATGCCCGGTCTTGGGAGCAGAGTTTCTTCAGAAGGCCTGAAAAATTCGATGAATTTCTTCAAAAAGCCCGTTTTTGGCAGCAGATTTCGCTTACGGCCATACCACGTTGAGAACGCCCGATCTCGTCTGATCTCGGAAGCTAAGCAGGGTCGGGCCTGGTTAGTACTTGGATGGGAGACCGCCTGGGAATACCAGGTGCTGTAAGCTTTTTAGTTTACTTCACTAATGTTCTAACCTTTTAAATAGCCCGTTTTTGGCAGCAGATTTCGCTTACGGCCATACCACGTTGAGAACGCCTGATCTCGTCTGATCTCGGAAGCTAAGCAGGGTCGGGCCTGGTTAGTACTTGGATGGGAGACCGCCTGGGAATACCAGGTGCTGTAAGCATTTTTGGTTTAAAAAAAAAAAAAAAAAAAAAAGAGTCCATGAGATTCTTCAAAAAGCCTGAAATATTCTCTGAGTTTCTTCAACATGCCCGGTCTTGGGAGCAGAGTTTCTTCAGAAGGCCTGAAAAATTCGATGAATTTCTTCAAAAAGCCCGTTTTTGGCAGCAGATTTCGCTTACGGCCATACCACGTTGAGAACGCCCGATCTCGTCTGATCTCGGAAGCTAAGCAGGGTCGGGCCTGGTTAGTACTTGGATGGGAGACCGCCTGGGAATACCAGGTGCTGTAAGCTTTTTAGTTTACTTCACTAATGTTCTAACCTTTTAAATAGCCCGTTTTTGGCAGCAGATTTCGCTTACGGCCATACCACGTTGAGAACGCCCGATCTCGTCTGATCTCGGAAGCTAAGCAGGGTCGGGCCTGGTTAGTACTTGGATGGGAGACCGCCTGGGAATACCAGGTGCTGTAAGCATTTTTGGTTTAAAAAAAAAAAAAAAAAAAAAAAGAGTCCATGAGATTCTTCAAAAAGCCTGAAATATTCTCTGAGTTTCTTCAACATGCCCGGTCTTGGGAGCAGAGTTTCTTCAGAAGGCCTGAAAAATTCGATGAATTTCTTCAAAAAGCCCGTTTTTGGCAGCAGATTTCGCTTACGGCCATACCACGTTGAGAACGCCCGATCTCGTCTGATCTCGGAAGCTAAGCAGGGTCGGGCCTGGTTAGTACTTGGATGGGAGACCGCCTGGGAATACCAGGTGCTGTAAGCTTTTTAGTTTACTTCACTAATGTTCTAACCTTTTAAATAGCCCGTTTTTGGCAGCAGATTTCGCTTACGGCCATACCACGTTGAGAACGCCCGATCTCGTCTGATCTCGGAAGCTAAGCAGGGTCGGGCCTGGTTAGTACTTGGATGGGAGACCGCCTGGGAATACCAGGTGCTGTAAGCATTTTTGGTTTAAAAAAAAAAAAAAAAAAAAAAGAGTCCATGAGATTCTTCAAAAAGCCTGAAATATTCTCTGAGTTTCTTCAACATGCCCGGTCTTGGGAGCAGAGTTTCTTCAGAAGGCCTGAAAAATTCGATGAATTTCTTCAAAAAGCCCGTTTTTGGCAGCAGATTTCGCTTACGGCCATACCACGTTGAGAACGCCCGATCTCGTCTGATCTCGGAAGCTAAGCAGGGTCGGGCCTGGTTAGTACTTGGATGGGAGACCGCCTGGGAATACCAGGTGCTGTAAGCTTTTTAGTTTACTTCACTAATGTTCTAACCTTTTAAATAGCCCGTTTTTGGCAGCAGATTTCGCTTACGGCCATACCACGTTGAGAACGCCCGATCTCGTCTGATCTCGGAAGCTAAGCAGGGTCGGGCCTGGTTAGTACTTGGATGGGAGACCGCCTGGGAATACCAGGTGCTGTAAGCATTTTTGGTTTTAAAAAAAAAAAAAAAAAAAAAGAGTCCATGAGATTCTTCAAAAAGCCTGAAATATTCTCTGAGTTTCTTCAACATGCCCGGTCTTGGGAGCAGAGTTTCTTCAGAAGGCCTGAAAAATTCGATGAATTTCTTCAAAAAGCCCGTTTTTGGCAGCAGATTTCGCTTACGGCCATACCACGTTGAGAACGCCCGATCTCGTCTGATCTCGGAAGCTAAGCAGGGTCGGGCCTGGTTAGTACTTGGATGGGAGACCGCCTGGGAATACCAGGTGCTGTAAGCTTTTTAGTTTACTTCACTAATGTTCTAACCTTTTAAATAGCCCGTTTTTGGCAGCAGATTTCGCTTACGGCCATACCACGTTGAGAACGCCCGATCTCGTCTGATCTCGGAAGCTAAGCAGGGTCGGGCCTGGTTAGTACTTGGATGGGAGACCGCCTGGGAATACCAGGTGCTGTAAGCTTTTTAGTTTACTTCACTAATGTTCTAACCTTTTAAATAGCCCGTTTTTGGCAGCAGATTTCGCTTACGGCCATACCACGTTGAGAACGCCCGATCTCGTCTGATCTCGGAAGCTAAGCAGGGTCGGGCCTGGTTAGTACTTGGATGGGAGACCGCCTGGGAATACCAGGTGCTGTAAGCTTTTTAGTTTACTTCACTAATGTTCTAACCTTTTAAATAGCCCGTTTTTGGCAGCAGATTTCGCTTACGGCCATACCACGTTGAGAACGCCCGATCTCGTCTGATCTCGGAAGCTAAGCAGGGTCGGGCCTGGTTAGTACTTGGATGGGAGACCGCCTGGGAATACCAGGTGCTGTAAGCATTTTTGGTTTAAAAAAAAAAAAAAAAAAAAAAGAGTCCATGAGATTCTTCAAAAAGCCTGAAATATTCTCTGAGTTTCTTCAACATGCCCGGTCTTGGGAGCAGAGTTTCTTCAGAAGGCCTGAAAAATTCGATGAATTTCTTCAAAAAGCCCGTTTTTGGCAGCAGATTTCGCTTACGGCCATACCACGTTGAGAACGCCCGATCTCGTCTGATCTCGGAAGCTAAGCAGGGTCGGGCCTGGTTAGTACTTGGATGGGAGACCGCCTGGGAATACCAGGTGCTGTAAGCTTTTTAGTTTACTTCACTAATGTTCTAACCTTTTAAATAGCCCGTTTTTGGCAGCAGATTTCGCTTACGGCCATACCACGTTGAGAACGCCCGATCTCGTCTGATCTCGGAAGCTAAGCAGGGTCGGGCCTGGTTAGTACTTGGATGGGAGACCGCCTGGGAATACCAGGTGCTGTAAGCATTTTTGGTTTAAAAAAAAAAAAAAAAAAAAAAAGAGTCCATGAGATTCTTAAAAAAGCCTGAAATATTCTCTGAGTTTCTTCAACATGCCCGGTCTTGGGAGCAGAGTTTCTTCAGAAGGCCTGAAAAATTCGATGAATTTCTTCAAAAAGCCCGTTTTTGGCAGCAGATTTCGCTTACGGCCATACCACGTTGAGAACGCCCGATCTCGTCTGATCTCGGAAGCTAAGCAGGGTCGGGCCTGGTTAGTACTTGGATGGGAGACCGCCTGGGAATACCAGGTGCTGTAAGCATTTTTGGTTTAAAAAAAAAAAAAAAAAAAAAAGAGTCCATGAGATTCTTCAAAAAGCCTGAAATATTCTCTGAGTTTCTTCAACATGCCCGGTCTTGGGAGCAGAGTTTCTTCAGAAGGCCTGAAAAATTCGATGAATTTCTTCAAAAAGCCCGTTTTTGGCAGCAGATTTCGCTTACGGCCATACCACGTTGAGAACGCCCGATCTCGTCTGATCTCGGAAGCTAAGCAGGGTCGGGCCTGGTTAGTACTTGGATGGGAGACCGCCTGGGAATACCAGGTGCTGTAAGCATTTTTGGTTTAAAAAAAAAAAAAAAAAAAAAGAGTCCATGAGATTCTTCAAAAAGCCTGAAATATTCTCTGAGTTTCTTCAACATGCCCGGTCTTGGGAGCAGAGTTTCTTCAGAAGGCCTGAAAAATTCGATGAATTTCTTCAAAAAGCCCGTTTTTGGCAGCAGATTTCGCTTACGGCCATACCACGTTGAGAACGCCCGATCTCGTCTGATCTCGGAAGCTAAGCAGGGTCGGGCCTGGTTAGTACTTGGATGGGAGACCGCCTGGGAATACCAGGTGCTGTAAGCATTTTTGGTTTAAAAAAAAAAAAAAAAAAAAAGAGTCCATGAGATTCTTCAAAAAGCCTGAAATATTCTCTGAGTTTCTTCAACATGCCCGGTCTTGGGAGCAGAGTTTCTTCAGAAGGCCTGAAAAATTCGATGAATTTCTTCAAAAAGCCCGTTTTTGGCAGCAGATTTCGCTTACGGCCATACCACGTTGAGAACGCCCGATCTCGTCTGATCTCGGAAGCTAAGCAGGGTCGGGCCTGGTTAGTACTTGGATGGGAGACCGCCTGGGAATACCAGGTGCTGTAAGCTTTTTAGTTTACTTCACTAATGTTCTAACCTTTTAAATAGCCCGTTTTTGGCAGCAGATTTCGCTTACGGCCATACCACGTTGAGAACGCCCGATCTCGTCTGATCTCGGAAGCTAAGCAGGGTCGGGCCTGGTTAGTACTTGGATGGGAGACCGCCTGGGAATACCAGGTGCTGTAAGCTTTTTAGTTTACTTCACTAATGTTCTAACCTTTTAAATAGCCCGTTTTTGGCAGCATTTTTCGCTTACGGCCATACCACGTTGAGAACGCCCGATCTCGTCTGATCTCGGAAGCTAAGCAGGGTCGGGCCTGGTTAGTACTTGGATGGGAGACCGCCTGGGAATACCAGGTGCTGTAAGCATTTTTGGTTTAAAAAAAAAAAAAAAAAAAAAAGAGTCCATGAGATTCTTCAAAAAGCCTGAAATATTCTCTGAGTTTCTTCAACATGCCCGGTCTTGGGAGCAGAGTTTCTTCAGAAGGCCTGAAAAATTCGATGAATTTCTTCAAAAAGCCCGTTTTTGGCAGCAGATTTCGCTTACGGCCATACCACGTTGAGAACGCCCGATCTCGTCTGATCTCGGAAGCTAAGCAGGGTCGGGCCTGGTTAGTACTTGGATGGGAGACCGCCTGGGAATACCAGGTGCTGTAAGCTTTTTAGTTTACTTCACTAATGTTCTAACCTTTTAAATAGCCCGTTTTTGGCAGCAGATTTCGCTTACGGCCATACCACGTTGAGAACGCCCGATCTCGTCTGATCTCGGAAGCTAAGCAGGGTCGGGCCTGGTTAGTACTTGGATGGGAGACCGCCTGGGAATACCAGGTGCTGTAAGCATTTTTGGTTTAAAAAAAAAAAAAAAAAAAAAAGAGTCCATGAGATTCTTCAAAAAGCCTGAAATATTCTCTGAGTTTCTTCAACATGCCCGGTCTTGGGAGCAGAGTTTCTTCAGAAGGCCTGAAAAATTCGATGAATTTCTTCAAAAAGCCCGTTTTTGGCAGCAGATTTCGCTTACGGCCATACCACGTTGAGAACGCCCGATCTCGTCTGATCTCGGAAGCTAAGCAGGGTCGGGCCTGGTTAGTACTTGGATGGGAGACCGCCTGGGAATACCAGGTGCTGTAAGCTTTTTAGTTTACTTCACTAATGTTCTAACCTTTTAAATAGCCCGTTTTTGGCAGCAGATTTCGCTTACGGCCATACCACGTTGAGAACGCCCGATCTCGTCTGATCTCGGAAGCTAAGCAGGGTCGGGCCTGGTTAGTACTTGGATGGGAGACCGCCTGGGAATACCAGGTGCTGTAAGCATTTTTGGTTTAAAAAAAAAAAAAAAAAAAAAAGAGTCCATGAGATTCTTCAAAAAGCCTGAAATATTCTCTGAGTTTCTTCAACATGCCCGGTCTTGGGAGCAGAGTTTCTTCAGAAGGCCTGAAAAATTCGATGAATTTCTTCAAAAAGCCCGTTTTTGGCAGCAGATTTCGCTTACGGCCATACCACGTTGAGAACGCCCGATCTCGTCTGATCTCGGAAGCTAAGCAGGGTCGGGCCTGGTTAGTACTTGGATGGGAGACCGCCTGGGAATACCAGGTGCTGTAAGCTTTTTAGTTTACTTCACTAATGTTCTAACCTTTTAAATAGCCCGTTTTTGGCAGCAGATTTCGCTTACGGCCATACCACGTTGAGAACGCCCGATCTCGTCTGATCTCGGAAGCTAAGCAGGGTCGGGCCTGGTTAGTACTTGGATGGGAGACCGCCTGGGAATACCAGGTGCTGTAAGCTTTTTAGTTTACTTCACTAATGTTCTAACCTTTTAAATAGCCCGTTTTTGGCAGCAGATTTCGCTTACGGCCATACCACGTTGAGAACGCCCGATCTCGTCTGATCTCGGAAGCTAAGCAGGGTCGGGCCTGGTTAGTACTTGGATGGGAGACCGCCTGGGAATACCAGGTGCTGTAAGCTTTTTAGTTTACTTCACTAATGTTCTAACCTTTTAAATAGCCCGTTTTTGGCAGCAGATTTCGCTTACGGCCATACCACGTTGAGAACGCCCGATCTCGTCTGATCTCGGAAGCTAAGCAGGGTCGGGCCTGGTTAGTACTTGGATGGGAGACCGCCTGGGAATACCAGGTGCTGTAAGCATTTTTGGTTTAAAAAAAAAAAAAAAAAAAAAAGAGTCCATGAGATTCTTCAAAAAGCCTGAAATATTCTCTGAGTTTCTTCAACATGCCCGGTCTTGGGAGCAGAGTTTCTTCAGAAGGCCTGAAAAATTCGATGAATTTCTTCAAAAAGCCCGTTTTTGGCAGCAGATTTCGCTTACGGCCATACCACGTTGAGAACGCCCGATCTCGTCTGATCTCGGAAGCTAAGCAGGGTCGGGCCTGGTTAGTACTTGGATGGGAGACCGCCTGGGAATACCAGGTGCTGTAAGCTTTTTAGTTTACTTCACTAATGTTCTAACCTTTTAAATAGCCCGTTTTTGGCAGCAGATTTCGCTTACGGCCATACCACGTTGAGAACGCCCGATCTCGTCTGATCTCGGAAGCTAAGCAGGGTCGGGCCTGGTTAGTACTTGGATGGGAGACCGCCTGGGAATACCAGGTGCTGTAAGCATTTTTGGTTTAAAAAAAAAAAAAAAGAGTCCATGAGATTCTTAAAAAAGCCTGAAATATTCTCTGAGTTTCTTCAACATGCCCGGTCTTGGGAGCAGAGTTTCTTCAGAAGGCCTGAAAAATTCGATGAATTTCTTCAAAAAGCCCGTTTTTGGCAGCAGATTTCGCTTACGGCCATACCACGTTGAGAACGCCCGATCTCGTCTGATCTCGGAAGCTAAGCAGGGTCGGGCCTGGTTAGTACTTGGATGGGAGACCGCCTGGGAATACCAGGTGCTGTAAGCATTTTTGGTTTAAAAAAAAAAAAAAAAAAAAAGAGTCCATGAGATTCTTCAAAAAGCCTGAAATATTCTCTGAGTTTCTTCAACATGCCCGGTCTTGGGAGCAGAGTTTCTTCAGAAGGCCTGAAAAATTCGATGAATTTCTTCAAAAAGCCCGTTTTTGGCAGCAGATTTCGCTTACGGCCATACCACGTTGAGAACGCCCGATCTCGTCTGATCTCGGAAGCTAAGCAGGGTCGGGCCTGGTTAGTACTTGGATGGGAGACCGCCTGGGAATACCAGGTGCTGTAAGCTTTTTAGTTTACTTCACTAATGTTCTAACCTTTTAAATAGCCCGTTTTTGGCAGCAGATTTCGCTTACGGCCATACCACGTTGAGAACGCCCGATCTCGTCTGATCTCGGAAGCTAAGCAGGGTCGGGCCTGGTTAGTACTTGGATGGGAGACCGCCTGGGAATACCAGGTGCTGTAAGCTTTTTAGTTTACTTCACTAATGTTCTAACCTTTTAAATAGCCCGTTTTTGGCAGCATTTTTCGCTTACGGCCATACCACGTTGAGAACGCCCGATCTCGTCTGATCTCGGAAGCTAAGCAGGGTCGGGCCTGGTTAGTACTTGGATGGGAGACCGCCTGGGAATACCAGGTGCTGTAAGCATTTTTGGTTTAAAAAAAAAAAAAAAAAAAAAAGAGTCCATGAGATTCTTCAAAAAGCCTGAAATATTCTCTGAGTTTCTTCAACATGCCCGGTCTTGGGAGCAGAGTTTCTTCAGAAGGCCTGAAAAATTCGATGAATTTCTTCAAAAAGCCCGTTTTTGGCAGCAGATTTCGCTTACGGCCATACCACGTTGAGAACGCCCGATCTCGTCTGATCTCGGAAGCTAAGCAGGGTCGGGCCTGGTTAGTACTTGGATGGGAGACCGCCTGGGAATACCAGGTGCTGTAAGCATTTTTGGTTTAAAAAAAAAAAAAAAAAAAAAAAAAGAGTCCATGAGATTCTTCAAAAAGCCTGAAATATTCTCTGAGTTTCTTCAACATGCCCGGTCTTGGGAGCAGAGTTTCTTCAGAAGGCCTGAAAAATTCGATGAATTTCTTCAAAAAGCCCGTTTTTGGCAGCAGATTTCGCTTACGGCCATACCACGTTGAGAACGCCCGATCTCGTCTGATCTCGGAAGCTAAGCAGGGTCGGGCCTGGTTAGTACTTGGATGGGAGACCGCCTGGGAATACCAGGTGCTGTAAGCTTTTTAGTTTACTTCACTAATGTTCTAACCTTTTAAATAGCCCGTTTTTGGCAGCAGATTTCGCTTACGGCCATACCACGTTGAGAACGCCTGATCTCGTCTGATCTCGGAAGCTAAGCAGGGTCGGGCCTGGTTAGTACTTGGATGGGAGACCGCCTGGGAATACCAGGTGCTGTAAGCATTTTTGGTTTAAAAAAAAAAAAAAAAAAAAAAGAGTCCATGAGATTCTTCAAAAAGCCTGAAATATTCTCTGAGTTTCTTCAACATGCCCGGTCTTGGGAGCAGAGTTTCTTCAGAAGGCCTGAAAAATTCGATGAATTTCTTCAAAAAGCCCGTTTTTGGCAGCAGATTTCGCTTACGGCCATACCACGTTGAGAACGCCCGATCTCGTCTGATCTCGGAAGCTAAGCAGGGTCGGGCCTGGTTAGTACTTGGATGGGAGACCGCCTGGGAATACCAGGTGCTGTAAGCTTTTTAGTTTACTTCACTAATGTTCTAACCTTTTAAATAGCCCGTTTTTGGCAGCAGATTTCGCTTACGGCCATACCACGTTGAGAACGCCCGATCTCGTCTGATCTCGGAAGCTAAGCAGGGTCGGGCCTGGTTAGTACTTGGATGGGAGACCGCCTGGGAATACCAGGTGCTGTAAGCATTTTTGGTTTAAAAAAAAAAAAAAAAAAAAAAGAGTCCATGAGATTCTTCAAAAAGCCTGAAATATTCTCTGAGTTTCTTCAACATGCCCGGTCTTGGGAGCAGAGTTTCTTCAGAAGGCCTGAAAAATTCGATGAATTTCTTCAAAAAGCCCGTTTTTGGCAGCAGATTTCGCTTACGGCCATACCACGTTGAGAACGCCCGATCTCGTCTGATCTCGGAAGCTAAGCAGGGTCGGGCCTGGTTAGTACTTGGATGGGAGACCGCCTGGGAATACCAGGTGCTGTAAGCTTTTTAGTTTACTTCACTAATGTTCTAACCTTTTAAATAGCCCGTTTTTGGCAGCAGATTTCGCTTACGGCCATACCACGTTGAGAACGCCCGATCTCGTCTGATCTCGGAAGCTAAGCAGGGTCGGGCCTGGTTAGTACTTGGATGGGAGACCGCCTGGGAATACCAGGTGCTGTAAGCATTTTTGGTTTAAAAAAAAAAAAAAAAAAAAAAGAGTCCATGAGATTCTTCAAAAAGCCTGAAATATTCTCTGAGTTTCTTCAACATGCCCGGTCTTGGGAGCAGAGTTTCTTCAGAAGGCCTGAAAAATTCGATGAATTTCTTCAAAAAGCCCGTTTTTGGCAGCAGATTTCGCTTACGGCCATACCACGTTGAGAACGCCCGATCTCGTCTGATCTCGGAAGCTAAGCAGGGTCGGGCCTGGTTAGTACTTGGATGGGAGACCGCCTGGGAATACCAGGTGCTGTAAGCTTTTTAGTTTACTTCACTAATGTTCTAACCTTTTAAATAGCCCGTTTTTGGCAGCAGATTTCGCTTACGGCCATACCACGTTGAGAACGCCCGATCTCGTCTGATCTCGGAAGCTAAGCAGGGTCGGGCCTGGTTAGTACTTGGATGGGAGACCGCCTGGGAATACCAGGTGCTGTAAGCATTTTTGGTTTAAAAAAAAAAAAAAAAAAAAAAGAGTCCATGAGATTCTTCAAAAAGCCTGAAATATTCTCTGAGTTTCTTCAACATGCCCGGTCTTGGGAGCAGAGTTTCTTCAGAAGGCCTGAAAAATTCGATGAATTTCTTCAAAAAGCCCGTTTTTGGCAGCAGATTTCGCTTACGGCCATACCACGTTGAGAACGCCCGATCTCGTCTGATCTCGGAAGCTAAGCAGGGTCGGGCCTGGTTAGTACTTGGATGGGAGACCGCCTGGGAATACCAGGTGCTGTAAGCTTTTTAGTTTACTTCACTAATGTTCTAACCTTTTAAATAGCCCGTTTTTGGCAGCAGATTTCGCTTACGGCCATACCACGTTGAGAACGCCCGATCTCGTCTGATCTCGGAAGCTAAGCAGGGTCGGGCCTGGTTAGTACTTGGATGGGAGACCGCCTGGGAATACCAGGTGCTGTAAGCTTTTTAGTTTACTTCACTAATGTTCTAACCTTTTAAATAGCCCGTTTTTGGCAGCAGATTTCGCTTACGGCCATACCACGTTGAGAACGCCCGATCTCGTCTGATCTCGGAAGCTAAGCAGGGTCGGGCCTGGTTAGTACTTGGATGGGAGACCGCCTGGGAATACCAGGTGCTGTAAGCTTTTTAGTTTACTTCACTAATGTTCTAACCTTTTAAATAGCCCGTTTTTGGCAGCAGATTTCGCTTACGGCCATACCACGTTGAGAACGCCCGATCTCGTCTGATCTCGGAAGCTAAGCAGGGTCGGGCCTGGTTAGTACTTGGATGGGAGACCGCCTGGGAATACCAGGTGCTGTAAGCATTTTTGGTTTAAAAAAAAAAAAAAAAAAAAAAGAGTCCATGAGATTCTTCAAAAAGCCTGAAATATTCTCTGAGTTTCTTCAACATGCCCGGTCTTGGGAGCAGAGTTTCTTCAGAAGGCCTGAAAAATTCGATGAATTTCTTCAAAAAGCCCGTTTTTGGCAGCAGATTTCGCTTACGGCCATACCACGTTGAGAACGCCCGATCTCGTCTGATCTCGGAAGCTAAGCAGGGTCGGGCCTGGTTAGTACTTGGATGGGAGACCGCCTGGGAATACCAGGTGCTGTAAGCTTTTTAGTTTACTTCACTAATGTTCTAACCTTTTAAATAGCCCGTTTTTGGCAGCAGATTTCGCTTACGGCCATACCACGTTGAGAACGCCCGATCTCGTCTGATCTCGGAAGCTAAGCAGGGTCGGGCCTGGTTAGTACTTGGATGGGAGACCGCCTGGGAATACCAGGTGCTGTAAGCATTTTTGGTTTAAAAAAAAAAAAAAAAAAAAAAGAGTCCATGAGATTCTTAAAAAAGCCTGAAATATTCTCTGAGTTTCTTCAACATGCCCGGTCTTGGGAGCAGAGTTTCTTCAGAAGGCCTGAAAAATTCGATGAATTTCTTCAAAAAGCCCGTTTTTGGCAGCAGATTTCGCTTACGGCCATACCACGTTGAGAACGCCCGATCTCGTCTGATCTCGGAAGCTAAGCAGGGTCGGGCCTGGTTAGTACTTGGATGGGAGACCGCCTGGGAATACCAGGTGCTGTAAGCATTTTTGGTTTAAAAAAAAAAAAAAAAAAAAAGAGTCCATGAGATTCTTCAAAAAGCCTGAAATATTCTCTGAGTTTCTTCAACATGCCCGGTCTTGGGAGCAGAGTTTCTTCAGAAGGCCTGAAAAATTCGATGAATTTCTTCAAAAAGCCCGTTTTTGGCAGCAGATTTCGCTTACGGCCATACCACGTTGAGAACGCCCGATCTCGTCTGATCTCGGAAGCTAAGCAGGGTCGGGCCTGGTTAGTACTTGGATGGGAGACCGCCTGGGAATACCAGGTGCTGTAAGCTTTTTAGTTTACTTCACTAATGTTCTAACCTTTTAAATAGCCCGTTTTTGGCAGCAGATTTCGCTTACGGCCATACCACGTTGAGAACGCCCGATCTCGTCTGATCTCGGAAGCTAAGCAGGGTCGGGCCTGGTTAGTACTTGGATGGGAGACCGCCTGGGAATACCAGGTGCTGTAAGCTTTTTAGTTTACTTCACTAATGTTCTAACCTTTTAAATAGCCCGTTTTTGGCAGCATTTTTCGCTTACGGCCATACCACGTTGAGAACGCCCGATCTCGTCTGATCTCGGAAGCTAAGCAGGGTCGGGCCTGGTTAGTACTTGGATGGGAGACCGCCTGGGAATACCAGGTGCTGTAAGCATTTTTGGTTTAAAAAAAAAAAAAAAAAAAAAAGAGTCCATGAGATTCTTCAAAAAGCCTGAAATATTCTCTGAGTTTCTTCAACATGCCCGGTCTTGGGAGCAGAGTTTCTTCAGAAGGCCTGAAAAATTCGATGAATTTCTTCAAAAAGCCCGTTTTTGGCAGCAGATTTCGCTTACGGCCATACCACGTTGAGAACGCCCGATCTGGTCTGATCTCGGAAGCTAAGCAGGGTCGGGCCTGGTTAGTACTTGGATGGGAGACCGCCTGGGAATACCAGGTGCTGTAAGCTTTTTAGTTTACTTCACTAATGTTCTAACCTTTTAAATAGCCCGTTTTTGGCAGCAGATTTCGCTTACGGCCATACCACGTTGAGAATGCCCGATCTCGTCTGATCTCGGAAGCTAAGCAGGGTCGGGCCTGGTTAGTACTTGGATGGGAGACCGCCTGGGAATACCAGGTGCTGTAAGCTTTTTAGTTTACTTCACTAATGTTCTAACCTTTTAAATAGCCCGTTTTTGGCAGCAGATTTCGCTTACGGCCATACCACGTTGAGAACGCCCGATCTCGTCTGATCTCGGAAGCTAAGCAGGGTCGGGCCTGGTTAGTACTTGGATGGGAGACCGCCTGGGAATACCAGGTGCTGTAAGCTTTTTAGTTTACTTCACTAATGTTCTAACCTTTTAAATAGCCCGTTTTTGGCAGCAGATTTCGCTTACGGCCATACCACGTTGAGAACGCCCGATCTCGTCTGATCTCGGAAGCTAAGCAGGGTCGGGCCTGGTTAGTACTTGGATGGGAGACCGCCTGGGAATACCAGGTGCTGTAAGCTTTTTAGTTTACTTCACTAATGTTCTAACCTTTTAAATAGCCCGTTTTTGGCAGCAGATTTCGCTTACGGCCATACCACGTTGAGAACGCCCGATCTCGTCTGATCTCGGAAGCTAAGCAGGGTCGGGCCTGGTTAGTACTTGGATGGGAGACCGCCTGGGAATACCAGGTGCTGTAAGCATTTTTGGTTTAAAAAAAAAAAAAAAAAAAAAAGAGTCCATGAGATTCTTCAAAAAGCCTGAAATATTCTCTGAGTTTCTTCAACATGCCCGGTCTTGGGAGCAGAGTTTCTTCAGAAGGCCTGAAAAATTCGATGAATTTCTTCAAAAAGCCCGTTTTTGGCAGCAGATTTCGCTTACGGCCATACCACGTTGAGAACGCCCGATCTCGTCTGATCTCGGAAGCTAAGCAGGGTCGGGCCTGGTTAGTACTTGGATGGGAGACCGCCTGGGAATACCAGGTGCTGTAAGCTTTTTAGTTTACTTCACTAATGTTCTAACCTTTTAAATAGCCCGTTTTTGGCAGCAGATTTCGCTTACGGCCATACCACGTTGAGAACGCCCGATCTCGTCTGATCTCGGAAGCTAAGCAGGGTCGGGCCTGGTTAGTACTTGGATGGGAGACCGCCTGGGAATACCAGGTGCTGTAAGCATTTTTGGTTTAAAAAAAAAAAAAAAAAAAAAAGAGTCCATGAGATTCTTCAAAAAGCCTGAAATATTCTCTGAGTTTCTTCAACATGCCCGGTCTTGGGAGCAGAGTTTCTTCAGAAGGCCTGAAAAATTCGATGAATTTCTTCAAAAAGCCCGTTTTTGGCAGCAGATTTCGCTTACGGCCATACCACGTTGAGAACGCCCGATCTCGTCTGATCTCGGAAGCTAAGCAGGGTCGGGCCTGGTTAGTACTTGGATGGGAGACCGCCTGGGAATACCAGGTGCTGTAAGCATTTTTGGTTTAAAAAAAAAAAAAAAAAAAGAGTCCATGAGATTCTTCAAAAAGCCTGAAATATTCTCTGAGTTTCTTCAACATGCCCGGTCTTGGGAGCAGAGTTTCTTCAGAAGGCCTGAAAAATTCGATGAATTTCTTCAAAAAGCCCGTTTTTGGCAGCAGATTTCGCTTACGGCCATACCACGTTGAGAACGCCCGATCTCGTCTGATCTCGGAAGCTAAGCAGGGTCGGGCCTGGTTAGTACTTGGATGGGAGACCGCCTGGGAATACCAGGTGCTGTAAGCTTTTTAGTTTACTTCACTAATGTTCTAACCTTTTAAATAGCCCGTTTTTGGCAGCAGATTTCGCTTACGGCCATACCACGTTGAGAACGCCTGATCTCGTCTGATCTCGGAAGCTAAGCAGGGTCGGGCCTGGTTAGTACTTGGATGGGAGACCGCCTGGGAATACCAGGTGCTGTAAGCATTTTTGGTTTAAAAAAAAAAAAAAAAAAAAAAGAGTCCATGAGATTCTTCAAAAAGCCTGAAATATTCTCTGAGTTTCTTCAACATGCCCGGTCTTGGGAGCAGAGTTTCTTCAGAAGGCCTGAAAAATTCGATGAATTTCTTCAAAAAGCCCGTTTTTGGCAGCAGATTTCGCTTACGGCCATACCACGTTGAGAACGCCCGATCTCGTCTGATCTCGGAAGCTAAGCAGGGTCGGGCCTGGTTAGTACTTGGATGGGAGACCGCCTGGGAATACCAGGTGCTGTAAGCTTTTTAGTTTACTTCACTAATGTTCTAACCTTTTAAATAGCCCGTTTTTGGCAGCAGATTTCGCTTACGGCCATACCACGTTGAGAACGCCCGATCTCGTCTGATCTCGGAAGCTAAGCAGGGTCGGGCCTGGTTAGTACTTGGATGGGAGACCGCCTGGGAATACCAGGTGCTGTAAGCATTTTTGGTTTAAAAAAAAAAAAAAAAAAAAAAGAGTCCATGAGATTCTTCAAAAAGCCTGAAATATTCTCTGAGTTTCTTCAACATGCCCGGTCTTGGGAGCAGAGTTTCTTCAGAAGGCCTGAAAAATTCGATGAATTTCTTCAAAAAGCCCGTTTTTGGCAGCAGATTTCGCTTACGGCCATACCACGTTGAGAACGCCCGATCTCGTCTGATCTCGGAAGCTAAGCAGGGTCGGGCCTGGTTAGTACTTGGATGGGAGACCGCCTGGGAATACCAGGTGCTGTAAGCTTTTTAGTTTACTTCACTAATGTTCTAACCTTTTAAATAGCCCGTTTTTGGCAGCAGATTTCGCTTACGGCCATACCACGTTGAGAACGCCCGATCTCGTCTGATCTCGGAAGCTAAGCAGGGTCGGGCCTGGTTAGTACTTGGATGGGAGACCGCCTGGGAATACCAGGTGCTGTAAGCTTTTTAGTTTACTTCACTAATGTTCTAACCTTTTAAATAGCCCGTTTTTGGCAGCAGATTTCGCTTACGGCCATACCACGTTGAGAACGCCCGATCTCGTCTGATCTCGGAAGCTAAGCAGGGTCGGGCCTGGTTAGTACTTGGATGGGAGACCGCCTGGGAATACCAGGTGCTGTAAGCATTTTTGGTTTAAAAAAAAAAAAAAAAAAAAAAGAGTCCATGAGATTCTTCAAAAAGCCTGAAATATTCTCTGAGTTTCTTCAACATGCCCGGTCTTGGGAGCAGAGTTTCTTCAGAAGGCCTGAAAAATTCGATGAATTTCTTCAAAAAGCCCGTTTTTGGCAGCAGATTTCGCTTACGGCCATACCACGTTGAGAACGCCCGATCTCGTCTGATCTCGGAAGCTAAGCAGGGTCGGGCCTGGTTAGTACTTGGATGGGAGACCGCCTGGGAATACCAGGTGCTGTAAGCTTTTTAGTTTACTTCACTAATGTTCTAACCTTTTAAATAGCCCGTTTTTGGCAGCAGATTTCGCTTACGGCCATACCACGTTGAGAACGCCCGATCTCGTCTGATCTCGGAAGCTAAGCAGGGTCGGGCCTGGTTAGTACTTGGATGGGAGACCGCCTGGGAATACCAGGTGCTGTAAGCATTTTTGGTTTAAAAAAAAAAAAAAAAAAAAAAGAGTCCATGAGATTCTTCAAAAAGCCTGAAATATTCTCTGAGTTTCTTCAACATGCCCGGTCTTGGGAGCAGAGTTTCTTCAGAAGGCCTGAAAAATTCGATGAATTTCTTCAAAAAGCCCGTTTTTGGCAGCAGATTTCGCTTACGGCCATACCACGTTGAGAACGCCCGATCTCGTCTGATCTCGGAAGCTAAGCAGGGTCGGGCCTGGTTAGTACTTGGATGGGAGACCGCCTGGGAATACCAGGTGCTGTAAGCATTTTTGGTTTAAAAAAAAAAAAAAAAAAAAGAGTCCATGAGATTCTTCAAAAAGCCTGAAATATTCTCTGAGTTTCTTCAACATGCCCGGTCTTGGGAGCAGAGTTTCTTCAGAAGGCCTGAAAAATTCGATGAATTTCTTCAAAAAGCCCGTTTTTGGCAGCAGATTTCGCTTACGGCCATACCACGTTGAGAACGCCCGATCTCGTCTGATCTCGGAAGCTAAGCAGGGTCGGGCCTGGTTAGTACTTGGATGGGAGACCGCCTGGGAATACCAGGTGCTGTAAGCTTTTTAGTTTACTTCACTAATGTTCTAACCTTTTAAATAGCCCGTTTTTGGCAGCAGATTTCGCTTACGGCCATACCACGTTGAGAACGCCTGATCTCGTCTGATCTCGGAAGCTAAGCAGGGTCGGGCCTGGTTAGTACTTGGATGGGAGACCGCCTGGGAATACCAGGTGCTGTAAGCATTTTTGGTTTAAAAAAAAAAAAAAAAAAAAAAGAGTCCATGAGATTCTTCAAAAAGCCTGAAATATTCTCTGAGTTTCTTCAACATGCCCGGTCTTGGGAGCAGAGTTTCTTCAGAAGGCCTGAAAAATTCGATGAATTTCTTCAAAAAGCCCGTTTTTGGCAGCAGATTTCGCTTACGGCCATACCACGTTGAGAACGCCCGATCTCGTCTGATCTCGGAAGCTAAGCAGGGTCGGGCCTGGTTAGTACTTGGATGGGAGACCGCCTGGGAATACCAGGTGCTGTAAGCTTTTTAGTTTACTTCACTAATGTTCTAACCTTTTAAATAGCCCGTTTTTGGCAGCAGATTTCGCTTACGGCCATACCACGTTGAGAACGCCCGATCTCGTCTGATCTCGGAAGCTAAGCAGGGTCGGGCCTGGTTAGTACTTGGATGGGAGACCGCCTGGGAATACCAGGTGCTGTAAGCATTTTTGGTTTAAAAAAAAAAAAAAAAAAAAAAGAGTCCATGAGATTCTTCAAAAAGCCTGAAATATTCTCTGAGTTTCTTCAACATGCCCGGTCTTGGGAGCAGAGTTTCTTCAGAAGGCCTGAAAAATTCGATGAATTTCTTCAAAAAGCCCGTTTTTGGCAGCAGATTTCGCTTACGGCCATACCACGTTGAGAACGCCCGATCTCGTCTGATCTCGGAAGCTAAGCAGGGTCGGGCCTGGTTAGTACTTGGATGGGAGACCGCCTGGGAATACCAGGTGCTGTAAGCTTTTTAGTTTACTTCACTAATGTTCTAACCTTTTAAATAGCCCGTTTTTGGCAGCAGATTTCGCTTACGGCCATACCACGTTGAGAACGCCCGATCTCGTCTGATCTCGGAAGCTAAGCAGGGTCGGGCCTGGTTAGTACTTGGATGGGAGACCGCCTGGGAATACCAGGTGCTGTAAGCATTTTTGGTTTAAAAAAAAAAAAAAAAAAAAAAGAGTCCATGAGATTCTTCAAAAAGCCTGAAATATTCTCTGAGTTTCTTCAACATGCCCGGTCTTGGGAGCAGAGTTTCTTCAGAAGGCCTGAAAAATTCGATGAATTTCTTCAAAAAGCCCGTTTTTGGCAGCAGATTTCGCTTACGGCCATACCACGTTGAGAACGCCCGATCTCGTCTGATCTCGGAAGCTAAGCAGGGTCGGGCCTGGTTAGTACTTGGATGGGAGACCGCCTGGGAATACCAGGTGCTGTAAGCATTTTTGGTTTAAAAAAAAAAAAAAAAAAAAAGAGTCCATGAGATTCTTCAAAAAGCCTGAAATATTCTCTGAGTTTCTTCAACATGCCCGGTCTTGGGAGCAGAGTTTCTTCAGAAGGCCTGAAAAATTCGATGAATTTCTTCAAAAAGCCCGTTTTTGGCAGCAGATTTCGCTTACGGCCATACCACGTTGAGAACGCCCGATCTCGTCTGATCTCGGAAGCTAAGCAGGGTCGGGCCTGGTTAGTACTTGGATGGGAGACCGCCTGGGAATACCAGGTGCTGTAAGCTTTTTAGTTTACTTCACTAATGTTCTAACCTTTTAAATAGCCCGTTTTTGGCAGCAGATTTCGCTTACGGCCATACCACGTTGAGAACGCCCGATCTCGTCTGATCTCGGAAGCTAAGCAGGGTCGGGCCTGGTTAGTACTTGGATGGGAGACCGCCTGGGAATACCAGGTGCTGTAAGCTTTTTAGTTTACTTCACTAATGTTCTAACCTTTTAAATAGCCCGTTTTTGGCAGCATTTTTCGCTTACGGCCATACCACGTTGAGAACGCCCGATCTCGTCTGATCTCGGAAGCTAAGCAGGGTCGGGCCTGGTTAGTACTTGGATGGGAGACCGCCTGGGAATACCAGGTGCTGTAAGCATTTTTGGTTTAAAAAAAAAAAAAAAAAAAAAAGAGTCCATGAGATTCTTCAAAAAGCCTGAAATATTCTCTGAGTTTCTTCAACATGCCCGGTCTTGGGAGCAGAGTTTCTTCAGAAGGCCTGAAAAATTCGATGAATTTCTTCAAAAAGCCCGTTTTTGGCAGCAGATTTCGCTTACGGCCATACCACGTTGAGAACGCCCGATCTCGTCTGATCTCGGAAGCTAAGCAGGGTCGGGCCTGGTTAGTACTTGGATGGGAGACCGCCTGGGAATACCAGGTGCTGTAAGCTTTTTAGTTTACTTCACTAATGTTCTAACCTTTTAAATAGCCCGTTTTTGGCAGCATTTTTCGCTTACGGCCATACCACGTTGAGAACGCCCGATCTCGTCTGATCTCGGAAGCTAAGCAGGGTCGGGCCTGGTTAGTACTTGGATGGGAGACCGCCTGGGAATACCAGGTGCTGTAAGCATTTTTGGTTTAAAAAAAAAAAAAAAAAAAAAAGAGTCCATGAGATTCTTCAAAAAGCCTGAAATATTCTCTGAGTTTCTTCAACATGCCCGGTCTTGGGAGCAGAGTTTCTTCAGAAGGCCTGAAAAATTCGATGAATTTCTTCAAAAAGCCCGTTTTTGGCAGCAGATTTCGCTTACGGCCATACCACGTTGAGAACGCCCGATCTGGTCTGATCTCGGAAGCTAAGCAGGGTCGGGCCTGGTTAGTACTTGGATGGGAGACCGCCTGGGAATACCAGGTGCTGTAAGCTTTTTAGTTTACTTCACTAATGTTCTAACCTTTTAAATAGCCCGTTTTTGGCAGCAGATTTCGCTTACGGCCATACCACGTTGAGAATGCCCGATCTCGTCTGATCTCGGAAGCTAAGCAGGGTCGGGCCTGGTTAGTACTTGGATGGGAGACCGCCTGGGAATACCAGGTGCTGTAAGCTTTTTAGTTTACTTCACTAATGTTCTAACCTTTTAAATAGCCCGTTTTTGGCAGCAGATTTCGCTTACGGCCATACCACGTTGAGAACGCCCGATCTCGTCTGATCTCGGAAGCTAAGCAGGGTCGGGCCTGGTTAGTACTTGGATGGGAGACCGCCTGGGAATACCAGGTGCTGTAAGCTTTTTAGTTTACTTCACTAATGTTCTAACCTTTTAAATAGCCCGTTTTTGGCAGCAGATTTCGCTTACGGCCATACCACGTTGAGAACGCCCGATCTCGTCTGATCTCGGAAGCTAAGCAGGGTCGGGCCTGGTTAGTACTTGGATGGGAGACCGCCTGGGAATACCAGGTGCTGTAAGCTTTTTAGTTTACTTCACTAATGTTCTAACCTTTTAAATAGCCCGTTTTTGGCAGCAGATTTCGCTTACGGCCATACCACGTTGAGAACGCCCGATCTCGTCTGATCTCGGAAGCTAAGCAGGGTCGGGCCTGGTTAGTACTTGGATGGGAGACCGCCTGGGAATACCAGGTGCTGTAAGCATTTTTGGTTTAAAAAAAAAAAAAAAAAAAAAAAGAGTCCATGAGATTCTTCAAAAAGCCTGAAATATTCTCTGAGTTTCTTCAACATGCCCGGTCTTGGGAGCAGAGTTTCTTCAGAAGGCCTGAAAAATTCGATGAATTTCTTCAAAAAGCCCGTTTTTGGCAGCAGATTTCGCTTACGGCCATACCACGTTGAGAACGCCCGATCTCGTCTGATCTCGGAAGCTAAGCAGGGTCGGGCCTGGTTAGTACTTGGATGGGAGACCGCCTGGGAATACCAGGTGCTGTAAGCTTTTTAGTTTACTTCACTAATGTTCTAACCTTTTAAATAGCCCGTTTTTGGCAGCAGATTTCGCTTACGGCCATACCACGTTGAGAACGCCCGATCTCGTCTGATCTCGGAAGCTAAGCAGGGTCGGGCCTGGTTAGTACTTGGATGGGAGACCGCCTGGGAATACCAGGTGCTGTAAGCATTTTTGGTTTAAAAAAAAAAAAAAAAAAAAAAAGAGTCCATGAGATTCTTCAAAAAGCCTGAAATATTCTCTGAGTTTCTTCAACATGCCCGGTCTTGGGAGCAGAGTTTCTTCAGAAGGCCTGAAAAATTCGATGAATTTCTTCAAAAAGCCCGTTTTTGGCAGCAGATTTCGCTTACGGCCATACCACGTTGAGAACGCCCGATCTCGTCTGATCTCGGAAGCTAAGCAGGGTCGGGCCTGGTTAGTACTTGGATGGGAGACCGCCTGGGAATACCAGGTGCTGTAAGCATTTTTGGTTTAAAAAAAAAAAAAAAAAAAAAGAGTCCATGAGATTCTTCAAAAAGCCTGAAATATTCTCTGAGTTTCTTCAACATGCCCGGTCTTGGGAGCAGAGTTTCTTCAGAAGGCCTGAAAAATTCGATGAATTTCTTCAAAAAGCCCGTTTTTGGCAGCAGATTTCGCTTACGGCCATACCACGTTGAGAACGCCCGATCTCGTCTGATCTCGGAAGCTAAGCAGGGTCGGGCCTGGTTAGTACTTGGATGGGAGACCGCCTGGGAATACCAGGTGCTGTAAGCTTTTTAGTTTACTTCACTAATGTTCTAACCTTTTAAATAGCCCGTTTTTGGCAGCAGATTTCGCTTACGGCCATACCACGTTGAGAACGCCTGATCTCGTCTGATCTCGGAAGCTAAGCAGGGTCGGGCCTGGTTAGTACTTGGATGGGAGACCGCCTGGGAATACCAGGTGCTGTAAGCATTTTTGGTTTAAAAAAAAAAAAAAAAAAAAAAGAGTCCATGAGATTCTTCAAAAAGCCTGAAATATTCTCTGAGTTTCTTCAACATGCCCGGTGTTGGGAGCAGAGTTTCTTCAGAAGGCCTGAAAAATTCGATGAATTTCTTCAAAAAGCCCGTTTTTGGCAGCAGATTTCGCTTACGGCCATACCACGTTGAGAACGCCCGATCTCGTCTGATCTCGGAAGCTAAGCAGGGTCGGGCCTGGTTAGTACTTGGATGGGAGACCGCCTGGGAATACCAGGTGCTGTAAGCTTTTTAGTTTACTTCACTAATGTTCTAACCTTTTAAATAGCCCGTTTTTGGCAGCAGATTTCGCTTACGGCCATACCACGTTGAGAACGCCCGATCTCGTCTGATCTCGGAAGCTAAGCAGGGTCGGGCCTGGTTAGTACTTGGATGGGAGACCGCCTGGGAATACCAGGTGCTGTAAGCATTTTTGGTTTAAAAAAAAAAAAAAAAAAAAAAGAGTCCATGAGATTCTTCAAAAAGCCTGAAATATTCTCTGAGTTTCTTCAACATGCCCGGTCTTGGGAGCAGAGTTTCTTCAGAAGGCCTGAAAAATTCGATGAATTTCTTCAAAAAGCCCGTTTTTGGC
>CM038621.1:270000-275000 GCA_021554675.1 Leuciscus idus | reverse complement strand
TGGTTAGTACTTGGATGGGAGACCGCCTGGGAATACCAGGTGCTGTAAGCTTTTTAGTTTACTTCACTAATGTTCTAACCTTTTAAATAGCCCGTTTTTGGCAGCAGATTTCGCTTACGGCCATACCACGTTGAGAACGCCCGATCTCGTCTGATCTCGGAAGCTAAGCAGGGTCGGGCCTGGTTAGTACTTGGATGGGAGACCGCCTGGGAATACCAGGTGCTGTAAGCATTTTTGGTTTAAAAAAAAAAAAAAAAAAAAAAAGAGTCCATGAGATTCTTCAAAAAGCCTGAAATATTCTCTGAGTTTCTTCAACATGCCCGGTCTTGGGAGCAGAGTTTCTTCAGAAGGCCTGAAAAATTCGATGAATTTCTTCAAAAAGCCCGTTTTTGGCAGCAGATTTCGCTTACGGCCATACCACGTTGAGAACGCCCGATCTCGTCTGATCTCGGAAGCTAAGCAGGGTCGGGCCTGGTTAGTACTTGGATGGGAGACCGCCTGGGAATACCAGGTGCTGTAAGCTTTTTAGTTTACTTCACTAATGTTCTAACCTTTTAAATAGCCCGTTTTTGGCAGCAGATTTCGCTTACGGCCATACCACGTTGAGAACGCCCGATCTCGTCTGATCTCGGAAGCTAAGCAGGGTCGGGCCTGGTTAGTACTTGGATGGGAGACCGCCTGGGAATACCAGGTGCTGTAAGCATTTTTGGTTTAAAAAAAAAAAAAAAAAAAAAAGAGTCCATGAGATTCTTCAAAAAGCCTGAAATATTCTCTGAGTTTCTTCAACATGCCCGGTCTTGGGAGCAGAGTTTCTTCAGAAGGCCTGAAAAATTCGATGAATTTCTTCAAAAAGCCCGTTTTTGGCAGCAGATTTCGCTTACGGCCATACCACGTTGAGAACGCCCGATCTCGTCTGATCTCGGAAGCTAAGCAGGGTCGGGCCTGGTTAGTACTTGGATGGGAGACCGCCTGGGAATACCAGGTGCTGTAAGCATTTTTGGTTTAAAAAAAAAAAAAAAAAAAAAGAGTCCATGAGATTCTTCAAAAAGCCTGAAATATTCTCTGAGTTTCTTCAACATGCCCGGTCTTGGGAGCAGAGTTTCTTCAGAAGGCCTGAAAAATTCGATGAATTTCTTCAAAAAGCCCGTTTTTGGCAGCAGATTTCGCTTACGGCCATACCACGTTGAGAACGCCCGATCTCGTCTGATCTCGGAAGCTAAGCAGGGTCGGGCCTGGTTAGTACTTGGATGGGAGACCGCCTGGGAATACCAGGTGCTGTAAGCTTTTTAGTTTACTTCACTAATGTTCTAACCTTTTAAATAGCCCGTTTTTGGCAGCAGATTTCGCTTACGGCCATACCACGTTGAGAACGCCTGATCTCGTCTGATCTCGGAAGCTAAGCAGGGTCGGGCCTGGTTAGTACTTGGATGGGAGACCGCCTGGGAATACCAGGTGCTGTAAGCATTTTTGGTTTAAAAAAAAAAAAAAAAAAAAAAGAGTCCATGAGATTCTTCAAAAAGCCTGAAATATTCTCTGAGTTTCTTCAACATGCCCGGTGTTGGGAGCAGAGTTTCTTCAGAAGGCCTGAAAAATTCGATGAATTTCTTCAAAAAGCCCGTTTTTGGCAGCAGATTTCGCTTACGGCCATACCACGTTGAGAACGCCCGATCTCGTCTGATCTCGGAAGCTAAGCAGGGTCGGGCCTGGTTAGTACTTGGATGGGAGACCGCCTGGGAATACCAGGTGCTGTAAGCTTTTTAGTTTACTTCACTAATGTTCTAACCTTTTAAATAGCCCGTTTTTGGCAGCAGATTTCGCTTACGGCCATACCACGTTGAGAACGCCCGATCTCGTCTGATCTCGGAAGCTAAGCAGGGTCGGGCCTGGTTAGTACTTGGATGGGAGACCGCCTGGGAATACCAGGTGCTGTAAGCATTTTTGGTTTAAAAAAAAAAAAAAAAAAAAAAGAGTCCATGAGATTCTTCAAAAAGCCTGAAATATTCTCTGAGTTTCTTCAACATGCCCGGTCTTGGGAGCAGAGTTTCTTCAGAAGGCCTGAAAAATTCGATGAATTTCTTCAAAAAGCCCGTTTTTGGCAGCAGATTTCGCTTACGGCCATACCACGTTGAGAACGCCCGATCTCGTCTGATCTCGGAAGCTAAGCAGGGTCGGGCCTGGTTAGTACTTGGATGGGAGACCGCCTGGGAATACCAGGTGCTGTAAGCTTTTTAGTTTACTTCACTAATGTTCTAACCTTTTAAATAGCCCGTTTTTGGCAGCAGATTTCGCTTACGGCCATACCACGTTGAGAACGCCCGATCTCGTCTGATCTCGGAAGCTAAGCAGGGTCGGGCCTGGTTAGTACTTGGATGGGAGACCGCCTGGGAATACCAGGTGCTGTAAGCATTTTTGGTTTAAAAAAAAAAAAAAAAAAAAAAGAGTCCATGAGATTCTTCAAAAAGCCTGAAATATTCTCTGAGTTTCTTCAACATGCCCGGTCTTGGGAGCAGAGTTTCTTCAGAAGGCCTGAAAAATTCGATGAATTTCTTCAAAAAGCCCGTTTTTGGCAGCAGATTTCGCTTACGGCCATACCACGTTGAGAACGCCCGATCTCGTCTGATCTCGGAAGCTAAGCAGGGTCGGGCCTGGTTAGTACTTGGATGGGAGACCGCCTGGGAATACCAGGTGCTGTAAGCTTTTTAGTTTACTTCACTAATGTTCTAACCTTTTAAATAGCCCGTTTTTGGCAGCAGATTTCGCTTACGGCCATACCACGTTGAGAACGCCCGATCTCGTCTGATCTCGGAAGCTAAGCAGGGTCGGGCCTGGTTAGTACTTGGATGGGAGACCGCCTGGGAATACCAGGTGCTGTAAGCATTTTTGGTTTAAAAAAAAAAAAAAAAAAAAAAAGAGTCCATGAGATTCTTCAAAAAGCCTGAAATATTCTCTGAGTTTCTTCAACATGCCCGGTCTTGGGAGCAGAGTTTCTTCAGAAGGCCTGAAAAATTCGATGAATTTCTTCAAAAAGCCCGTTTTTGGCAGCAGATTTCGCTTACGGCCATACCACGTTGAGAACGCCCGATCTCGTCTGATCTCGGAAGCTAAGCAGGGTCGGGCCTGGTTAGTACTTGGATGGGAGACCGCCTGGGAATACCAGGTGCTGTAAGCTTTTTAGTTTACTTCACTAATGTTCTAACCTTTTAAATAGCCCGTTTTTGGCAGCAGATTTCGCTTACGGCCATACCACGTTGAGAACGCCCGATCTCGTCTGATCTCGGAAGCTAAGCAGGGTCGGGCCTGGTTAGTACTTGGATGGGAGACCGCCTGGGAATACCAGGTGCTGTAAGCATTTTTGGTTTAAAAAAAAAAAAAAAAAAAAAAAGAGTCCATGAGATTCTTCAAAAAGCCTGAAATATTCTCTGAGTTTCTTCAACATGCCCGGTCTTGGGAGCAGAGTTTCTTCAGAAGGCCTGAAAAATTCGATGAATTTCTTCAAAAAGCCCGTTTTTGGCAGCAGATTTCGCTTACGGCCATACCACGTTGAGAACGCCCGATCTCGTCTGATCTCGGAAGCTAAGCAGGGTCGGGCCTGGTTAGTACTTGGATGGGAGACCGCCTGGGAGTACCAGGTGCTGTAAGCTTTTTAGTTTACTTCACTAATGTTCTAACCTTTTAAATAGCCCGTTTTTGGCAGCAGATTTCGCTTACGGCCATACCACGTTGAGAACGCCCGATCTCGTCTGATCTCGGAAGCTAAGCAGGGTCGGGCCTGGTTAGTACTTGGATGGGAGACCGCCTGGGAATACCAGGTGCTGTAAGCATTTTTGGTTTAAAAAAAAAAAAAAAAAAAAAAGAGTCCATGAGATTCTTCAAAAAGCCTGAAATATTCTCTGAGTTTCTTCAACATGCCCGGTCTTGGGAGCAGAGTTTCTTCAGAAGGCCTGAAAAATTCGATGAATTTCTTCAAAAAGCCCGTTTTTGGCAGCAGATTTCGCTTACGGCCATACCACGTTGAGAACGCCCGATCTGGTCTGATCTCGGAAGCTAAGCAGGGTCGGGCCTGGTTAGTACTTGGATGGGAGACCGCCTGGGAATACCAGGTGCTGTAAGCTTTTTAGTTTACTTCACTAATGTTCTAACCTTTTAAATAGCCCGTTTTTGGCAGCAGATTTCGCTTACGGCCATACCACGTTGAGAACGCCCGATCTCGTCTGATCTCGGAAGCTAAGCAGGGTCGGGCCTGGTTAGTACTTGGATGGGAGACCGCCTGGGAATACCAGGTGCTGTAAGCATTTTTGGTTTAAAAAAAAAAAAAAAAAAAAAAGAGTCCATGAGATTCTTCAAAAAGCCTGAAATATTCTCTGAGTTTCTTCAACATGCCCGGTCTTGGGAGCAGAGTTTCTTCAGAAGGCCTGAAAAATTCGATGAATTTCTTCAAAAAGCCCGTTTTTGGCAGCAGATTTCGCTTACGGCCATACCACGTTGAGAACGCCCGATCTCGTCTGATCTCGGAAGCTAAGCAGGGTCGGGCCTGGTTAGTACTTGGATGGGAGACCGCCTGGGAATACCAGGTGCTGTAAGCTTTTTAGTTTACTTCACTAATGTTCTAACCTTTTAAATAGCCCGTTTTTGGCAGCAGATTTCGCTTACGGCCATACCACGTTGAGAACGCCCGATCTCGTCTGATCTCGGAAGCTAAGCAGGGTCGGGCCTGGTTAGTACTTGGATGGGAGACCGCCTGGGAATACCAGGTGCTGTAAGCATTTTTGGTTTAAAAAAAAAAAAAAAAAAAAAAGAGTCCATGAGATTCTTCAAAAAGCCTGAAATATTCTCTGAGTTTCTTCAACATGCCCGGTCTTGGGAGCAGAGTTTCTTCAGAAGGCCTGAAAAATTCGATGAATTTCTTCAAAAAGCCCGTTTTTGGCAGCAGATTTCGCTTACGGCCATACCACGTTGAGAACGCCCGATCTCGTCTGATCTCGGAAGCTAAGCAGGGTCGG
>CM038621.1:252500-257500 GCA_021554675.1 Leuciscus idus | reverse complement strand
AAAAAGCCTGAAATATTCTCTGAGTTTCTTCAACATGCCCGGTCTTGGGAGCAGAGTTTCTTCAGAAGGCCTGAAAAATTCGATGAATTTCTTCAAAAAGCCCGTTTTTGGCAGCAGATTTCGCTTACGGCCATACCACGTTGAGAACGCCCGATCTGGTCTGATCTCGGAAGCTAAGCAGGGTCGGGCCTGGTTAGTACTTGGATGGGAGACCGCCTGGGAATACCAGGTGCTGTAAGCATTTTTGGTTTAAAAAAAAAAAAAAAAAAAAAAAGAGTCCATGAGATTCTTCAAAAAGCCTGAAATATTCTCTGAGTTTCTTCAACATGCCCGGTCTTGGGAGCAGAGTTTCTTCAGAAGGCCTGAAAAATTCGATGAATTTCTTCAAAAAGCCCGTTTTTGGCAGCAGATTTCGCTTACGGCCATACCACGTTGAGAACGCCCGATCTCGTCTGATCTCGGAAGCTAAGCAGGGTCGGGCCTGGTTAGTACTTGGATGGGAGACCGCCTGGGAATACCAGGTGCTGTAAGCATTTTTGGTTTAAAAAAAAAAAAAAAAAAAAAGAGTCCATGAGATTCTTCAAAAAGCCTGAAATATTCTCTGAGTTTCTTCAACATGCCCGGTCTTGGGAGCAGAGTTTCTTCAGAAGGCCTGAAAAATTCGATGAATTTCTTCAAAAAGCCCGTTTTTGGCAGCAGATTTCGCTTACGGCCATACCACGTTGAGAACGCCCGATCTCGTCTGATCTCGGAAGCTAAGCAGGGTCGGGCCTGGTTAGTACTTGGATGGGAGACCGCCTGGGAATACCAGGTGCTGTAAGCTTTTTAGTTTACTTCACTAATGTTCTAACCTTTTAAATAGCCCGTTTTTGGCAGCAGATTTCGCTTACGGCCATACCACGTTGAGAACGCCCGATCTCGTCTGATCTCGGAAGCTAAGCAGGGTCGGGCCTGGTTAGTACTTGGATGGGAGACCGCCTGGGAATACCAGGTGCTGTAAGCTTTTTAGTTTACTTCACTAATGTTCTAACCTTTTAAATAGCCCGTTTTTGGCAGCAGATTTCGCTTACGGCCATACCACGTTGAGAACGCCCGATCTCGTCTGATCTCGGAAGCTAAGCAGGGTCGGGCCTGGTTAGTACTTGGATGGGAGACCGCCTGGGAATACCAGGTGCTGTAAGCATTTTTGGTTTAAAAAAAAAAAAAAAAAAAAAAGAGTCCATGAGATTCTTCAAAAAGCCTGAAATATTCTCTGAGTTTCTTCAACATGCCCGGTCTTGGGAGCAGAGTTTCTTCAGAAGGCCTGAAAAATTCGATGAATTTCTTCAAAAAGCCCGTTTTTGGCAGCAGATTTCGCTTACGGCCATACCACGTTGAGAACGCCCGATCTGGTCTGATCTCGGAAGCTAAGCAGGGTCGGGCCTGGTTAGTACTTGGATGGGAGACCGCCTGGGAATACCAGGTGCTGTAAGCATTTTTGGTTTAAAAAAAAAAAAAAAAAAAAAAGGGTCCATGAGATTCTTCAAAAAGCCTGAAATATTCTCTGAGTTTCTTCAACATGCCCGGTCTTGGGAGCAGAGTTTCTTCAGAAGGCCTGAAAAATTCGATGAATTTCTTCAAAAAGCCCGTTTTTGGCAGCAGATTTCGCTTACGGCCATACCACGTTGAGAACGCCCGATCTCGTCTGATCTCGGAAGCTAAGCAGGGTCGGGCCTGGTTAGTACTTGGATGGGAGACCGCCTGGGAATACCAGGTGCTGTAAGCATTTTTGGTTTAAAAAAAAAAAAAAAAAAAAAGAGTCCATGAGATTCTTCAAAAAGCCTGAAATATTCTCTGAGTTTCTTCAACATGCCCGGTCTTGGGAGCAGAGTTTCTTCAGAAGGCCTGAAAAATTCGATGAATTTCTTCAAAAAGCCCGTTTTTGGCAGCAGATTTCGCTTACGGCCATACCACGTTGAGAACGCCCGATCTCGTCTGATCTCGGAAGCTAAGCAGGGTCGGGCCTGGTTAGTACTTGGATGGGAGACCGCCTGGGAATACCAGGTGCTGTAAGCTTTTTAGTTTACTTCACTAATGTTCTAACCTTTTAAATAGCCCGTTTTTGGCAGCAGATTTCGCTTACGGCCATACCACGTTGAGAACGCCCGATCTCGTCTGATCTCGGAAGCTAAGCAGGGTCGGGCCTGGTTAGTACTTGGATGGGAGACCGCCTGGGAATACCAGGTGCTGTAAGCTTTTTAGTTTACTTCACTAATGTTCTAACCTTTTAAATAGCCCGTTTTTGGCAGCAGATTTCGCTTACGGCCATACCACGTTGAGAACGCCCGATCTCGTCTGATCTCGGAAGCTAAGCAGGGTCGGGCCTGGTTAGTACTTGGATGGGAGACCGCCTGGGAATACCAGGTGCTGTAAGCATTTTTGGTTTAAAAAAAAAAAAAAAAAAAAAAGAGTCCATGAGATTCTTCAAAAAGCCTGAAATATTCTCTGAGTTTCTTCAACATGCCCGGTCTTGGGAGCAGAGTTTCTTCAGAAGGCCTGAAAAATTCGATGAATTTCTTCAAAAAGCCCGTTTTTGGCAGCAGATTTCGCTTACGGCCATACCACGTTGAGAACGCCCGATCTGGTCTGATCTCGGAAGCTAAGCAGGGTCGGGCCTGGTTAGTACTTGGATGGGAGACCGCCTGGGAATACCAGGTGCTGTAAGCATTTTTGGTTTAAAAAAAAAAAAAAAAAAAAAAGAGTCCATGAGATTCTTCAAAAAGCCTGAAATATTCTCTGAGTTTCTTCAACATGCCCGGTCTTGGGAGCAGAGTTTCTTCAGAAGGCCTGAAAAATTCGATGAATTTCTTCAAAAAGCCCGTTTTTGGCAGCAGATTTCGCTTACGGCCATACCACGTTGAGAACGCCCGATCTCGTCTGATCTCGGAAGCTAAGCAGGGTCGGGCCTGGTTAGTACTTGGATGGGAGACCGCCTGGGAATACCAGGTGCTGTAAGCATTTTTGGTTTAAAAAAAAAAAAAAAAAAAAAGAGTCCATGAGATTCTTCAAAAAGCCTGAAATATTCTCTGAGTTTCTTCAACATGCCCGGTCTTGGGAGCAGAGTTTCTTCAGAAGGCCTGAAAAATTCGATGAATTTCTTCAAAAAGCCCGTTTTTGGCAGCAGATTTCGCTTACGGCCATACCACGTTGAGAACGCCCGATCTCGTCTGATCTCGGAAGCTAAGCAGGGTCGGGCCTGGTTAGTACTTGGATGGGAGACCGCCTGGGAATACCAGGTGCTGTAAGCTTTTTAGTTTACTTCACTAATGTTCTAACCTTTTAAATAGCCCGTTTTTGGCAGCAGATTTCGCTTACGGCCATACCACGTTGAGAACGCCCGATCTCGTCTGATCTCGGAAGCTAAGCAGGGTCGGGCCTGGTTAGTACTTGGATGGGAGACCGCCTGGGAATACCAGGTGCTGTAAGCTTTTTAGTTTACTTCACTAATGTTCTAACCTTTTAAATAGCCCGTTTTTGGCAGCAGATTTCGCTTACGGCCATACCACGTTGAGAACGCCCGATCTCGTCTGATCTCGGAAGCTAAGCAGGGTCGGGCCTGGTTAGTACTTGGATGGGAGACCGCCTGGGAATACCAGGTGCTGTAAGCATTTTTGGTTTAAAAAAAAAAAAAAAAAAAAAAGAGTCCATGAGATTCTTCAAAAAGCCTGAAATATTCTCTGAGTTTCTTCAACATGCCCGGTCTTGGGAGCAGAGTTTCTTCAGAAGGCCTGAAAAATTCGATGAATTTCTTCAAAAAGCCCGTTTTTGGCAGCAGATTTCGCTTAAGGCCATACCACGTTGAGAACGCCCGATCTCGTCTGATCTCGGAAGCTAAGCAGGGTCGGGCCTGGTTAGTACTTGGATGGGAGACCGCCTGGGAATACCAGGTGCTGTAAGCATTTTTGGTTTAAAAAAAAAAAAAAAAAAAAAGAGTCCATGAGATTCTTCAAAAAGCCTGAAATATTCTCTGAGTTTCTTCAACATGCCCGGTCTTGGGAGCAGAGTTTCTTCAGAAGGCCTGAAAAATTCGATGAATTTCTTCAAAAAGCCCGTTTTTGGCAGCAGATTTCGCTTACGGCCATACCACGTTGAGAACGCCCGATCTCGTCTGATCTCGGAAGCTAAGCAGGGTCGGGCCTGGTTAGTACTTGGATGGGAGACCGCCTGGGAATACCAGGTGCTGTAAGCTTTTTAGTTTACTTCACTAATGTTCTAACCTTTTAAATAGCCCGTTTTTGGCAGCAGATTTCGCTTACGGCCATACCACGTTGAGAACGCCAGATCTCGTCTGATCTCGGAAGCTAAGCAGGGTCGGGCCTGGTTAGTACTTGGATGGGAGACCGCCTGGGAATACCAGGTGCTGTAAGCTTTTTAGTTTACTTCACTAATGTTCTAACCTTTTAAATAGCCCGTTTTTGGCAGCAGATTTCGCTTACGGCCATACCACGTTGAGAACGCCCGATCTCGTCTGATCTCGGAAGCTAAGCAGGGTCGGGCCTGGTTAGTACTTGGATGGGAGACCGCCTGGGAATACCAGGTGCTGTAAGCATTTTTGGTTTAAAAAAAAAAAAAAAAAAAAAAGAGTCCATGAGATTCTTCAAAAAGCCTGAAATATTCTCTGAGTTTCTTCAACATGCCCGGTCTTGGGAGCAGAGTTTCTTCAGAAGGCCTGAAAAATTCGATGAATTTCTTCAAAAAGCCCGTTTTTGGCAGCAGATTTCGCTTACGGCCATACCACGTTGAGAACGCCCGATCTGGTCTGATCTCGGAAGCTAAGCAGGGTCGGGCCTGGTTAGTACTTGGATGGGAGACCGCCTGGGAATACCAGGTGCTGTAAGCATTTTTGGTTTAAAAAAAAAAAAAAAAAAAAAAGAGTCCATGAGATTCTTCAAAAAGCCTGAAATATTCTCTGAGTTTCTTCAACATGCCCGGTCTTGGGAGCAGAGTTTCTTCAGAAGGCC
>CM038621.1:192500-202500 GCA_021554675.1 Leuciscus idus | reverse complement strand
TGGTTAGTACTTGGATGGGAGACCGCCTGGGAATACCAGGTGCTGTAAGCTTTTTAGTTTACTTCACTAATGTTCTAACCTTTTAAATAGCCCGTTTTTGGCAGCAGATTTCGCTTACGGCCATACCACGTTGAGAACGCCCGATCTCGTCTGATCTCGGAAGCTAAGCAGGGTCGGGCCTGGTTAGTACTTGGATGGGAGACCGCCTGGGAATACCAGGTGCTGTAAGCATTTTTGGTTTAAAAAAAAAAAAAAAAAAAAAAGAGTCCATGAGATTCTTCAAAAAGCCTGAAATATTCTCTGAGTTTCTTCAACATGCCCGGTCTTGGGAGCAGAGTTTCTTCAGAAGGCCTGAAAAATTCGATGAATTTCTTCAAAAAGCCCGTTTTTGGCAGCAGATTTCGCTTACGGCCATACCACGTTGAGAACGCCCGATCTCGTCTGATCTCGGAAGCTAAGCAGGGTCGGGCCTGGTTAGTACTTGGATGGGAGACCGCCTGGGAATACCAGGTGCTGTAAGCTTTTTAGTTTACTTCACTAATGTTCTAACCTTTTAAATAGCCCGTTTTTGGCAGCAGATTTCGCTTACGGCCATACCACGTTGAGAACGCCCGATCTCGTCTGATCTCGGAAGCTAAGCAGGGTCGGGCCTGGTTAGTACTTGGATGGGAGACCGCCTGGGAATACCAGGTGCTGTAAGCATTTTTGGTTTAAAAAAAAAAAAAAAAAAAAAAAGAGTCCATGAGATTCTTCAAAAAGCCTGAAATATTCTCTGAGTTTCTTCAACATGCCCGGTCTTGGGAGCAGAGTTTCTTCAGAAGGCCTGAAAAATTCGATGAATTTCTTCAAAAAGCCCGTTTTTGGCAGCAGATTTAGCTTACGGCCATACCACGTTGAGAACGCCCGATCTCGTCTGATCTCGGAAGCTAAGCAGGGTCGGGCCTGGTTAGTACTTGGATGGGAGACCGCCTGGGAATACCAGGTGCTGTAAGCTTTTTAGTTTACTTCACTAATGTTCTAACCTTTTAAATAGCCCGTTTTTGGCAGCAGATTTCGCTTACGGCCATACCACGTTGAGAACGCCCGATCTCGTCTGATCTCGGAAGCTAAGCAGGGTCGGGCCTGGTTAGTACTTGGATGGGAGACCGCCTGGGAATACCAGGTGCTGTAAGCATTTTTGGTTTAAAAAAAAAAAAAAAAAAAAAAAGAGTCCATGAGATTCTTCAAAAAGCCTGAAATATTCTCTGAGTTTCTTCAACATGCCCGGTCTTGGGAGCAGAGTTTCTTCAGAAGGCCTGAAAAATTCGATGAATTTCTTCAAAAAGCCCGTTTTTGGCAGCAGATTTCGCTTACGGCCATACCACGTTGAGAACGCCTGATCTCGTCTGATCTCGGAAGCTAAGCAGGGTCGGGCCTGGTTAGTACTTGGATGGGAGACCGCCTGGGAATACCAGGTGCTGTAAGCTTTTTAGTTTACTTCACTAATGTTCTAACCTTTTAAATAGCCCGTTTTTGGCAGCAGATTTCGCTTACGGCCATACCACGTTGAGAACGCCCGATCTCGTCTGATCTCGGAAGCTAAGCAGGGTCGGGCCTGGTTAGTACTTGGATGGGAGACCGCCTGGGAATACCAGGTGCTGTAAGCATTTTTGGTTTAAAAAAAAAAAAAAAAAAAAAGAGTCCATGAGATTCTTCAAAAAGCCTGAAATATTCTCTGAGTTTCTTCAACATGCCCGGTCTTGGGAGCAGAGTTTCTTCAGAAGGCCTGAAAAATTCGATGAATTTCTTCAAAAAGCCCGTTTTTGGCAGCAGATTTCGCTTACGGCCATACCACGTTGAGAACGCCCGATCTCGTCTGATCTCGGAAGCTAAGCAGGGTCGGGCCTGGTTAGTACTTGGATGGGAGACCGCCTGGGAATACCAGGTGCTGTAAGCTTTTTAGTTTACTTCACTAATGTTCTAACCTTTTAAATAGCCCGTTTTTGGCAGCAGATTTCGCTTACGGCCATACCACGTTGAGAACGCCCGATCTCGTCTGATCTCGGAAGCTAAGCAGGGTCGGGCCTGGTTAGTACTTGGATGGGAGACCGCCTGGGAATACCAGGTGCTGTAAGCATTTTTGGTTTAAAAAAAAAAAAAAAAAAAAAAGAGTCCATGAGATTCTTCAAAAAGCCTGAAATATTCTCTGAGTTTCTTCAACATGCCCGGTCTTGGGAGCAGAGTTTCTTCAGAAGGCCTGAAAAATTCGATGAATTTCTTCAAAAAGCCCGTTTTTGGCAGCAGATTTCGCTTACGGCCATACCACGTTGAGAACGCCCGATCTGGTCTGATCTCGGAAGCTAAGCAGGGTCGGGCCTGGTTAGTACTTGGATGGGAGACCGCCTGGGAATACCAGGTGCTGTAAGCATTTTTGGTTTAAAAAAAAAAAAAAAAAAAAAAAGAGTCCATGAGATTCTTCAAAAAGCCTGAAATATTCTCTGAGTTTCTTCAACATGCCCGGTCTTGGGAGCAGAGTTTCTTCAGAAGGCCTGAAAAATTCGATGAATTTCTTCAAAAAGCCCGTTTTTGGCAGCAGATTTCGCTTACGGCCATACCACGTTGAGAACGCCCGATCTCGTCTGATCTCGGAAGCTAAGCAGGGTCGGGCCTGGTTAGTACTTGGATGGGAGACCGCCTGGGAATACCAGGTGCTGTAAGCATTTTTGGTTTAAAAAAAAAAAAAAAAAAAAAGAGTCCATGAGATTCTTCAAAAAGCCTGAAATATTCTCTGAGTTTCTTCAACATGCCCGGTCTTGGGAGCAGAGTTTCTTCAGAAGGCCTGAAAAATTCGATGAATTTCTTCAAAAAGCCCGTTTTTGGCAGCAGATTTCGCTTACGGCCATACCACGTTGAGAACGCCCGATCTCGTCTGATCTCGGAAGCTAAGCAGGGTCGGGCCTGGTTAGTACTTGGATGGGAGACCGCCTGGGAATACCAGGTGCTGTAAGCTTTTTAGTTTACTTCACTAATGTTCTAACCTTTTAAATAGCCCGTTTTTGGCAGCAGATTTCGCTTACGGCCATACCACGTTGAGAACGCCCGATCTCGTCTGATCTCGGAAGCTAAGCAGGGTCGGGCCTGGTTAGTACTTGGATGGGAGACCGCCTGGGAATACCAGGTGCTGTAAGCTTTTTAGTTTACTTCACTAATGTTCTAACCTTTTAAATAGCCCGTTTTTGGCAGCAGATTTCGCTTACGGCCATACCACGTTGAGAACGCCCGATCTCGTCTGATCTCGGAAGCTAAGCAGGGTCGGGCCTGGTTAGTACTTGGATGGGAGACCGCCTGGGAATACCAGGTGCTGTAAGCATTTTTGGTTTAAAAAAAAAAAAAAAAAAAAAAGAGTCCATGAGATTCTTCAAAAAGCCTGAAATATTCTCTGAGTTTCTTCAACATGCCCGGTCTTGGGAGCAGAGTTTCTTCAGAAGGCCTGAAAAATTCGATGAATTTCTTCAAAAAGCCCGTTTTTGGCAGCAGATTTCGCTTGCGGCCATACCACGTTGAGAACGCCCGATCTCGTCTGATCTCGGAAGCTAAGCAGGGTCGGGCCTGGTTAGTACTTGGATGGGAGACCGCCTGGGAATACCAGGTGCTGTAAGCTTTTTAGTTTACTTCACTAATGTTCTAACCTTTTAAATAGCCCGTTTTTGGCAGCAGATTTCGCTTACGGCCATACCACGTTGAGAACGCCCGATCTCGTCTGATCTCGGAAGCTAAGCAGGGTCGGGCCTGGTTAGTACTTGGATGGGAGACCGCCTGGGAATACCAGGTGCTGTAAGCATTTTTGGTTTAAAAAAAAAAAAAAAAAAAAAAGAGTCCATGAGATTCTTCAAAAAGCCTGAAATATTCTCTGAGTTTCTTCAACATGCCCGGTCTTGGGAGCAGAGTTTCTTCAGAAGGCCTGAAAAATTCGATGAATTTCTTCAAAAAGCCCGTTTTTGGCAGCAGATTTCGCTTACGGCCATACCACGTTGAGAACGCCCGATCTCGTCTGATCTCGGAAGCTAAGCAGGGTCGGGCCTGGTTAGTACTTGGATGGGAGACCGCCTGGGAATACCAGGTGCTGTAAGCTTTTTAGTTTACTTCACTAATGTTCTAACCTTTTAAATAGCCCGTTTTTGGCAGCAGATTTCGCTTACGGCCATACCACGTTGAGAACGCCCGATCTCGTCTGATCTCGGAAGCTAAGCAGGGTCGGGCCTGGTTAGTACTTGGATGGGAGACCGCCTGGGAATACCAGGTGCTGTAAGCATTTTTGGTTTAAAAAAAAAAAAAAAAAAAAAAGAGTCCATGAGATTCTTCAAAAAGCCTGAAATATTCTCTGAGTTTCTTCAACATGCCCGGTCTTGGGAGCAGAGTTTCTTCAGAAGGCCTGAAAAATTCGATGAATTTCTTCAAAAAGCCCGTTTTTGGCAGCAGATTTCGCTTACGGCCATACCACGTTGAGAACGCCCGATCTCGTCTGATCTCGGAAGCTAAGCAGGGTCGGGCCTGGTTAGTACTTGGATGGGAGACCGCCTGGGAATACCAGGTGCTGTAAGCTTTTTAGTTTACTTCACTAATGTTCTAACCTTTTAAATAGCCCGTTTTTGGCAGCAGATTTCGCTTACGGCCATACCACGTTGAGAACGCCCGATCTCGTCTGATCTCGGAAGCTAAGCAGGGTCGGGCCTGGTTAGTACTTGGATGGGAGACCGCCTGGGAATACCAGGTGCTGTAAGCATTTTTGGTTTAAAAAAAAAAAAAAAAAAAAAGAGTCCATGAGATTCTTCAAAAAGCCTGAAATATTCTCTGAGTTTCTTCAACATGCCCGGTCTTGGGAGCAGAGTTTCTTCAGAAGGCCTGAAAAATTCGATGAATTTCTTCAAAAAGCCCGTTTTTGGCAGCAGATTTCGCTTACGGCCATACCACGTTGAGAACGCCCGATCTCGTCTGATCTCGGAAGCTAAGCAGGGTCGGGCCTGGTTAGTACTTGGATGGGAGACCGCCTGGGAATACCAGGTGCTGTAAGCTTTTTAGTTTAAAAAAAAAAAAAAAAAAGAACGCCCGATCTCGTCTGATCTCGAAAAAAAAAAAAAAAAAAAAAAAAAAAAAAAAAAGAACGCCCGATCTCGTCTGATCTCGGAAGCTAAGCAGGGTCGGGCCTGGTTAGTACTTGGATGGGAGACCGCCTGGGAATACCAGGTGCTGTAAGCTTTTTAGTTTACTTCACTAATGTTCTAACCTTTTAAATAGCCCGTTTTTGGCAGCAGATTTCGCTTACGGCCATACCACGTTGAGAACGCCCGATCTGGTCTGATCTCGGAAGCTAAGCAGGGTCGGGCCTGGTTAGTACTTGGATGGGAGACCGCCTGGGAATACCAGGTGCTGTAAGCATTTTTGGTTTAAAAAAAAAAAAAAAAAAAAAAAAGAGTCCATGAGATTCTTCAAAAAGCCTGAAATATTCTCTGAGTTTCTTCAACATGCCCGGTCTTGGGAGCAGAGTTTCTTCAGAAGGCCTGAAAAATTCGATGAATTTCTTCAAAAAGCCCGTTTTTGGCAGCAGATTTCGCTTACGGCCATACCACGTTGAGAACGCCCGATCTCGTCTGATCTCGGAAGCTAAGCAGGGTCGGGCCTGGTTAGTACTTGGATGGGAGACCGCCTGGGAATACCAGGTGCTGTAAGCATTTTTGGTTTAAAAAAAAAAAAAAAAAAAAAAGAGTCCATGAGATTCTTCAAAAAGCCTGAAATATTCTCTGAGTTTCTTCAACATGCCCGGTCTTGGGAGCAGAGTTTCTTCAGAAGGCCTGAAAAATTCGATGAATTTCTTCAAAAAGCCCGTTTTTGGCAGCAGATTTCGCTTACGGCCATACCACGTTGAGAACGCCCGATCTCGTCTGATCTCGGAAGCTAAGCAGGGTCGGGCCTGGTTAGTACTTGGATGGGAGACCGCCTGGGAATACCAGGTGCTGTAAGCTTTTTAGTTTACTTCACTAATGTTCTAACCTTTTAAATAGCCCGTTTTTGGCAGCAGATTTCGCTTACGGCCATACCACGTTGAGAACGCCCGATCTCGTCTGATCTCGGAAGCTAAGCAGGGTCGGGCCTGGTTAGTACTTGGATGGGAGACCGCCTGGGAATACCAGGTGCTGTAAGCTTTTTAGTTTACTTCACTAATGTTCTAACCTTTTAAATAGCCCGTTTTTGGCAGCAGATTTCGCTTACGGCCATACCACGTTGAGAACGCCCGATCTCGTCTGATCTCGGAAGCTAAGCAGGGTCGGGCCTGGTTTGTACTTGGATGGGAGACCGCCTGGGAATACCAGGTGCTGTAAGCATTTTTGGTTTAAAAAAAAAAAAAAAAAAAAAAGAGTCCATGAGATTCTTCAAAAAGCCTGAAATATTCTCTGAGTTTCTTCAACATGCCCGGTCTTGGGAGCAGAGTTTCTTCAGAAGGCCTGAAAAATTCGATGAATTTCTTCAAAAAGCCCGTTTTTGGCAGCAGATTTCGCTTGCGGCCATACCACGTTGAGAACGCCCGATCTCGTCTGATCTCGGAAGCTAAGCAGGGTCGGGCCTGGTTAGTACTTGGATGGGAGACCGCCTGGGAATACCAGGTGCTGTAAGCTTTTTAGTTTACTTCACTAATGTTCTAACCTTTTAAATAGCCCGTTTTTGGCAGCAGATTTCGCTTACGGCCATACCACGTTGAGAACGCCCGATCTCGTCTGATCTCGGAAGCTAAGCAGGGTCGGGCCTGGTTAGTACTTGGATGGGAGACCGCCTGGGAATACCAGGTGCTGTAAGCATTTTTGGTTTAAAAAAAAAAAAAAAAAAAAAAGAGTCCATGAGATTCTTCAAAAAGCCTGAAATATTCTCTGAGTTTCTTCAACATGCCCGGTCTTGGGAGCAGAGTTTCTTCAGAAGGCCTGAAAAATTCGATGAATTTCTTCAAAAAGCCCGTTTTTGGCAGCAGATTTCGCTTACGGCCATACCACGTTGAGAACGCCCGATCTCGTCTGATCTCGGAAGCTAAGCAGGGTCGGGCCTGGTTAGTACTTGGATGGGAGACCGCCTGGGAATACCAGGTGCTGTAAGCATTTTTGGTTTAAAAAAAAAAAAAAAAAAAAAGAGTCCATGAGATTCTTCAAAAAGCCTGAAATATTCTCTGAGTTTCTTCAACATGCCCGGTCTTGGGAGCAGAGTTTCTTCAGAAGGCCTGAAAAATTCGATGAATTTCTTCAAAAAGCCCGTTTTTGGCAGCAGATTTCGCTTACGGCCATACCACGTTGAGAACGCCCGATCTCGTCTGATCTCGGAAGCTAAGCAGGGTCGGGCCTGGTTAGTACTTGGATGGGAGACCGCCTGGGAATACCAGGTGCTGTAAGCTTTTTAGTTTACTTCACTAATGTTCTAACCTTTTAAATAGCCCGTTTTTGGCAGCAGATTTCGCTTACGGCCATACCACGTTGAGAACGCCCGATCTCGTCTGATCTCGGAAGCTAAGCAGGGTCGGGCCTGGTTAGTACTTGGATGGGAGACCGCCTGGGAATACCAGGTGCTGTAAGCATTTTTGGTTTAAAAAAAAAAAAAAAAAAAAAAAGAGTCCATGAGATTCTTCAAAAAGCCTGAAATATTCTCTGAGTTTCTTCAACATGCCCGGTCTTGGGAGCAGAGTTTCTTCAGAAGGCCTGAAAAATTCGATGAATTTCTTCAAAAAGCCCGTTTTTGGCAGCAGATTTCGCTTACGGCCATACCACGTTGAGAACGCCCGATCTCGTCTGATCTCGGAAGCTAAGCAGGGTCGGGCCTGGTTAGTACTTGGATGGGAGACCGCCTGGGAATACCAGGTGCTGTAAGCATTTTTGGTTTAAAAAAAAAAAAAAAAAAAAAAAGAGTCCATGAGATTCTTCAAAAAGCCTGAAATATTCTCTGAGTTTCTTCAACATGCCCGGTCTTGGGAGCAGAGTTTCTTCAGAAGGCCTGAAAAATTCGATGAATTTCTTCAAAAAGCCCGTTTTTGGCAGCAGATTTCGCTTACGGCCATACCACGTTGAGAACGCCCGATCTCGTCTGATCTCGGAAGCTAAGCAGGGTCGGGCCTGGTTAGTACTTGGATGGGAGACCGCCTGGGAATACCAGGTGCTGTAAGCTTTTTAGTTTACTTCACTAATGTTCTAACCTTTTAAATAGCCCGTTTTTGGCAGCAGATTTCGCTTACGGCCATACCACGTTGAGAACGCCCGATCTCGTCTGATCTCGGAAGCTAAGCAGGGTCGGGCCTGGTTAGTACTTGGATGGGAGACCGCCTGGGAATACCAGGTGCTGTAAGCATTTTTGGTTTAAAAAAAAAAAAAAAAAAAAAAGAGTCCATGAGATTCTTCAAAAAGCCTGAAATATTCTCTGAGTTTCTTCAACATGCCCGGTCTTGGGAGCAGAGTTTCTTCAGAAGGCCTGAAAAATTCGATGAATTTCTTCAAAAAGCCCGTTTTTGGCAGCAGATTTCGCTTGCGGCCATACCACGTTGAGAACGCCCGATCTCGTCTGATCTCGGAAGCTAAGCAGGGTCGGGCCTGGTTAGTACTTGGATGGGAGACCGCCTGGGAATACCAGGTGCTGTAAGCTTTTTAGTTTACTTCACTAATGTTCTAACCTTTTAAATAGCCCGTTTTTGGCAGCAGATTTCGCTTACGGCCATACCACGTTGAGAACGCCCGATCTCGTCTGATCTCGGAAGCTAAGCAGGGTCGGGCCTGGTTAGTACTTGGATGGGAGACCGCCTGGGAATACCAGGTGCTGTAAGCATTTTTGGTTTAAAAAAAAAAAAAAAAAAAAAAGAGTCCATGAGATTCTTCAAAAAGCCTGAAATATTCTCTGAGTTTCTTCAACATGCCCGGTCTTGGGAGCAGAGTTTCTTCAGAAGGCCTGAAAAATTCGATGAATTTCTTCAAAAAGCCCGTTTTTGGCAGCAGATTTCGCTTACGGCCATACCACGTTGAGAACGCCCGATCTCGTCTGATCTCGGAAGCTAAGCAGGGTCGGGCCTGGTTAGTACTTGGATGGGAGACCGCCTGGGAATACCAGGTGCTGTAAGCTTTTTAGTTTACTTCACTAATGTTCTAACCTTTTAAATAGCCCGTTTTTGGCAGCAGATTTCGCTTACGGCCATACCACGTTGAGAACGCCCGATCTCGTCTGATCTCGGAAGCTAAGCAGGGTCGGGCCTGGTTAGTACTTGGATGGGAGACCGCCTGGGAATACCAGGTGCTGTAAGCATTTTTGGTTTAAAAAAAAAAAAAAAAAAAAAAGAGTCCATGAGATTCTTCAAAAAGCCTGAAATATTCTCTGAGTTTCTTCAACATGCCCGGTCTTGGGAGCAGAGTTTCTTCAGAAGGCCTGAAAAATTCGATGAATTTCTTCAAAAAGCCCGTTTTTGGCAGCAGATTTCGCTTACGGCCATACCACGTTGAGAACGCCCGATCTCGTCTGATCTCGGAAGCTAAGCAGGGTCGGGCCTGGTTAGTACTTGGATGGGAGACCGCCTGGGAATACCAGGTGCTGTAAGCATTTTTGGTTTAAAAAAAAAAAAAAAAAAAAAAAGAGTCCATGAGATTCTTCAAAAAGCCTGAAATATTCTCTGAGTTTCTTCAACATGCCCGGTCTTGGGAGCAGAGTTTCTTCAGAAGGCCTGAAAAATTCGATGAATTTCTTCAAAAAGCCCGTTTTTGGCAGCAGATTTCGCTTACGGCCATACCACGTTGAGAACGCCCGATCTCGTCTGATCTCGGAAGCTAAGCAGGGTCGGGCCTGGTTAGTACTTGGATGGGAGACCGCCTGGGAATACCAGGTGCTGTAAGCTTTTTAGTTTACTTCACTAATGTTCTAACCTTTTAAATAGCCCGTTTTTGGCAGCAGATTTCGCTTACGGCCATACCACGTTGAGAACGCCCGATCTCGTCTGATCTCGGAAGCTAAGCAG
>CM038621.1:115000-187500 GCA_021554675.1 Leuciscus idus | reverse complement strand
GGGCCTGGTTAGTACTTGGATGGGAGACCGCCTGGGAATACCAGGTGCTGTAAGCATTTTTGGTTTAAAAAAAAAAAAAAAAAAAAAAGAGTCCATGAGATTCTTCAAAAAGCCTGAAATATTCTCTGAGTTTCTTCAACATGCCCGGTCTTGGGAGCAGAGTTTCTTCAGAAGGCCTGAAAAATTCGATGAATTTCTTCAAAAAGCCCGTTTTTGGCAGCAGATTTCGCTTACGGCCATACCACGTTGAGAACGCCCGATCTCGTCTGATCTCGGAAGCTAAGCAGGGTCGGGCCTGGTTAGTACTTGGATGGGAGACCGCCTGGGAATACCAGGTGCTGTAAGCATTTTTGGTTTAAAAAAAAAAAAAAAAAAAAAGAGTCCATGAGATTCTTCAAAAAGCCTGAAATATTCTCTGAGTTTCTTCAACATGCCCGGTCTTGGGAGCAGAGTTTCTTCAGAAGGCCTGAAAAATTCGATGAATTTCTTCAAAAAGCCCGTTTTTGGCAGCAGATTTCGCTTACGGCCATACCACGTTGAGAACGCCCGATCTCGTCTGATCTCGGAAGCTAAGCAGGGTCGGGCCTGGTTAGTACTTGGATGGGAGACCGCCTGGGAATACCAGGTGCTGTAAGCTTTTTAGTTTACTTCACTAATGTTCTAACCTTTTAAATAGCCCGTTTTTGGCAGCAGATTTCGCTTACGGCCATACCACGTTGAGAACGCCCGATCTCGTCTGATCTCGGAAGCTAAGCAGGGTCGGGCCTGGTTAGTACTTGGATGGGAGACCGCCTGGGAATACCAGGTGCTGTAAGCTTTTTAGTTTACTTCACTAATGTTCTAACCTTTTAAATAGCCCGTTTTTGGCAGCAGATTTCGCTTACGGCCATACCACGTTGAGAACGCCCGATCTCGTCTGATCTCGGAAGCTAAGCAGGGTCGGGCCTGGTTAGTACTTGGATGGGAGACCGCCTGGGAATACCAGGTGCTGTAAGCATTTTTGGTTTAAAAAAAAAAAAAAAAAAAAAAGAGTCCATGAGATTCTTCAAAAAGCCTGAAATATTCTCTGAGTTTCTTCAACATGCCCGGTCTTGGGAGCAGAGTTTCTTCAGAAGGCCTGAAAAATTCGATGAATTTCTTCAAAAAGCCCGTTTTTGGCAGCAGATTTTGCTTACGGCCATACCACGTTGAGAACGCCCGATCTCGTCTGATCTCGGAAGCTAAGCAGGGTCGGGCCTGGTTAGTACTTGGATGGGAGACCGCCTGGGAATACCAGGTGCTGTAAGCTTTTTAGTTTACTTCACTAATGTTCTAACCTTTTAAATAGCCCGTTTTTGGCAGCAGATTTCGCTTACGGCCATACCACGTTGAGAACGCCCGATCTCGTCTGATCTCGGAAGCTAAGCAGGGTCGGGCCTGGTTAGTACTTGGATGGGAGACCGCCTGGGAATACCAGGTGCTGTAAGCATTTTTGGTTTAAAAAAAAAAAAAAAAAAAAAGAGTCCATGAGATTCTTCAAAAAGCCTGAAATATTCTCTGAGTTTCTTCAACATGCCCGGTCTTGGGAGCAGAGTTTCTTCAGAAGGCCTGAAAAATTCGATGAATTTCTTCAAAAAGCCCGTTTTTGGCAGCAGATTTCGCTTACGGCCATACCACGTTGAGAACGCCCGATCTCGTCTGATCTCGGAAGCTAAGCAGGGTCGGGCCTGGTTAGTACTTGGATGGGAGACCGCCTGGGAATACCAGGTGCTGTAAGCTTTTTAGTTTACTTCACTAATGTTCTAACCTTTTAAATAGCCCGTTTTTGGCAGCAGATTTCGCTTACGGCCATACCACGTTGAGAACGCCCGATCTCGTCTGATCTCGGAAGCTAAGCAGGGTCGGGCCTGGTTAGTACTTGGATGGGAGACCGCCTGGGAATACCAGGTGCTGTAAGCATTTTTGGTTTAAAAAAAAAAAAAAAAAAAAAAAGAGTCCATGAGATTCTTCAAAAAGCCTGAAATATTCTCTGAGTTTCTTCAACATGCCCGGTCTTGGGAGCAGAGTTTCTTCAGAAGGCCTGAAAAATTCGATGAATTTCTTCAAAAAGCCCGTTTTTGGCAGCAGATTTCGCTTGCGGCCATACCACGTTGAGAACGCCCGATCTCGTCTGATCTCGGAAGCTAAGCAGGGTCGGGCCTGGTTAGTACTTGGATGGGAGACCGCCTGGGAATACCAGGTGCTGTAAGCTTTTTAGTTTACTTCACTAATGTTCTAACCTTTTAAATAGCCCGTTTTTGGCAGCAGATTTCGCTTACGGCCATACCACGTTGAGAACGCCCGATCTCGTCTGATCTCGGAAGCTAAGCAGGGTCGGGCCTGGTTAGTACTTGGATGGGAGACCGCCTGGGAATACCAGGTGCTGTAAGCATTTTTGGTTTAAAAAAAAAAAAAAAAAAAAAAGAGTCCATGAGATTCTTCAAAAAGCCTGAAATATTCTCTGAGTTTCTTCAACATGCCCGGTCTTGGGAGCAGAGTTTCTTCAGAAGGCCTGAAAAATTCGATGAATTTCTTCAAAAAGCCCGTTTTTGGCAGCAGATTTCGCTTACGGCCATACCACGTTGAGAACGCCCGATCTGGTCTGATCTCGGAAGCTAAGCAGGGTCGGGCCTGGTTAGTACTTGGATGGGAGACCGCCTGGGAATACCAGGTGCTGTAAGCATTTTTGGTTTAAAAAAAAAAAAAAAAAAAAAAGAGTCCATGAGATTCTTCAAAAAGCCTGAAATATTCTCTGAGTTTCTTCAACATGCCCGGTCTTGGGAGCAGAGTTTCTTCAGAAGGCCTGAAAAATTCGATGAATTTCTTCAAAAAGCCCGTTTTTGGCAGCAGATTTCGCTTACGGCCATACCACGTTGAGAACGCCCGATCTCGTCTGATCTCGGAAGCTAAGCAGGGTCGGGCCTGGTTAGTACTTGGATGGGAGACCGCCTGGGAATACCAGGTGCTGTAAGCATTTTTGGTTTAAAAAAAAAAAAAAAAAAAAAAGAGTCCATGAGATTCTTCAAAAAGCCTGAAATATTCTCTGAGTTTCTTCAACATGCCCGGTCTTGGGAGCAGAGTTTCTTCAGAAGGCCTGAAAAATTCGATGAATTTCTTCAAAAAGCCCGTTTTTGGCAGCAGATTTCGCTTACGGCCATACCACGTTGAGAACGCCCGATCTGGTCTGATCTCGGAAGCTAAGCAGGGTCGGGCCTGGTTAGTACTTGGATGGGAGACCGCCTGGGAATACCAGGTGCTGTAAGCATTTTTGGTTTAAAAAAAAAAAAAAAAAAAAAAAGAGTCCATGAGATTCTTCAAAAAGCCTGAAATATTCTCTGAGTTTCTTCAACATGCCCGGTCTTGGGAGCAGAGTTTCTTCAGAAGGCCTGAAAAATTCGATGAATTTCTTCAAAAAGCCCGTTTTTGGCAGCAGATTTCGCTTACGGCCATACCACGTTGAGAACGCCCGATCTCGTCTGATCTCGGAAGCTAAGCAGGGTCGGGCCTGGTTAGTACTTGGATGGGAGACCGCCTGGGAATACCAGGTGCTGTAAGCATTTTTGGTTTAAAAAAAAAAAAAAAAAAAAAGAGTCCATGAGATTCTTCAAAAAGCCTGAAATATTCTCTGAGTTTCTTCAACATGCCCGGTCTTGGGAGCAGAGTTTCTTCAGAAGGCCTGAAAAATTCGATGAATTTCTTCAAAAAGCCCGTTTTTGGCAGCAGATTTCGCTTACGGCCATACCACGTTGAGAACGCCCGATCTCGTCTGATCTCGGAAGCTAAGCAGGGTCGGGCCTGGTTAGTACTTGGATGGGAGACCGCCTGGGAATACCAGGTGCTGTAAGCTTTTTAGTTTACTTCACTAATGTTCTAACCTTTTAAATAGCCCGTTTTTGGCAGCAGATTTCACTTACGGCCATACCACGTTGAGAACGCCCGATCTCGTCTGATCTCGGAAGCTAAGCAGGGTTGGGCCTGGTTAGTACTTGGATGGGAGACCGCCTGGGAATACCAGGTGCTGTAAGCATTTTTGGTTTAAAAAAAAAAAAAAAAAAAAAAGAGTCCATGAGATTCTTCAAAAAGCCTGAAATATTCTCTGAGTTTCTTCAACATGCCCGGTCTTGGGAGCAGAGTTTCTTCAGAAGGCCTGAAAAATTCGATGAATTTCTTCAAAAAGCCCGTTTTTGGCAGCAGATTTCGCTTACGGCCATACCACGTTGAGAACGCCCGATCTGGTCTGATCTCGGAAGCTAAGCAGGGTCGGGCCTGGTTAGTACTTGGATGGGAGACCGCCTGGGAATACCAGGTGCTGTAAGCATTTTTGGTTTAAAAAAAAAAAAAAAAAAAAAAAAGAGTCCATGAGATTCTTCAAAAAGCCTGAAATATTCTCTGAGTTTCTTCAACATGCCCGGTCTTGGGAGCAGAGTTTCTTCAGAAGGCCTGAAAAATTCGATGAATTTCTTCAAAAAGCCCGTTTTTGGCAGCAGATTTCGCTTACGGCCATACCACGTTGAGAACGCCCGATCTCGTCTGATCTCGGAAGCTAAGCAGGGTCGGGCCTGGTTAGTACTTGGATGGGAGACCGCCTGGGAATACCAGGTGCTGTAAGCTTTTTAGTTTACTTCACTAATGTTCTAACCTTTTAAATAGCCCGTTTTTGGCAGCAGATTTCGCTTACGGCCATACCACGTTGAGAACGCCCGATCTCGTCTGATCTCGGAAGCTAAGCAGGGTCGGGCCTGGTTAGTACTTGGATGGGAGACCGCCTGGGAATACCAGGTGCTGTAAGCTTTTTAGTTTACTTCACTAATGTTCTAACCTTTTAAATAGCCCGTTTTTGGCAGCAGATTTCGCTTACGGCCATACCACGTTGAGAACGCCCGATCTCGTCTGATCTCGGAAGCTAAGCAGGGTCGGGCCTGGTTAGTACTTGGATGGGAGACCGCCTGGGAATACCAGGTGCTGTAAGCATTTTTGGTTTAAAAAAAAAAAAAAAAAAAAAAGAGTCCATGAGATTCTTCAAAAAGCCTGAAATATTCTCTGAGTTTCTTCAACATGCCCGGTCTTGGGAGCAGAGTTTCTTCAGAAGGCCTGAAAAATTCGATGAATTTCTTCAAAAAGCCCGTTTTTGGCAGCAGATTTCGCTTACGGCCATACCACGTTGAGAACGCCCGATCTCGTCTGATCTCGGAAGCTAAGCAGGGTCGGGCCTGGTTAGTACTTGGATGGGAGACCGCCTGGGAATACCAGGTGCTGTAAGCTTTTTAGTTTACTTCACTAATGTTCTAACCTTTTAAATAGCCCGTTTTTGGCAGCAGATTTCGCTTACGGCCATACCACGTTGAGAACGCCCGATCTCGTCTGATCTCGGAAGCTAAGCAGGGTTGGGCCTGGTTAGTACTTGGATGGGAGACCGCCTGGGAATACCAGGTGCTGTAAGCATTTTTGGTTTAAAAAAAAAAAAAAAAAAAAAAAGAGTCCATGAGATTCTTCAAAAAGCCTGAAATATTCTCTGAGTTTCTTCAACATGCCCGGTCTTGGGAGCAGAGTTTCTTCAGAAGGCCTGAAAAATTCGATGAATTTCTTCAAAAAGCCCGTTTTTGGCAGCAGATTTCGCTTACGGCCATACCACGTTGAGAACGCCCGATCTGGTCTGATCTCGGAAGCTAAGCAGGGTCGGGCCTGGTTAGTACTTGGATGGGAGACCGCCTGGGAATACCAGGTGCTGTAAGCATTTTTGGTTTAAAAAAAAAAAAAAAAAAAAAAAGAGTCCATGAGATTCTTCAAAAAGCCTGAAATATTCTCTGAGTTTCTTCAACATGCCCGGTCTTGGGAGCAGAGTTTCTTCAGAAGGCCTGAAAAATTCGATGAATTTCTTCAAAAAGCCCGTTTTTGGCAGCAGATTTCGCTTACGGCCATACCACGTTGAGAACGCCCGATCTCGTCTGATCTCGGAAGCTAAGCAGGGTCGGGCCTGGTTAGTACTTGGATGGGAGACCGCCTGGGAATACCAGGTGCTGTAAGCATTTTTGGTTTAAAAAAAAAAAAAAAAAAAAAGAGTCCATGAGATTCTTCAAAAAGCCTGAAATATTCTCTGAGTTTCTTCAACATGCCCGGTCTTGGGAGCAGAGTTTCTTCAAAAGGCCTGAAAAATTCGATGAATTTCTTCAAAAAGCCCGTTTTTGGCAGCAGATTTCGCTTACGGCCATACCACGTTGAGAACGCCCGATCTCGTCTGATCTCGGAAGCTAAGCAGGGTCGGGCCTGGTTAGTACTTGGATGGGAGACCGCCTGGGAATACCAGGTGCTGTAAGCTTTTTAGTTTACTTCACTAATGTTCTAACCTTTTAAATAGCCCGTTTTTGGCAGCAGATTTCGCTTACGGCCATACCACGTTGAGAACGCCCGATCTCGTCTGATCTCGGAAGCTAAGCAGGGTCGGGCCTGGTTAGTACTTGGATGGGAGACCGCCTGGGAATACCAGGTGCTGTAAGCATTTTTGGTTTAAAAAAAAAAAAAAAAAAAAAAGAGTCCATGAGATTCTTCAAAAAGCCTGAAATATTCTCTGAGTTTCTTCAACATGCCCGGTCTTGGGAGCAGAGTTTCTTCAGAAGGCCTGAAAAATTCGATGAATTTCTTCAAAAAGCCCGTTTTTGGCAGCAGATTTCGCTTGCGGCCATACCACGTTGAGAACGCCCGATCTCGTCTGATCTCGGAAGCTAAGCAGGGTCGGGCCTGGTTAGTACTTGGATGGGAGACCGCCTGGGAATACCAGGTGCTGTAAGCTTTTTAGTTTACTTCACTAATGTTCTAACCTTTTAAATAGCCCGTTTTTGGCAGCAGATTTCGCTTACGGCCATACCACGTTGAGAACGCCCGATCTCGTCTGATCTCGGAAGCTAAGCAGGGTCGGGCCTGGTTAGTACTTGGATGGGAGACCGCCTGGGAATACCAGGTGCTGTAAGCATTTTTGGTTTAAAAAAAAAAAAAAAAAAAAAAGAGTCCATGAGATTCTTCAAAAAGCCTGAAATATTCTCTGAGTTTCTTCAACATGCCCGGTCTTGGGAGCAGAGTTTCTTCAGAAGGCCTGAAAAATTCGATGAATTTCTTCAAAAAGCCCGTTTTTGGCAGCAGATTTCGCTTACGGCCATACCACGTTGAGAACGCCCGATCTGGTCTGATCTCGGAAGCTAAGCAGGGTCGGGCCTGGTTAGTACTTGGATGGGAGACCGCCTGGGAATACCAGGTGCTGTAAGCATTTTTGGTTTAAAAAAAAAAAAAAAAAAAAAAAGAGTCCATGAGATTCTTCAAAAAGCCTGAAATATTCTCTGAGTTTCTTCAACATGCCCGGTCTTGGGAGCAGAGTTTCTTCAGAAGGCCTGAAAAATTCGATGAATTTCTTCAAAAAGCCCGTTTTTGGCAGCAGATTTCGCTTACGGCCATACCACGTTGAGAACGCCCGATCTCGTCTGATCTCGGAAGCTAAGCAGGGTCGGGCCTGGTTAGTACTTGGATGGGAGACCGCCTGGGAATACCAGGTGCTGTAAGCATTTTTGGTTTAAAAAAAAAAAAAAAAAAAAAAGAGTCCATGAGATTCTTCAAAAAGCCTGAAATATTCTCTGAGTTTCTTCAACATGCCCGGTCTTGGGAGCAGAGTTTCTTCAGAAGGCCTGAAAAATTCGATGAATTTCTTCAAAAAGCCCGTTTTTGGCAGCAGATTTCGCTTACGGCCATACCACGTTGAGAACGCCCGATCTGGTCTGATCTCGGAAGCTAAGCAGGGTCGGGCCTGGTTAGTACTTGGATGGGAGACCGCCTGGGAATACCAGGTGCTGTAAGCATTTTTGGTTTAAAAAAAAAAAAAAAAAAAAAAGAGTCCATGAGATTCTTCAAAAAGCCTGAAATATTCTCTGAGTTTCTTCAACATGCCCGGTCTTGGGAGCAGAGTTTCTTCAGAAGGCCTGAAAAATTCGATGAATTTCTTCAAAAAGCCCGTTTTTGGCAGCAGATTTCGCTTACGGCCATACCACGTTGAGAACGCCCGATCTCGTCTGATCTCGGAAGCTAAGCAGGGTCGGGCCTGGTTAGTACTTGGATGGGAGACCGCCTGGGAATACCAGGTGCTGTAAGCATTTTTGGTTTAAAAAAAAAAAAAAAAAAAAAGAGTCCATGAGATTCTTCAAAAAGCCTGAAATATTCTCTGAGTTTCTTCAACATGCCCGGTCTTGGGAGCAGAGTTTCTTCAGAAGGCCTGAAAAATTCGATGAATTTCTTCAAAAAGCCCGTTTTTGGCAGCAGATTTCGCTTACGGCCATACCACGTTGAGAACGCCCGATCTCGTCTGATCTCGGAAGCTAAGCAGGGTCGGGCCTGGTTAGTACTTGGATGGGAGACCGCCTGGGAATACCAGGTGCTGTAAGCTTTTTAGTTTACTTCACTAATGTTCTAACCTTTTAAATAGCCCGTTTTTGGCAGCAGATTTCGCTTACGGCCATACCACGTTGAGAACGCCCGATCTCGTCTGATCTCGGAAGCTAAGCAGGGTCGGGCCTGGTTAGTACTTGGATGGGAGACCGCCTGGGAATACCAGGTGCTGTAAGCATTTTTGGTTTAAAAAAAAAAAAAAAAAAAAAAGAGTCCATGAGATTCTTCAAAAAGCCTGAAATATTCTCTGAGTTTCTTCAACATGCCCGGTCTTGGGAGCAGAGTTTCTTCAGAAGGCCTGAAAAATTCGATGAATTTCTTCAAAAAGCCCGTTTTTGGCAGCAGATTTCGCTTACGGCCATACCACGTTGAGAACGCCCGATCTGGTCTGATCTCGGAAGCTAAGCAGGGTCGGGCCTGGTTAGTACTTGGATGGGAGACCGCCTGGGAATACCAGGTGCTGTAAGCATTTTTGGTTTAAAAAAAAAAAAAAAAAAAAAAGAGTCCATGAGATTCTTCAAAAAGCCTGAAATATTCTCTGAGTTTCTTCAACATGCCCGGTCTTGGGAGCAGAGTTTCTTCAGAAGGCCTGAAAAATTCGATGAATTTCTTCAAAAAGCCCGTTTTTGGCAGCAGATTTCGCTTATGGCCATACCACGTTGAGAACGCCCGATCTGGTCTGATCTCGGAAGCTAAGCAGGGTCGGGCCTGGTTAGTACTTGGATGGGAGACCGCCTGGGAATACCAGGTGCTGTAAGCATTTTTGGTTTAAAAAAAAAAAAAAAAAAAAAAGAGTCCATGAGATTCTTCAAAAAGCCTGAAATATTCTCTGAGTTTCTTCAACATGCCCGGTCTTGGGAGCAGAGTTTCTTCAGAAGGCCTGAAAAATTCGATGAATTTCTTCAAAAAGCCCGTTTTTTGAAAAGCCAAACGACACTGGACTGGCTGGAGGAACACGCATGGCAAACGACACTGGACTGGCTGGAGGAACACGCATGGCAAACGACACTGGACTGGCTGGAGGAACACGCTTGGCAAACGACAATGGACTGGCTGGAGGAACACGCACGGCAAACGACACTGGACTGGGGAAACGACAACGAGATGGCAGTGGAATCGATCAAGATGTAAGGAAAGAAGGTGGAAAGAGAGTATACTTAAAAGAAGCAACTGTAACGGTGGATGTAGGACATGTGAAAGACGCGAGGGCGGTGGACATCATTAAAGCATTGACGGAGGAGATTGGAGAAGGAAGGATTTTAGCAGTCAGGCCCAAAAGAGTGAAGGAATACGAGGTAACGCTGGAACACGAGGATGACATCGAGTTTTTAATGGATGGATTGAAAATAAATGGCATTGACTGTGAAGTTAAAAGACTGCAAAACCGGGAGTACGTTGTCTCCTTCATGCATCTGCCCGTTTACACTGCTGACGAGGAGATTTTAAACAAACTGGAGGGATGGGGAGTAACCCCCATCTCTAAAATTAAACGGAGAATGTATCCGGGCACCAGTATTGAGGACGGGACAAGGTTTGTAAAAACACGATTCCCGAAGGAAGTTGCCTCCCTCCCGTACAGCACAAAAATAGAGACGGCAGAGGGCCCACAATATTTCCGGGTGATGCACAGCCACCAGGTGAAGACCTGTCGGCTGTGCATGAGCCCAGACCATGTGGTAAAGGATTGTCCGGACTTTAAGTGTTTTAAGTGCGAGGAGAGGGGGCACTTCGCGAGAGACTGCAACGCAGTAAGGTGCCCGGAGTGTAATTTGGTTTTAAACAAGTGTGAGTGTTGGATGGGGAGAGAGGAGGAGGAGCAGCAGGTAGACGGGCAGATGCATGAACGAGACAACGAAGAGCAAGAGGAGGAATTAAGAGGACTACAAAACAATGAATCAACAGAGAATAAGGATACTGAGGATCAAGAGGAAGAATGTAATGGGCATGAAATACAATCACAACAAGAGGAGGAAACATGTACACAAATGGATGTGACTGAAAGTTTGCAAAGTGAGTTGGACACTGTGGAACTTAATGATCAAAGGAATAAAGAACAAGTGGCTGTAAAGGAAAGTGAAGGGGGAAAAGCAGAAGAAGAGAAACAACTGAAGTCAACTAAAAGAAGAAGACCAATCAAGGTAACGCCCAATTTAGAGACTGCTAGGAAAAAAACACTTAAAGAAGACTTAATTGAGACTGGGAATAAGTATGAGGTGTTAAAGGATTTGCAGGAGAATGAACTGAAATGATGGGTTTTATCAATGTTTTTATATGTTTCATGCTTTTAAGAATTGTTACTTTTAACGCTAGAGGACTTTTAGACATAAGAAAATTTGAAAAAGTGAAAGAAATGTGTAAAGGAGAGGATGTGATTTTTTTACAAGAAACTAACTGGAGAGAAGGGGTTATAAGTGAAATAAGGAAAAGATGGAATGGGGAAATTTTATTTAACAACGGGGATGGTAGAATGGGCAGAGGAGTGGCAGTTTTAATAAAAGAAAACAGAGGTGTAACATGTAAAATAGTGTATAAGGATAAAGATGGGAAATGCATAGCGGTGGAAATGGAGTATGAAGAGAAGAAAGTAATTGTAGTAAATGTACATGCTCCCACAGAAGAGAAAGAAAAGAAAGAGTATTTTAATGGATTGAGGGGATTTTTTAAAAAGCACAAAGAAGTTATTATGATGGGTGATTTTAACACGGTTTTTAGTAGATTAGATATGGCAGAGGGAATGGTTTTCAAAACGGATCAAGGAAGGAAAGAGTTGAAAGTGCTAATGGAAGAAAACAATATGGTTGATATATGGAGAGAGAGAAATGAAAAGAAAAAAGAATATTCAAGGAGACAATTGGTTGGGAATTTTATGCGTAAAACAAGAATAGATTTTATTTTATGTACCAGGAATATAGAAGGTTTTATAGGAAAAATAAAACATGAAGAAACAAGCTTAAGTGATCATAAGCCAATTTTTATAGAAATAGACTGGAGTACAATGAAAAGAGGGCCGGGAGTATGGGTTTTAAACACAGAGGTTTTAAAGAATGAAGATTATGTTTTAAGTGTTAAGGAAATCATTGAAAAGGAAAAAGAAAATGGAATGTACAAGGAAGATAAAAGAATATGGTGGGAAAATGTGAAGTATTTAGTGAAAAAGCATACAATAAAGTACTGTGGGTTAATACAGAAATGCAGGAAAAGTAAGGAAAGAGAAATAAGAGAAAAATTAGAAAAAGAGTTAAATGAGAAAGGAACAGATATACAAAAAATAAAAGAAATAGAGGGAAGTTTGAAGGAAATGGAAGAAAAGAAATACAAAGGGGCAATGTTAAGAAGTAAGGCCAAATATGTAGTAGAAGGAGAAAAGTGCACAAAGTTTTTCTTTGATCTAGAAAAAAGAAGAGGAAAAGCTGAAATTATAAAAGGAATAAGGGGAGGAAGTGGTGAAATAGTAGAAACGAATGAGGAAATATTAAAAGAAATAAAAATGTATTATGAAAAGTTATTCAATACAGAAGGGGTAAAAGAGGAAGAAAAGCGAGAACTTTTGAAGCAAATAAAAACAAAAATAGGAGAAGAGGATAAAAAAGAGTGTGATCAAGACATAAGAGAGGAAGAGATAAAAAGAGCAATAAGTGAATTAAATAAAAATAAAAGTCCAGGTATAGATGGTTTGGGGAGTGAGTTTTATATTGTTTTTAAAGAATTTCTGACCAACATTTTAAAAGAAGTATATGAAGAGGTTTTTAGAAAAGGGGAGATTAATCAAAGAATGGGATTGGGTTTAATGAAATTGATATATAAAAGAAAAGGAGAAAAAGTAGATTTAAAGAATTACAGACCAATTACAATGCTCAACACTGACTTGAAGATTTTAACAAAAATTTTAGCAAACAGATTAAAAGAAATAATGCCGAGTATAATTAAAACAAATCAAGTGTATGGGGTTAAAGGAAAAGATATCGCAGATACAACAATTGGCATAAAAGATATGATAAGGTACATGCATGAAAAGAACAGAAAAGGGTATATAATTAGTTTAGATTTTGAAAAAGCGTTTGACAGAGTGGAACATGAATTTTTATTTGGTGTTTTAAAGAGTTTTGGTTTTGGAGGGAATTTTATTAAATGGATTAGAATTTTATACAAAGGAGCGATAACGAAAATTAAATGTAATGGGTTTTTAACACAATGTTTCAAAATTACTAGATCGATAAGGCAAGGATGTCCGCTGTCAGCTCTTTTATATTCTTTAGTTTCGGAGCCACTAGGTCTAGCCATAAAACAAGAAGAGGGAATAAAAGGAATAGGTGTGGAGGGAGAAAAGAACAAAATATTTCAATATGCAGATGATACTACAGTGATGGTAAAGGATGTAGAGAGTGTTAAAAATGCAATGAGAATAGTAGAGATGTTTTGTAAAGGATCAGGAGCCAAAGTAAATGGAGAAAAAACAGTATATATGAAATTTGGAGGGGCGGCCGATTTAACAGACAATTTTGCTTTTAAGGAAACAAAAGAAATAAAGATTTTGGGTGTTTTAATGGGAATGGATGAAAAGAAGGTAGGAGAAACAATGTGGGAAGAAATATTAGGGGGTATCGAAAGGAGGATGAATTTTTGGAAACTGAGAACTTTAACTTTGAAAGGGAAGGTTTTAATTCTAAATGTTTTAATGGTTTCAAAATTATGGTATGTCTTATATGTGTCTTCTATGCCGTTGTGGGCAGAAAAAAGGCTGAAAAAATGTTTTTTAGATTTTTTATGGGAAGGGAAACCTGCAAGAATTGCATACAACACTTTAATGGGAGCAGTGGGGGAGGGAGGACTGGGATTAATGGATTTTGAACAAAGAAAGAATAGTTTAAGAGTAAAAATAATACAAAAGTACTTAGACGAAGAAAACAAAGCGACATGGAAAAAAACAATGGAATATTTTTTAAGTAAATGTGGGAATTTTAATCTAGGAGATAATATACTGTGGATGAGAGCAAAGAAATGGATGACGGATGAGTTGCCGGATTTTTATAAGGAACTGATGAGCGCCTGGGGTAAATTTTTAACAAATGTACATTTTAATCCACAAGGTAGAGAGAACATTTTAAATCAGCCTTTATTCTTAAACAACAGCATTTTAAATCAAGGAAAGGAGATCTTTTTTAAGAAATGGTGGGAGCTGGGAATTACAAGGGTAAGGGATGTTTTATATGAGTTCAAAGAAGGATTTTTACCAGTGCAGTATATTGTAGATGTAATGGAGGAGGCAAAGGAGGATTTTAGCAGACAGCAGATAATAAACTATTATGAGATAATCAAAAAGGCAATACCCAAAGACTGGATAAAAAGAATTGAAAGTATGGAAGAGGGGAAAAATGGAAAAGAAGTGTATGTGAAGTTGGGAGAAAAATTGTATGGTTTTAAAACATGTACGGTGAAGATGTTTTATGTTTTTTTTAGAGATGGTGTTTTTAAAGAGCCGATTGTAAATGGATACTGGGTGCAGAAATTCAAAGATTTAAAAAAAGAGTGTATATGGAGAAACATGGGGGGGAGGTGTGTGGAAACAAAACTGGGATGTTTGGAGTATTTTATACGGCATAAAGTGGTTTTTACTGAGGCTATTTTAAATAAAATAGGAATTGAACAAAACGCTCTGTGTAAAGTGTGCCAGGAAAAGGAAGAGTGGATTTTACATATGTTTTTATATTGTAAAGAACTGGAGGAATTTTTAAAGAAATGTAAATGTTTAATTAAAGATTTGACTGAGGTGTGGGATGAAAATGTAATGGAATGGAACAGAGTGGTGATGTTTGGTTGGGAAAAGAAGTGTCAAAACAAAAGTTTTATTAATCTGTGTGTAATGTTAATGAAAAGTGCAATATGGGAGAGAAGAACTGTGGCTAAAAAGGAAAAAATTGTGTTGGATGTTTGGACTGTGTTTAAAAGGAAAACGGAATTATATATTGAAAGATTGTATGTGTATTTTAAAGGTGAAAATATGTTGGATGCTTTTTATGATGTTTTTACTCCAAAAGTTTGTTGTGTTTTAAAAGATTTAATGTGGAAGCTGCCGGGAAGTGAAGGAGATTTTTAAATTATGTATGTAAGATGTGTGATGTAGAGATGTTTTGAAGAGAAAATCTGTATTTTTTATTGTATTTATTTTCATTGTATTTTATTGATTGAAATTTCTTAATAAAAAAAAAAAAAAAAAAAAAAAAAAAAAAAAGAACGCCCGATCTCGTCTGATCTCGGAAGCTAAGCAGGGTCGGGCCTGGTTAGTACTTGGATGGGAGACCGCCTGGGAATACCAGGTGCTGTAAGCTTTTTAGTTTACTTCACTAATGTTCTAACCTTTTAAATAGCCCGTTTTTGGCAGCAGATTTCGCTTACGGCCATACCACGTTGAGAACGCCCGATCTCGTCTGATCTCGGAAGCTAAGCAGGGTCGGGCCTGGTTAGTACTTGGATGGGAGACCGCCTGGGAATACCAGGTGCTGTAAGCTTTTTAGTTTACTTCACTAATGTTCTAACCTTTTAAATAGCCCGTTTTTGGCAGCAGATTTCGCTTACGGCCATACCACGTTGAGAACGCCCGATCTGGTCTGATCTCGGAAGCTAAGCAGGGTCGGGCCTGGTTAGTACTTGGATGGGAGACCGCCTGGGAATACCAGGTGCTGTAAGCATTTTTGGTTTAAAAAAAAAAAAAAAAAAAAAAGAGTCCATGAGATTCTTCAAAAAGCCTGAAATATTCTCTGAGTTTCTTCAACATGCCCGGTCTTGGGAGCAGAGTTTCTTCAGAAGGCCTGAAAAATTCGATGAATTTCTTCAAAAAGCCCGTTTTTGGCAGCAGATTTCGCTTACGGCCATACCACGTTGAGAACGCCCGATCTCGTCTGATCTCGGAAGCTAAGCAGGGTCGGGCCTGGTTAGTACTTGGATGGGAGACCGCCTGGGAATACCAGGTGCTGTAAGCTTTTTAGTTTACTTCACTAATGTTCTAACCTTTTAAATAGCCCGTTTTTGGCAGCAGATTTCGCTTACGGCCATACCACGTTGAGAACGCCCGATCTCGTCTGATCTCGGAAGCTAAGCAGGGTCGGGCCTGGTTAGTACTTGGATGGGAGACCGCCTGGGAATACCAGGTGCTGTAAGCATTTTTGGTTTAAAAAAAAAAAAAAAAAAAAAAGAGTCCATGAGATTCTTCAAAAAGCCTGAAATATTCTCTGAGTTTCTTCAACATGCCCGGTCTTGGGAGCAGAGTTTCTTCAGAAGGCCTGAAAAATTCGATGAATTTCTTCAAAAAGCCTGTTTTTGGCAGCAGATTTCGCTTACGGCCATACCACGTTGAGAACGCCCGATCTCGTCTGATCTCGGAAGCTAAGCAGGGTCGGGCCTGGTTAGTACTTGGATGGGAGACCGCCTGGGAATACCAGGTGCTGTAAGCATTTTTGGTTTAAAAAAAAAAAAAAAAAAAAAAGAGTCCATGAGATTCTTCAAAAAGCCTGAAATATTCTCTGAGTTTCTTCAACATGCCCGGTCTTGGGAGCAGAGTTTCTTCAGAAGGCCTGAAAAATTCGATGAATTTCTTCAAAAAGCCCGTTTTTGGCAGCAGATTTCGCTTACGGCCATACCACGTTGAGAACGCCCGATCTCGTCTGATCTCGGAAGCTAAGCAGGGTCGGGCCTGGTTAGTACTTGGATGGGAGACCGCCTGGGAATACCAGGTGCTGTAAGCTTTTTAGTTTACTTCACTAATGTTCTAACCTTTTAAATAGCCCGTTTTTGGCAGCAGATTTCGCTTACGGCCATACCACGTTGAGAACGCCCGATCTCGTCTGATCTCGGAAGCTAAGCAGGGTCGGGCCTGGTTAGTACTTGGATGGGAGACCGCCTGGGAATACCAGGTGCTGTAAGCATTTTTGGTTTAAAAAAAAAAAAAAAAAAAAAAGAGTCCATGAGATTCTTCAAAAAGCCTGAAATATTCTCTGAGTTTCTTCAACATGCCCGGTCTTGGGAGCAGAGTTTCTTCAGAAGGCCTGAAAAATTCGATGAATTTCTTCAAAAAGCCCGTTTTTGGCAGCAGATTTCGCTTACGGCCATACCACGTTGAGAACGCCCGATCTCGTTGGTACGTTCCAGGAAGTGAATTGGCTGCAGTTGGGGAGAAAGGCTCTCCATATTTTTGTTAAGTTTTTGTTGTTTTTTATTTAGTTACAAGTTATAAAGCTTACTTTTGTTATTATTTTTCACGTTTTAACCCCAAGCAGTTGTATAACTGTTTGGGGTGGAGTTCTTTACTTTTGATTTGGGTGGAGAGGTGTACAAACAAGGACGGACATAATGGATACTGAAATAGGAATGGAAAAAGGATATGAGAAAAAGGACAATGACTTGAATGAAGAGACTAATCCATGCGAAAGGATAATGCAAGAAGAAAATGAAAATCAGGAAGAAGAAACATGGGCAACCGTGGTATCGAGAAAGAAGAGAAATGGAGCTGAAAGGGTGAAAGGAAGCATTGAACAACAGAAGATACAAGGTAAAGAAAAGGATGATGAAAATGATGAAAAAAGGAAAGAAGACAGTCAAAAAGTTGACATGATAAATAAATTGAGAGGAAAAATTAGATATCAGAGAGAATACAAAAAAGAAACTACCCTGACAATGAATGTGAAAAACCCAGAACTATTAACGATTATGATGATAATTAAAGCGGTAGAGGACACAACTGGAATTGGCAAATTATATGGACTAAGGAAAAAAACTGAATATGAATATGAACTTACATTGGAGAAAGAAGAAGACTGTGAACAATTATTGGATGGAATTCAAATAAATGGACAATGTTGCGAAATAAGAAAACTTTGTGCAACTGAAAGGATGGTATCTTTTTTACACTTGCCAAACTACATAAATGATGAGGATGTTTTACAAAAACTGACAAGCTGGGGGGTTACACCGATACTTCCTCTGAGAAGGAGGTATTACCCAGGGACCACTGTGGCGGATGGTACGAGATTTATAAGAGTTAAATTTCCAAAAGATGTGGTGTCACTGCCATATAACACACGATTTGAAACGGAGGAAGGAACGCAGTTTTTCAGGGTGATTCATGATCACCAGGTGAAGACCTGCAGAATATGTGCAAGTGCTGACCATGAAAAAAAGGACTGTCCTCAACTGATATGCAGAGGATGTCTGGAGCAGGGGCATTATGCGCGGGACTGCAAAGCCCCGCGGTGCCAAGGCTGCGGAAAGGCATTTCACAGGTGCATTTGTGAAACCTTTGAAGAGGAACATGAGGAAATGGAGACAGAGACACTCAACGACGTGGAGAATGTGGAAGAGGATGATGAAGGAAGTGCACCACAACAAACACGTGGATTAACTATGGAAATACAGAACAGAGAAGAAGAAGGAGGAAGTAAAAATGAACAGAACGGAGGAAAAGACACAGAAATAATGACAGATATACAACTACTTGCAGAAAAAGCTGAACAGGATGGGATGAAGAACAAAGAAGAAGACAATGATGGAGCAAAGGACAGTACAAACATAGATGAGGTAAGAGACACTAAGAGTAAAGCAATTGGTGGAAAGGAAAGTGTGAAGAAAAACAGTTTGAGCGGTGGGAGTAAATTGAAAACAACAGGACAAATAAACATTGAGAAGGTGATGGAAAAACAAAGAATAAGAAGAGAATCTAAAGAAAAAAAGAAAAAGAAAGCTGAAATGGCTTGCTCAGGAGAGGTGGTTTTGAAAGAGACTGAAAAAAAGTGATGTGGTTTTTTGTTTGTTTCTATATTTCTTTTTTTTGTGTGTATATGAGTCAATTGAGCATAGTTTCAATCAATGCAAGGGGATTGTCAACTATGACCAAATTTGAAAATATTAATCACTTAACAAAGAAGAATGATATAATATGTATACAAGAGACAGGATGGAATGTTGAAAAAATTAATGATTTAAAGAAAATATGGGATGGGGATTTTTTTTACAATAATGATCCTAAAAGGAAAAAAGGAGTAGCAATTTTAATTAGAAGGGGGACAATACAAAAAGCAACAGTAATATTTACAGATAATATAGGAAGGACATTGGTGGTTAAGGTCGAAGGAAAAGAAGAAGAAATAACAATATGTAATATTCATGCACCAAATGAAGATGTAGAAAGAGTTGCTTTTTTTAAAGAAATGGATGTTCTAATAGAGAACTATAAAAATGTGATTGTAATTGGTGATTTTAATACTGTTTTAGAAAGAATTGATGTGGAGGATTATATGGTGTATAGAGCAGATGTTGGAAGGAAAGAACTAAAGAAAGTTATGGAAAATCATAGATTTATAGATTTATGGAGGGAAAGAAACAGAGTAAAAAGAGAATATTCAAGACGACAAATGGTAAATAATGTTTTAAAACAAAGTAGAATTGATTTTGTATTATGTAATAGACAGTTAGGGAATTTTATTACAAAAGTTTTTTACAAAATGTTTAGTGGAAGTGATCATGATTTTTTAAATGTAATTATTGATTATTGTGGTGTTGAGAGAGGACCTGGGGTGTGGGTTTTTAATACAGAACTTTTAAAAAATGACTTTTTTAAAATGGAAGTAGAAAATTGCATAATACATAGTATTAATAATGTCTTATATGAAGAAGCAAAAAGTGTTTGGTGGGATAATTTAAAAATAGATATTAAAAAATTATCTATTGAGTATTCAAAGAAAATGCAAAGAATAAAGAAAAGTAAAGAAAGATTATTAAACAAGGAATGGGAAGAAGAAATGAAAAAAGTGTTAGAAGGTAGGATGGATGGGAGTAAAATAGTCATATTAGAAGAGAAATTAAAGAAAATAGAGGAGGAAAAGTGCATGGGAGCTAAAATAAGAAGTAGAGCGAAAAATACAGTAGAAGGAGAAAGGAGTACAAAATTTTTTTATGATTTGGAAAAAACAAGAAAACAAGCAGAAATGATCAAAAGTATTTCAAAAAACGGAAAGGTTGTGAAAGAAAAAGAAGGTATTTTAAAGGAAGTGAAGGATTTTTATGCTATTTTATTTAAAAAAGATGTTATTAACGAGGAAGATGAAAAGTTTTTATTGAATCAAATTGAAATAAAAGTAAATGAGGATGATAAGAAAATGTGTGATAAGGAAATAAAAGAAGAAGAAATAGATGAAGCTATAGAACAGATGAGTAATGGGAAAAGTTCAGGCCTAGATGGTTTACCATCTGAATTTTATAAGGTTTTTAAGAATGTTTTAACGCCAATTATGCATGATCTATTTATTGATATTTTTAAACAGAAAAAATTAAGTGAAAGTATGAAGAAAGGAATGATCAAGATTATATATAAAAATAAAGGAGAAAGAGAAGATCTTAAAAATTATAGACCATTGAGCATGTTAAATACGGATTACAAGATACTGGCCAAGATTCTAGCAAACAGACTGAAAAAAGTGATTCCAAACATTATAAAAACAAACCAGGCATATGGTGTTTTAAATCGAGATATATTGGATATAGTAACAAGTATTAGAGATTTAATGTGGTATATGAAAGAAAAAGGTGAAGAAGGATATTTGATAAGTATAGATTTGGAAAAGGCATTTGATAGAGTAGAGCACAAATATTTATTTGATATACTGAGAAAATTTGGTTTTGGGGAAAATTTTATTGGATGGATGAAATGCTTATATAATGATATTTTAAGTTGTATTAAAGTAAATGGGTTTTTAACAGATTTTATTAAGATATCGAGGTCTATAAGGCAGGGATGTCCATTATCAGCACTACTGTACACTTTAGTTGCTGAACCATTAGGACTTGCAATAAATAAAGAAAAACAAATTAAAGGAATAGTTTTGGGAAAGGAGGATGTGCAGCCTAAAATTTTTCAATATGCAGATGACACCACCTTGTTTTTAAAAGATTTTAAGAGTATTGAAAAGGCAATGGTAATATTGCAAAAATATTGTGGTGGAACTGGGGCTAAAGTCAATAATGATAAAACAGAATATATGAGAATGGGGCAGGTAGATACTTTAGGAAGACAATGGGACTTTAAAGAACAGATGAATGAACTAAAGATTTTAGGAATAACACTTGGAAGGGATGAAATTAGAACAAGAGACCTGGTTTGGGAGGAGACTATAGGAAAAATGGAAAAAAGACTAAACTTTTGGAAACAAAGACAATTATTTTTAAAAGGGAAAGTACTGGTTTTAAACTCTTTATTTTTATCTAAGATGTGGTATATTTTAAGTGTGGTTAGTCTGCCAATATGGGTGTATAAAAGAATAAAAACGTTTATCTTGAAGTTTTTATGGGATGGTAAACCGGCTAAAATAGCTTATGATACAATAATTGGGGAGGTAGAAAAAGGAGGTTTGGGGCTGATAGACCCTATGATAAGAAAGCAAAGTTTGAGAATTAAGACTGTAAAAAGGTTTTTTAAAAAGGATGATTTAATATGGAAAAAAATAATGAGTTTTTATATAAATAAGTGTGGGAAAATGGGAGATGATTTTATATGGATGCAGTTTAAGGATAATATGATAGAGGGGATACCTGAATTTTATAAAGAAGTTTTAAAAGCATGGAAGGGTTTTAAAGAAAATGTATATATTGAGTTTAAAGGGAGAGAACAACTATTGAAGCAACCGCTTTTTTTAAATCAACATATCAAAAACAACAGGAACACCTTTTTTTATAAGAATTGGTTTTATGCAGGATTAAAACAAGTTAAAGACATTTTATATGAGGTAAAACCAGGATTTTTACCTTTACAGGCAATCATAGATACATTAGAGGAAAACGAAGATATAGAAAATAAGCAATTGATTAAGGAGCAATATTTGAAAATAAAAGAAGCTGTACCTGTAGCATGGATTAAAAGTATTGACGATAAAGAAAAAGTAAATGAAAATCCGGAAGTATTTTTAAAAAGAGAAGATGAAAACATTTCTTTTAATGATTGTATTTTAAAAATGTTTTATGGTTGTTTATGCAAGTCTGTATTTGTAAGACCAAAAGCGATTGAGTACTGGGGAAAACTGTTCGATAATTTTGATGCATCAAACATATGGAAAAATGTGAGAATGAATTTTAAGAGTCCTATATTAGAAAATTTTGATTTTTTATTAAGACACAATTGTATAAAGACTGACATGATATTGTGTAAAATTGGGATGATCCAAGATGAAAAATGTAAAGTATGTATGGAAAAAAAAGAAGGTGTGTTGCATTTGTTTTTAAATTGTAAAAAGTTAAATGGTTTTATGAAAATGTTAAAAAAGATGATAGGTGACTTTTTATTTGATAAAAGAATAATTCTAGAAGAATGGGAAACAATGTTTTTATTTGGTTTTAATGGTAAAGCTAAAAATAAATTTGCTCTTAATTTTATGCTAACAGTTGCAAGATTTGCAATATGGCGAAGAAGAAATCTAATGAAACAAAAGAAAGTTGAACTTCCAATAAGTGTGTTTTATAAGCAGATTTTGAGAGATGAATGTAAAGTTTTGTATGATTATTTTAACATGAATGGGAAAATAGAAATATTTGAAGAATGCATAATAAGAAATAATGCATATATTGTTAAAAAAGTAATGGGTTTGAAATTGTATTGCCTGAAAATGTTTAATGATGTTTTGTTTTTTTTCTTTTGTTGTTATGGTTCTTGTTTTTGTCTTTGATGTTGTTTTAAATGAAAAATAATGTTTTTTAATAAAAAAAAAAAAAAAAAAAAAAAAAAAAAAAAAAATCTCGTCTGATCTCGGAAGCTAAGCAGGGTCGGGCCTGGTTAGTACTTGGATGGGAGACCGCCTGGGAATACCAGGTGCTGTAAGCATTTTTTGCTTTAAAAAAAAAAAAAAAAAAAAAAAGAGTCCATGAGATTCTTCAAAAAGCCTGAAAAAAAAAAAAAAAAAAAAAAAAAATCTCGTCTGATCTCGGAAGCTAAGCAGGGTCGGGCCTGGTTAGTACTTGGATGGGAGACCGCCTGGGAATACCAGGTGCTGTAAGCTTTTTAGTTTACTTCACTAATGTTCTAACCTTTTAAATAGCCCGTTTTTGGCAGCAGATTTCGCTTACGGCCATACCACGTTGAGAACGCCCGATCTCGTCTGATCTCGGAAGCTAAGCAGGGTCGGGCCTGGTTAGTACTTGGATGGGAGACCGCCTGGGAATACCAGGTGCTGTAAGCTTTTTAGTTTACTTCACTAATGTTCTAACCTTTTAAATAGCCCGTTTTTGGCAGCAGATTTCGCTTACGGCCATACCACGTTGAGAACGCCCGATCTCGTCTGATCTCGGAAGCTAAGCAGGGTCGGGCCTGGTTAGTACTTGGATGGGAGACCGCCTGGGAATACCAGGTGCTGTAAGCATTTTTGGTTTAAAAAAAAAAAAAAAAAAAAGAGTCCATGAGATTCTTCAAAAAGCCTGAAATATTCTCTGAGTTTCTTCAACATGCCCGGTCTTGGGAGCAGAGTTTCTTCAGAAGGCCTGAAAAATTCGATGAATTTCTTCAAAAAGCCCGTTTTTGGCAGCAGATTTCGCTTACGGCCATACCACGTTGAGAACGCCCGATCTCGTCTGATCTCGGAAGCTAAGCAGGGTCGGGCCTGGTTAGTACTTGGATGGGAGACCGCCTGGGAATACCAGGTGCTGTAAGCATTTTTGGTTAAAAAAAAAAAAAAAAAAAAAAAAGAGTCCATGAGATTCTTCAAAAAGCCTGAAATATTCTCTGAGTTTCTTCAACATGCCCGGTCTTGGGAGCAGAGTTTCTTCAGAAGGCCTGAAAAATTCGATGAATTTCTTCAAAAAGCCCGTTTTTGGCAGCAGATTTCGCTTACGGCCATACCACGTTGAGAACGCCCGATCTCGTCTGATCTCGGAAGCTAAGCAGGGTCGGGCCTGGTTAGTACTTGGATGGGAGACCGCCTGGGAATACCAGGTGCTGTAAGCTTTTTAGTTTACTTCACTAATGTTCTAACCTTTTAAATAGCCCGTTTTTGGCAGCAGATTTCGCTTACGGCCATACCACGTTGAGAACGCCCGATCTCGTCTGATCTCGGAAGCTAAGCAGGGTCGGGCCTGGTTAGTACTTGGATGGGAGACCGCCTGGGAATACCAGGTGCTGTAAGCATTTTTGGTTTAAAAAAAAAAAAAAAAAAAAAAAGAGTCCATGAGATTCTTCAAAAAGCCTGAAATATTCTCTGAGTTTCTTCAACATGCCCGGTCTTGGGAGCAGAGTTTCTTCAGAAGGCCTGAAAAATTCGATGAATTTCTTCAAAAAGCCCGTTTTTGGCAGCAGATTTCGCTTACGGCCATACCACGTTGAGAGCGCCCGATCTCGTCTGATCTCGGAAGCTAAGCAGGGTCGGGCCTGGTTAGTACTTGGATGGGAGACCGCCTGGGAATACCAGGTGCTGTAAGCATTTTTGGTTTAAAAAAAAAAAAAAAAAAAAAAGAGTCCATGAGATTCTTCAAAAAGCCTGAAATATTCTCTGAGTTTCTTCAACATGCCCGGTCTTGGGAGCAGAGTTTCTTCAGAAGGCCTGAAAAATTCGATGAATTTCTTCAAAAAGCCCGTTTTTGGCAGCAGATTTCGCTTACGGCCATACCACGTTGAGAACGCCCGATCTCGTCTGATCTCGGAAGCTAAGCAGGGTCGGGCCTGGTTAGTACTTGGATGGGAGACCGCCTGGGAATACCAGGTGCTGTAAGCTTTTTAGTTTACTTCACTAATGTTCTAACCTTTTAAATAGCCCGTTTTTGGCAGCAGATTTCGCTTACGGCCATACCACGTTGAGAACGCCCGATCTCGTCTGATCTCGGAAGCTAAGCAGGGTCGGGCCTGGTTAGTACTTGGATGGGAGACCGCCTGGGAATACCAGGTGCTGTAAGCATTTTTGGTTTAAAAAAAAAAAAAAAAAAAAAAAGAGTCCATGAGATTCTTCAAAAAGCCTGAAATATTCTCTGAGTTTCTTCAACATGCCCGGTCTTGGGAGCAGAGTTTCTTCAGAAGGCCTGAAAAATTCGATGAATTTCTTCAAAAAGCCCGTTTTTGGCAGCAGATTTCGCTTACGGCCATACCACGTTGAGAACGCCCGATCTCGTCTGATCTCGGAAGCTAAGCAGGGTCGGGCCTGGTTAGTACTTGGATGGGAGACCGCCTGGGAATACCAGGTGCTGTAAGCATTTTTGGTTTAAAAAAAAAAAAAAAAAAAAAGAGTCCATGAGATTCTTCAAAAAGCCTGAAATATTCTCTGAGTTTCTTCAACATGCCCGGTCTTGGGAGCAGAGTTTCTTCAGAAGGCCTGAAAAATTCGATGAATTTCTTCAAAAAGCCCGTTTTTGGCAGCAGATTTCGCTTACGGCCATACCACGTTGAGAACGCCCGATCTCGTCTGATCTCGGAAGCTAAGCAGGGTCGGGCCTGGTTAGTACTTGGATGGGAGACCGCCTGGGAATACCAGGTGCTGTAAGCTTTTTAGTTTACTTCACTAATGTTCTAACCTTTTAAATAGCCCGTTTTTGGCAGCAGATTTCGCTTACGGCCATACCACGTTGAGAACGCCCGATCTCGTCTGATCTCGGAAGCTAAGCAGGGTCGGGCCTGGTTAGTACTTGGATGGGAGACCGCCTGGGAATACCAGGTGCTGTAAGCTTTTTAGTTTACTTCACTAATGTTCTAACCTTTTAAATAGCCCGTTTTTGGCAGCAGATTTCGCTTACGGCCATACCACGTTGAGAACGCCCGATCTCGTCTGATCTCGGAAGCTAAGCAGGGTCGGGCCTGGTTAGTACTTGGATGGGAGACCGCCTGGGAATACCAGGTGCTGTAAGCATTTTTGGTTTAAAAAAAAAAAAAAAAAAAAAAAGAGTCCATGAGATTCTTCAAAAAGCCTGAAATATTCTCTGAGTTTCTTCAACATGCCCGGTCTTGGGAGCAGAGTTTCTTCAGAAGGCCTGAAAAATTCGATGAATTTCTTCAAAAAGCCCGTTTTTGGCAGCAGATTTCGCTTACGGCCATACCACGTTGAGAACGCCCGATCTCGTCTGATCTCGGAAGCTAAGCAGGGTCGGGCCTGGTTAGTACTTGGATGGGAGACCGCCTGGGAATACCAGGTGCTGTAAGCATTTTTGGTTTAAAAAAAAAAAAAAAAAAAAAAGAGTCCATGAGATTCTTCAAAAAGCCTGAAATATTCTCTGAGTTTCTTCAACATGCCCGGTCTTGGGAGCAGAGTTTCTTCAGAAGGCCTGAAAAATCGATGAATTTCTTCAAAAAGCCCGTTTTTGGCAGCAGATTTCGCTTACGGCCATACCACGTTGAGAACGCCCGATCTCGTCTGATCTCGGAAGCTAAGCAGGGTCGGGCCTGGTTAGTACTTGGATGGGAGACCGCCTGGGAATACCAGGTGCTGTAAGCATTTTTGGTTTAAAAAAAAAAAAAAAAAAAAAGAGTCCATGAGATTCTTCAAAAAGCCTGAAATATTCTCTGAGTTTCTTCAACATGCCCGGTCTTGGGAGCAGAGTTTCTTCAGAAGGCCTGAAAAATTCGATGAATTTCTTCAAAAAGCCCGTTTTTGGCAGCAGATTTCGCTTACGGCCATACCACGTTGAGAACGCCCGATCTCGTCTGATCTCGGAAGCTAAGCAGGGTCGGGCCTGGTTAGTACTTGGATGGGAGACCGCCTGGGAATACCAGGTGCTGTAAGCATTTTTGGTTTAAAAAAAAAAAAAAAAAAAAAGAGTCCATGAGATTCTTCAAAAAGCCTGAAATATTCTCTGAGTTTCTTCAACATGCCCGGTCTTGGGAGCAGAGTTTCTTCAGAAGGCCTGAAAAATTCGATGAATTTCTTCAAAAAGCCCGTTTTTGGCAGCAGATTTCGCTTACGGCCATACCACGTTGAGAACGCCCGATCTCGTCTGATCTCGGAAGCTAAGCAGGGTCGGGCCTGGTTAGTACTTGGATGGGAGACCGCCTGGGAATACCAGGTGCTGTAAGCATTTTTGGTTTAAAAAAAAAAAAAAAAAAAAAAAGAGTCCATGAGATTCTTCAAAAAGCCTGAAATATTCTCTGAGTTTCTTCAACATGCCCGGTCTTGGGAGCAGAGTTTCTTCAGAAGGCCTGAAAAATTCGATGAATTTCTTCAAAAAGCCCGTTTTTGGCAGCAGATTTCGCTTACGGCCATACCACGTTGAGAACGCCCGATCTCGTCTGATCTCGGAAGCTAAGCAGGGTCGGGCCTGGTTAGTACTTGGATGGGAGACCGCCTGGGAATACCAGGTGCTGTAAGCATTTTTGGTTTAAAAAAAAAAAAAAAAAAAAAAAGAGTCCATGAGATTCTTCAAAAAGCCTGAAATATTCTCTGAGTTTCTTCAACATGCCCGGTCTTGGGAGCAGAGTTTCTTCAGAAGGCCTGAAAAATTCGATGAATTTCTTCAAAAAGCCCGTTTTTGGCAGCAGATTTCGCTTACGGCCATACCACGTTGAGAACGCCCGATCTCGTCTGATCTCGGAAGCTAAGCAGGGTCGGGCCTGGTTAGTACTTGGATGGGAGACCGCCTGGGAATACCAGGTGCTGTAAGCTTTTTAGTTTACTTCACTAATGTTCTAACCTTTTAAATAGCCCGTTTTTGGCAGCAGATTTCGCTTACGGCCATACCACGTTGAGAACGCCCGATCTCGTCTGATCTCGGAAGCTAAGCAGGGTCGGGCCTGGTTAGTACTTGGATGGGAGACCGCCTGGGAATACCAGGTGCTGTAAGCATTTTTGGTTTAAAAAAAAAAAAAAAAAAAAAAGAGTCCATGAGATTCTTCAAAAAGCCTGAAATATTCTCTGAGTTTCTTCAACAAGCCCGGTCTTGGGAGCAGAGTTTCTTCAGAAGGCCTGAAAAATTCGATGAATTTCTTCAAAAAGCCCGTTTTTGGCAGCAGATTTCGCTTACGGCCATACCACGTTGAGAACGCCCGATCTCGTCTGATCTCGGAAGCTAAGCAGGGTCGGGCCTGGTTAGTACTTGGATGGGAGACCGCCTGGGAATACCAGGTGCTGTAAGCATTTTTGGTTTAAAAAAAAAAAAAAAAAAAAAAGAGTCCATGAGATTCTTCAAAAAGCCTGAAATATTCTCTGAGTTTCTTCAACATGCCCGGTCTTGGGAGCAGAGTTTCTTCAGAAGGCCTGAAAAATTCGATGAATTTCTTCAAAAAGCCCGTTTTTGGCAGCAGATTTCGCTTACGGCCATACCACGTTGAGAACGCCCGATCTCGTCTGATCTCGGAAGCTAAGCAGGGTCGGGCCTGGTTAGTACTTGGATGGGAGACCGCCTGGGAATACCAGGTGCTGTAAGCTTTTTAGTTTACTTCACTAATGTTCTAACCTTTTAAATAGCCCGTTTTTGGCAGCAGATTTCGCTTACGGCCATACCACGTTGAGAACGCCCGATCTCGTCTGATCTCGGAAGCTAAGCAGGGTCGGGCCTGGTTAGTACTTGGATGGGAGACCGCCTGGGAATACCAGGTGCTGTAAGCATTTTTGGTTTAAAAAAAAAAAAAAAAAAAAAAGAGTCCATGAGATTCTTCAAAAAGCCTGAAATATTCTCTGAGTTTCTTCAACATGCCCGGTCTTGGGAGCAGAGTTTCTTCAGAAGGCCTGAAAAATTCGATGAATTTCTTCAAAAAGCCCGTTTTTGGCAGCAGATTTCGCTTACGGCCATACCACGTTGAGAACGCCCGATCTCGTCTGATCTCGGAAGCTAAGCAGGGTCGGGCCTGGTTAGTACTTGGATGGGAGACCGCCTGGGAATACCAGGTGCTGTAAGCTTTTTAGTTTACTTCACTAATGTTCTAACCTTTTAAATAGCCCGTTTTTGGCAGCAGATTTCGCTTACGGCCATACCACGTTGAGAACGCCCGATCTCGTCTGATCTCGGAAGCTAAGCAGGGTCGGGCCTGGTTAGTACTTGGATGGGAGACCGCCTGGGAATACCAGGTGCTGTAAGCATTTTTGGTTTAAAAAAAAAAAAAAAAAAAAAAAGAGTCCATGAGATTCTTCAAAAAGCCTGAAATATTCTCTGAGTTTCTTCAACATGCCCGGTCTTGGGAGCAGAGTTTCTTCAGAAGGCCTGAAAAATTCGATGAATTTCTTCAAAAAGCCCGTTTTTGGCAGCAGATTTCGCTTACGGCCATACCACGTTGAGAACGCCCGATCTCGTCTGATCTCGGAAGCTAAGCAGGGTCGGGCCTGGTTAGTACTTGGATGGGAGACCGCCTGGGAATACCAGGTGCTGTAAGCTTTTTAGTTTACTTCACTAATGTTCTAACCTTTTAAATAGCCCGTTTTTGGCAGCAGATTTCGCTTACGGCCATACCACGTTGAGAACGCCCGATCTCGTCTGATCTCGGAAGCTAAGCAGGGTCGGGCCTGGTTAGTACTTGGATGGGAGACCGCCTGGGAATACCAGGTGCTGTAAGCATTTTTGGTTAAAAAAAAAAAAAAAAAAAAAAAAGAGTCCATGAGATTCTTCAAAAAGCCTGAAATATTCTCTGAGTTTCTTCAACATGCCCGGTCTTGGGAGCAGAGTTTCTTCAGAAGGCCTGAAAAATTCGATGAATTTCTTCAAAAAGCCCGTTTTTGGCAGCAGATTTCGCTTACGGCCATACCACGTTGAGAACGCCCGATCTCGTCTGATCTCGGAAGCTAAGCAGGGTCGGGCCTGGTTAGTACTTGGATGGGAGACCGCCTGGGAATACCAGGTGCTGTAAGCATTTTTGGTTTAAAAAAAAAAAAAAAAAAAAAAGAGTCCATGAGATTCTTCAAAAAGCCTGAAATATTCTCTGAGTTTCTTCAACATGCCCGGTCTTGGGAGCAGAGTTTCTTCAGAAGGCCTGAAAAATTCGATGAATTTCTTCAAAAAGCCCGTTTTTGGCAGCAGATTTCGCTTACGGCCATACCACGTTGAGAACGCCCGATCTCGTCTGATCTCGGAAGCTAAGCAGGGTCGGGCCTGGTTAGTACTTGGATGGGAGACCGCCTGGGAATACCAGGTGCTGTAAGCATTTTTGGTTTAAAAAAAAAAAAAAAAAAAAAAGAGTCCATGAGATTCTTCAAAAAGCCTGAAATATTCTCTGAGTTTCTTCAACATGCCCGGTCTTGGGAGCAGAGTTTCTTCAGAAGGCCTGAAAAATTCGATGAATTTCTTCAAAAAGCCCGTTTTTGGCAGCAGATTTCGCTTACGGCCATACCACGTTGAGAACGCCCGATCTCGTCTGATCTCGGAAGCTAAGCAGGGTCGGGCCTGGTTAGTACTTGGATGGGAGACCGCCTGGGAATACCAGGTGCTGTAAGCTTTTTAGTTTACTTCACTAATGTTCTAACCTTTTAAATAGCCCGTTTTTGGCAGCAGATTTCGCTTACGGCCATACCACGTTGAGAACGCCCAATAGTGGTACGATCCAGGAAGTGAGTTGGCAGTTGGGAGAGAGAGGCTCTCCCATGCTCTCATATTATTGTTTTTTGTTTTATTTTTTGTATAAGTAGTTTGTGTTTTTGTTTTTTAACTCCAAGCAGTTTTTCTGCTTGGAGAAAATCTTTTTGTTGGGAAAATGGACAGATCTCATGGTAAAGACCCAGGAACGGCAAGAGGAACACGAAAAGTTTTGGAACCACATACTATGGACAAAGGATTATGTGAAGGATATGGATTAAACAAGGAGTTTGGAGGACAACAAAACAGCAGGAACAGAATGGAGTATCTAAAAGAAGCAACAGTGGTGGTGGATTTACTGGGCAACAAGGATATCAACGTTGAGGATATCATCAAAGGAATAACAGAGAAAGTGGGAGTTGGAAAATTACTGGCAGTGAGGCCTAAGATTGGCTTGGAATATGAACTGACAATGACTAGTGTTGATGTCTGCGATATCTTAATGGATGGGCTGGAAATCAAAGCACAACTCTGCGAAGTAAGGAGGTTAGAGGCAAAGGAATATACAGTTTCTTTTCTTCACCTGCCTGCTTATGTTGAGGATAAAACAATTGAGGACAAACTGAAAACATGGGGTGTTACACCCATAACAAAACTGAAGAGGAGGCTATATCCTGGAACATCGATTGCAGACGGCACAAGGTATGTCAAAGTCAGGTTTCCAAAAGACATAACTTCATTACCATATAGTACTACATTTGAAACAGTGGATGGCTTGCAGAACTTCAGGGTGATACATGATGGACAGGTAAAGCTCTGCAGAATGTGTATGCAGCCTGGGCATATTTTTAAGGATTGTCCAAAATTCACCTGCTTTGTATGCTCTGAGCAAGGACATTTTGCAAAAAATTGTGTGGCAGAAAGATGTCTGGATTGCAAAAATGTATTCGTGAAATGTAATTGTGTCACAGAAATCGAGAGAGAAAATGAAATTGAAGAGACTGAAACAGGAAATGTTAAGGGTGTGTTGATTGAATTGGAAGGGACAATAAGAGAAGAAAACGTTGGTTTTGAACCAAAGGACTGTGGAAAGGGATATGGACAAAATAATGAGAAAGGAGAAGAAAAACAGCACAGGGATGAGGAAAAGCTGAATGGTAAACCTGAAATGAATGGAAAAATTACGCATGAACTGAGTATGGAAATAATGCATGAAACTGAGCAAATATGCAGTAAAGATCAGGGAGAGAACTCATTTTTCGTTGTTGATTTCGACCAAGTGAAGGTAGTAGATGCTTCTACTATAAGATCCAGAAGCAAGGAAAAAGAAAATGTTGACAAAAATAAACTGAAAAACCAGAGTATAGGAGGACATGTGCTAAAACATAAGAAAATTCCAAATTTACAGCTTGTGTTAAAAAAACAAAAGTTAAGGAGGACGAATTTAGAAAAAAAGAAAAAAGTTATTGAGTATTATTTGGATTGAGGCATTAAATGGTGTATTCTCATATGAGTTAAAAAGAATGGATGCATATAGTCGAAGCACTTGTTTTGAGATTATAAATATCAAGAAATGTAAAATTAAAAAAGTGTTAATTTTGAATTCTATTTGGAGATTGAAATTAATATAAATGTAGACTGTTTGTTTGTTTGTTTAGGGTAGATGTCTTTCTGAAAGTAAAATTTAAATGAATGTTATGGGAAAGATAAATGAAGATGTAAATGTAAAAGCACATGTGATGCTTATTATGTACAAATGTTAATTGCATGTTTTCTACAGAGAAAAATGAATGTAAAAAATGTACTTTATATTGTTTTAATGTAAAACTTATGGTTTTAATAAAAAAAAAAATAAAAAAAAAAAAAATAAAAAAAAAAAAAATAAAAAAAAAAAAAAAAAAAAAAAAAATCAGACGAGATCGGGCGTTCTCAACGTGGTATGGCCGTAAGCGAAATCTGCTGCCAAAAACGGGCTATTTAAAAGGTTAGAACATTAGTGAAGTAAACTAAAAAGCTTACAGCACCTGGTATTCCCAGGCGGTCTCCCATCCAAGTACTAACCAGGCCCGACCCTGCTTAGCTTCCGAGATCAGACGAGATCGGGCGTTCTCAACGTGGTATGGCCGTAAGCGAAATCTGCTGCCAAAAACGGGCTTTTTGAAGAAATTCATCGAATTTTTCAGGCCTTCTGAAGAAACTCTGCTCCCAAGACCGGGCATGTTGAAGAAACTCAGAGAATATTTCAGGCTTTTTGAAGAATCTCATGGACTCTTTTTTTTTTTTTTTTTTTTTTAAACCAAAAATGCTTACAGCACCTGGTATTCCCAGGCGGTCTCCCATCCAAGTACTAACCAGGCCCGACCCTGCTTAGCTTCCGAGATCAGACGAGATCGGGCGTTCTCAACGTGGTATGGCCGTAAGCGAAATCTGCTGCCAAAAACGGGCTATTTAAAAGGTTAGAACATTAGTGAAGTAAACTAAAAAGCTTACAGCACCTGGTATTCCCAGGCGGTCTCCCATCCAAGTACTAACCAGGCCCGACCCTGCTTAGCTTCCGAGATCAGACGAGATCGGGCGTTCTCAACGTGGTATGGCCGTAAGCGAAATCTGCTGCCAAAAACGGGCTTTTTGAAGAAATTCATCGAATTTTTCAGGCCTTCTGAAGAAACTCTGCTCCCAAGACCGGGCATGTTGAAGAAACTCAGAGAATATTTCAGGCTTTTTGAAGAATCTCATGGACTCTTTTTTTTTTTTTTTTTTTTTTAAACCAAAAATGCTTACAGCACCTGGTATTCCCAGGCGGTCTCCCATCCAAGTACTAACCAGGCCCGACCCTGCTTAGCTTCCGAGATCAGACGAGATCGGGCGTTCTCAACGTGGTATGGCCGTAAGCGACATCTGCTGCCAAAAACGGGCTATTTAAAAGGTTAGAACATTAGTGAAGTAAACTAAAAAGCTTACAGCACCTGGTATTCCCAGGCGGTCTCCCATCCAAGTACTAACCAGGCCCGACCCTGCTTAGCTTCCGAGATCAGACGAGATCGGGCGTTCTCAACGTGGTATGGCCGTAAGCGAAATCTGCTGCCAAAAACGGGCTTTTTGAAGAAATTCATCGAATTTTTCAGGCCTTCTGAAGAAACTCTGCTCCCAAGACCGGGCATGTTGAAGAAACTCAGAGAATATTTCAGGCTTTTTGAAGAATCTCATGGACTCTTTTTTTTTTTTTTTTTTTTTTAAACCAAAAATGCTTACAGCACCTGGTATTCCCAGGCGGTCTCCCATCCAAGTACTAACCAGGCCCGACCCTGCTTAGCTTCCGAGATCAGACGAGATCGGGCGTTCTCAACGTGGTATGGCCGTAAGCGAAATCTGCTGCCAAAAACGGGCTTTTTGAAGAAATTCATCGAATTTTTCAGGCCTTCTGAAGAAACTCTGCTCCCAAGACCGGGCATGTTTAAGAAACTCAGAGAATATTTCAGGCTTTTTGAAGAATCTCATGGACTCTTTTTTTTTTTTTTTTTTTTTAAACCAAAAATGCTTACAGCACCTGGTATTCCCAGGCGGTCTCCCATCCAAGTACTAACCAGGCCCGACCCTGCTTAGCTTCCGAGATCAGACGAGATCGGGCGTTCTCAACGTGGTATGGCCGTAAGCGAAATCTGCTGCCAAAAACGGGCTATTTAAAAGGTTAGAACATTAGTGAAGTAAACTAAAAAGCTTACAGCACCTGGTATTCCCAGGCGGTCTCCCATCCAAGTACTAACCAGGCCCGACCCTGCTTAGCTTCCGAGATCAGACGAGATCGGGCGTTCTCAACGTGGTATGGCCGTAAGCGAAATCTGCTGCCAAAAACGGGCTTTTTGAAGAAATTCATCGAATTTTTCAGGCCTTCTGAAGAAACTCTGCTCCCAAGACCGGGCATGTTGAAGAAACTCAGAGAATATTTCAGGCTTTTTGAAGAATCTCATGGACTCTTTTTTTTTTTTTTTTTTTTTTAAACCAAAAATGCTTACAGCACCTGGTATTCCCAGGCGGTCTCCCATCCAAGTACTAACCAGGCCCGACCCTGCTTAGCTTCCGAGATCAGACGAGATCGGGCGTTCTCAACGTGGTATGGCCGTAAGCGAAATCTGCTGCCAAAAACGGGCTTTTTGAAGAAATTCATCGAATTTTTCAGGCCTTCTGAAGAAACTCTGCTCCCAAGACCGGGCATGTTGAAGAAACTCAGAGAATATTTCAGGCTTTTTGAAGAATCTCATGGACTCTTTTTTTTTTTTTTTTTTTTTTTAAACCAAAAATGCTTACAGCACCTGGTATTCCCAGGCGGTCTCCCATCCAAGTACTAACCAGGCCCGACCCTGCTTAGCTTCCGAGATCAGACGAGATCGGGCGTTCTCAACGTGGTATGGCCGTAAGCGAAATCTGCTGCCAAAAACGGGCTTTTTGAAGAAATTCATCGAATTTTTCAGGCCTTCTGAAGAAACTCTGCTCCCAAGACCGGGCATGTTGAAGAAACTCAGAGAATATTTCAGGCTTTTTGAAGAATCTCATGGACTCTTTTTTTTTTTTTTTTTTTTTTAAACCAAAAATGCTTACAGCACCTGGTATTCCCAGGCGGTCTCCCATCCAAGTACTAACCAGGCCCGACCCTGCTTAGCTTCCGAGATCAGACGAGATCGGGCGTTCTCAACGTGGTATGGCCGTAAGCGAAATCTGCTGCCAAAAACGGGCTTTTTGAAGAAATTCATCGAATTTTTCAGGCCTTCTGAAGAAACTCTGCTCCCAAGACCGGGCATGTTGAAGAAACTCAGAGAATATTTCAGGCTTTTTGAAGAATCTCATGGACTCTTTTTTTTTTTTTTTTTTTTTAAACCAAAAATGCTTACAGCACCTGGTATTCCCAGGCGGTCTCCCATCCAAGTACTAACCAGGCCCGACCCTGCTTAGCTTCCGAGATCAGACGAGATCGGGCGTTCTCAACGTGGTATGGCCGTAAGCGAAATCTGCTGCCAAAAACGGGCTATTTAAAAGGTTAGAACATTAGTGAAGTAAACTAAAAAGCTTACAGCACCTGGTATTCCCAGGCGGTCTCCCATCCAAGTACTAACCAGGCCCGACCCTGCTTAGCTTCCGAGATCAGACGAGATCGGGCGTTCTCAACGTGGTATGGCCGTAAGCGAAATCTGCTGCCAAAAACGGGCTTTTTGAAGAAATTCATCGAATTTTTCAGGCCTTCTGAAGAAACTCTGCTCCCAAGACCGGGCATGTTGAAGAAACTCAGAGAATATTTCAGGCTTTTTGAAGAATCTCATGGACTCTTTTTTTTTTTTTTTTTTTTTTAAACCAAAAATGCTTACAGCACCTGGTATTCCCAGGCGGTCTCCCATCCAAGTACTAACCAGGCCCGACCCTGCTTAGCTTCCGAGATCAGACGAGATCGGGCGTTCTCAACGTGGTATGGCCGTAAGCGAAATCTGCTGCCAAAAACGGGCTTTTTGAAGAAATTCATCGAATTTTTCAGGCCTTCTGAAGAAACTCTGCTCCCAAGACCGGGCATGTTTAAGAAACTCAGAGAATATTTCAGGCTTTTTGAAGAATCTCATGGACTCTTTTTTTTTTTTTTTTTTTTTAAACCAAAAATGCTTACAGCACCTGGTATTCCCAGGCGGTCTCCCATCCAAGTACTAACCAGGCCCGACCCTGCTTAGCTTCCGAGATCAGACGAGATCGGGCGTTCTCAACGTGGTATGGCCGTAAGCGAAATCTGCTGCCAAAAACGGGCTATTTAAAAGGTTAGAACATTAGTGAAGTAAACTAAAAAGCTTACAGCACCTGGTATTCCCAGGCGGTCTCCCATCCAAGTACTAACCAGGCCCGACCCTGCTTAGCTTCCGAGATCAGACGAGATCGGGCGTTCTCAACGTGGTATGGCCGTAAGCGAAATCTGCTGCCAAAAACGGGCTTTTTGAAGAAATTCATCGAATTTTTCAGGCCTTCTGAAGAAACTCTGCTCCCAAGACCGGGCATGTTGAAGAAACTCAGAGAATATTTCAGGCTTTTTGAAGAATCTCATGGACTCTTTTTTTTTTTTTTTTTTTTTTAAACCAAAAATGCTTACAGCACCTGGTATTCCCAGGCGGTCTCCCATCCAAGTACTAACCAGGCCCGACCCTGCTTAGCTTCCGAGATCAGACGAGATCGGGCGTTCTCAACGTGGTATGGCCGTAAGCGAAATCTGCTGCCAAAAACGGGCTTTTTGAAGAAATTCATCGAATTTTTCAGGCCTTCTGAAGAAACTCTGCTCCCAAGACCGGGCATGTTGAAGAAACTCAGAGAATATTTCAGGCTTTTTGAAGAATCTCATGGACTCTTTTTTTTTTTTTTTTTTTTTTAAACCAAAAATGCTTACAGCACCTGGTATTCCCAGGCGGTCTCCCATCCAAGTACTAACCAGGCCCGACCCTGCTTAGCTTCCGAGATCAGACGAGATCGGGCGTTCTCAACGTGGTATGGCCGTAAGCGAAATCTGCTGCCAAAAACGGGCTTTTTGAAGAAATTCATCGAATTTTTCAGGCCTTCTGAAGAAACTCTGCTCCCAAGACCGGGCATGTTGAAGAAACTCAGAGAATATTTCAGGCTTTTTGAAGAATCTCATGGACTCTTTTTTTTTTTTTTAAACCAAAAATGCTTACAGCACCTGGTATTCCCAGGCGGTCTCCCATCCAAGTACTAACCAGGCCCGACCCTGCTTAGCTTCCGAGATCAGACGAGATCGGGCGTTCTCAACGTGGTATGGCCGTAAGCGAAATCTGCTGCCAAAAACGGGCTATTTAAAAGGTTAGAACATTAGTGAAGTAAACTAAAAAGCTTACAGCACCTGGTATTCCCAGGCGGTCTCCCATCCAAGTACTAACCAGGCCCGACCCTGCTTAGCTTCCGAGATCAGACGAGATCGGGCGTTCTCAACGTGGTATGGCCGTAAGCGAAATCTGCTGCCAAAAACGGGCTTTTTGAAGAAATTCATCGAATTTTTCAGGCCTTCTGAAGAAACTCTGCTCCCAAGACCGGGCATGTTGAAGAAACTCAGAGAATATTTCAGGCTTTTTGAAGAATCTCATGGACTCTTTTTTTTTTTTTTTTTTTTTTAAACCAAAAATGCTTACAGCACCTGGTATTCCCAGGCGGTCTCCCATCCAAGTACTAACCAGGCCCGACCCTGCTTAGCTTCCGAGATCAGACGAGATCGGGCGTTCTCAACGTGGTATGGCCGTAAGCGAAATCTGCTGCCAAAAACGGGCTTTTTGAAGAAATTCATCGAATTTTTCAGGCCTTCTGAAGAAACTCTGCTCCCAAGACCGGGCATGTTTAAGAAACTCAGAGAATATTTCAGGCTTTTTGAAGAATCTCATGGACTCTTTTTTTTTTTTTTTTTTTTTTAAACCAAAAATGCTTACAGCACCTGGTATTCCCAGGCGGTCTCCCATCCAAGTACTAACCAGGCCCGACCCTGCTTAGCTTCCGAGATCAGACGAGATCGGGCGTTCTCAACGTGGTATGGCCGTAAGCGAAATCTGCTGCCAAAAACGGGCTATTTAAAAGGTTAGAACATTAGTGAAGTAAACTAAAAAGCTTACAGCACCTGGTATTCCCAGGCGGTCTCCCATCCAAGTACTAACCAGGCCCGACCCTGCTTAGCTTCCGAGATCAGACGAGATCGGGCGTTCTCAACGTGGTATGGCCGTAAGCGAAATCTGCTGCCAAAAACGGGCTTTTTGAAGAAATTCATCGAATTTTTCAGGCCTTCTGAAGAAACTCTGCTCCCAAGACCGGGCATGTTGAAGAAACTCAGAGAATATTTCAGGCTTTTTGAAGAATCTCATGGACTCTTTTTTTTTTTTTTTTTTTTTAAACCAAAAATGCTTACAGCACCTGGTATTCCCAGGCGGTCTCCCATCCAAGTACTAACCAGGCCCGACCCTGCTTAGCTTCCGAGATCAGACGAGATCGGGCGTTCTCAACGTGGTATGGCCGTAAGCGAAATCTGCTGCCAAAAACGGGCTTTTTGAAGAAATTCATCGAATTTTTCAGGCCTTCTGAAGAAACTCTGCTCCCAAGACCGGGCATGTTGAAGAAACTCAGAGAATATTTCAGGCTTTTTGAAGAATCTCATGGACTCTTTTTTTTTTTTTTTTTTTTTTAAACCAAAAATGCTTACAGCACCTGGTATTCCCAGGCGGTCTCCCATCCAAGTACTAACCAGGCCCGACCCTGCTTAGCTTCCGAGATCAGACGAGATCGGGCGTTCTCAACGTGGTATGGCCGTAAGCGAAATCTGCTGCCAAAAACGGGCTATTTAAAAGGTTAGAACATTAGTGAAGTAAACTAAAAAGCTTACAGCACCTGGTATTCCCAGGCGGTCTCCCATCCAAGTACTAACCAGGCCCGACCCTGCTTAGCTTCCGAGATCAGACGAGATCGGGCGTTCTCAACGTGGTATGGCCGTAAGCGAAATCTGCTGCCAAAAACGGGCTTTTTGAAGAAATTCATCGAATTTTTCAGGCCTTCTGAAGAAACTCTGCTCCCAAGACCGGGCATGTTGAAGAAACTCAGAGAATATTTCAGGCTTTTTGAAGAATCTCATGGACTCTTTTTTTTTTTTTTTTTTTTTTAAACCAAAAATGCTTACAGCACCTGGTATTCCCAGGCGGTCTCCCATCCAAGTACTAACCAGGCCCGACCCTGCTTAGCTTCCGAGATCAGACGAGATCGGGCGTTCTCAACGTGGTATGGCCGTAAGCGAAATCTGCTGCCAAAAACGGGCTTTTTGAAGAAATTCATCGAATTTTTCAGGCCTTCTGAAGAAACTCTGCTCCCAAGACCGGGCATGTTGAAGAAACTCAGAGAATATTTCAGGCTTTTTGAAGAATCTCATGGACTCTTTTTTTTTTTTTTTTTTTTTTAAACCAAAAATGCTTACAGCACCTGGTATTCCCAGGCGGTCTCCCATCCAAGTACTAACCAGGCCCGACCCTGCTTAGCTTCCGAGATCAGACGAGATCGGGCGTTCTCAACGTGGTATGGCCGTAAGCGAAATCTGCTGCCAAAAACGGGCTTTTTGAAGAAATTCATCGAATTTTTCAGGCCTTCTGAAGAAACTCTGCTCCCAAGACCGGGCATGTTGAAGAAACTCAGAGAATATTTCAGGCTTTTTGAAGAATCTCATGGACTCTTTTTTTTTTTTTTTTTTTTTTAAACCAAAAATGCTTACAGCACCTGGTATTCCCAGGCGGTCTCCCATCCAAGTACTAACCAGGCCCGACCCTGCTTAGCTTCCGAGATCAGACGAGATCGGGCGTTCTCAACGTGGTATGGCCGTAAGCGAAATCTGCTGCCAAAAACGGGCTTTTTGAAGAAATTCATCGAATTTTTCAGGCCTTCTGAAGAAACTCTGCTCCCAAGACCGGGCATGTTGAAGAAACTCAGAGAATATTTCAGGCTTTTTGAAGAATCTCATGGACTCTTTTTTTTTTTTTTTTTTTTTTAAACCAAAAATGCTTACAGCACCTGGTATTCCCAGGCGGTCTCCCATCCAAGTACTAACCAGGCCCGACCCTGCTTAGCTTCCGAGATCAGACGAGATCGGGCGTTCTCAACGTGGTATGGCCGTAAGCGAAATCTGCTGCCAAAAACGGGCTTTTTGAAGAAATTCATCGAATTTTTCAGGCCTTCTGAAGAAACTCTGCTCCCAAGACCGGGCATGTTGAAGAAACTCAGAGAATATTTCAGGCTTTTTGAAGAATCTCATGGACTCTTTTTTTTTTTTTTTTTTTTTTAAACCAAAAATGCTTACAGCACCTGGTATTCCCAGGCGGTCTCCCATCCAAGTACTAACCAGGCCCGACCCTGCTTAGCTTCCGAGATCAGACGAGATCGGGCGTTCTCAACGTGGTATGGCCGTAAGCGAAATCTGCTGCCAAAAACGGGCTTTTTGAAGAAATTCATCGAATTTTTCAGGCCTTCTGAAGAAACTCTGCTCCCAAGACCGGGCATGTTTAAGAAACTCAGAGAATATTTCAGGCTTTTTGAAGAATCTCATGGACTCTTTTTTTTTTTTTTTTTTTTTTAAACCAAAAATGCTTACAGCACCTGGTATTCCCAGGCGGTCTCCCATCCAAGTACTAACCAGGCCCGACCCTGCTTAGCTTCCGAGATCAGACGAGATCGGGCGTTCTCAACGTGGTATGGCCGTAAGCGAAATCTGCTGCCAAAAACGGGCTATTTAAAAGGTTAGAACATTAGTGAAGTAAACTAAAAAGCTTACAGCACCTGGTATTCCCAGGCGGTCTCCCATCCAAGTACTAACCAGGCCCGACCCTGCTTAGCTTCCGAGATCAGACGAGATCGGGCGTTCTCAACGTGGTATGGCCGTAAGCGAAATCTGCTGCCAAAAACGGGCTTTTTGAAGAAATTCATCGAATTTTTCAGGCCTTCTGAAGAAACTCTGCTCCCAAGACCGGGCATGTTGAAGAAACTCAGAGAATATTTCAGGCTTTTTGAAGAATCTCATGGACTCTTTTTTTTTTTTTTTTTTTTTAAACCAAAAATGCTTACAGCACCTGGTATTCCCAGGCGGTCTCCCATCCAAGTACTAACCAGGCCCGACCCTGCTTAGCTTCCGAGATCAGACGAGATCGGGCGTTCTCAACGTGGTATGGCCGTAAGCGAAATCTGCTGCCAAAAACGGGCTTTTTGAAGAAATTCATCGAATTTTTCAGGCCTTCTGAAGAAACTCTGCTCCCAAGACCGGGCATGTTGAAGAAACTCAGAGAATATTTCAGGCTTTTTGAAGAATCTCATGGACTCTTTTTTTTTTTTTTTTTTTTTTTAAACCAAAAATGCTTACAGCACCTGGTATTCCCAGGCGGTCTCCCATCCAAGTACTAACCAGGCCCGACCCTGCTTAGCTTCCGAGATCAGACGAGATCGGGCGTTCTCAACGTGGTATGGCCGTAAGCGAAATCTGCTGCCAAAAACGGGCTTTTTGAAGAAATTCATCGAATTTTTCAGGCCTTCTGAAGAAACTCTGCTCCCAAGACCGGGCATGTTGAAGAAACTCAGAGAATATTTCAGGCTTTTTGAAGAATCTCATGGACTCTTTTTTTTTTTTTTTTTTTTTTAAACCAAAAATGCTTACAGCACCTGGTATTCCCAGGCGGTCTCCCATCCAAGTACTAACCAGGCCCGACCCTGCTTAGCTTCCGAGATCAGACGAGATCGGGCGTTCTCAACGTGGTATGGCCGTAAGCGAAATCTGCTGCCAAAAACGGGCTTTTTGAAGAAATTCATCGAATTTTTCAGGCCTTCTGAAGAAACTCTGCTCCCAAGACCGGGCATGTTGAAGAAACTCAGAGAATATTTCAGGCTTTTTGAAGAATCTCATGGACTCTTTTTTTTTTTTTTAAACCAAAAATGCTTACAGCACCTGGTATTCCCAGGCGGTCTCCCATCCAAGTACTAACCAGGCCCGACCCTGCTTAGCTTCCGAGATCAGACGAGATCGGGCGTTCTCAACGTGGTATGGCCGTAAGCGAAATCTGCTGCCAAAAACGGGCTATTTAAAAGGTTAGAACATTAGTGAAGTAAACTAAAAAGCTTACAGCACCTGGTATTCCCAGGCGGTCTCCCATCCAAGTACTAACCAGGCCCGACCCTGCTTAGCTTCCGAGATCAGACGAGATCGGGCGTTCTCAACGTGGTATGGCCGTAAGCGAAATCTGCTGCCAAAAACGGGCTTTTTGAAGAAATTCATCGAATTTTTCAGGCCTTCTGAAGAAACTCTGCTCCCAAGACCGGGCATGTTGAAGAAACTCAGAGAATATTTCAGGCTTTTTGAAGAATCTCATGGACTCTTTTTTTTTTTTTTTTTTTTTTTAAACCAAAAATGCTTACAGCACCTGGTATTCCCAGGCGGTCTCCCATCCAAGTACTAACCAGGCCCGACCCTGCTTAGCTTCCGAGATCAGACGAGATCGGGCGTTCTCAACGTGGTATGGCCGTAAGCGAAATCTGCTGCCAAAAACGGGCTTTTTGAAGAAATTCATCGAATTTTTCAGGCCTTCTGAAGAAACTCTGCTCCCAAGACCGGGCATGTTTAAGAAACTCAGAGAATATTTCAGGCTTTTTGAAGAATCTCATGGACTCTTTTTTTTTTTTTTTTTTTTTTAAACCAAAAATGCTTACAGCACCTGGTATTCCCAGGCGGTCTCCCATCCAAGTACTAACCAGGCCCGACCCTGCTTAGCTTCCGAGATCAGACGAGATCGGGCGTTCTCAACGTGGTATGGCCGTAAGCGAAATCTGCTGCCAAAAACGGGCTATTTAAAAGGTTAGAACATTAGTGAAGTAAACTAAAAAGCTTACAGCACCTGGTATTCCCAGGCGGTCTCCCATCCAAGTACTAACCAGGCCCGACCCTGCTTAGCTTCCGAGATCAGACGAGATCGGGCGTTCTCAACGTGGTATGGCCGTAAGCGAAATCTGCTGCCAAAAACGGGCTTTTTGAAGAAATTCATCGAATTTTTCAGGCCTTCTGAAGAAACTCTGCTCCCAAGACCGGGCATGTTGAAGAAACTCAGAGAATATTTCAGGCTTTTTGAAGAATCTCATGGACTCTTTTTTTTTTTTTTTTTTTTTAAACCAAAAATGCTTACAGCACCTGGTATTCCCAGGCGGTCTCCCATCCAAGTACTAACCAGGCCCGACCCTGCTTAGCTTCCGAGATCAGACGAGATCGGGCGTTCTCAACGTGGTATGGCCGTAAGCGAAATCTGCTGCCAAAAACGGGCTTTTTGAAGAAATTCATCGAATTTTTCAGGCCTTCTGAAGAAACTCTGCTCCCAAGACCGGGCATGTTGAAGAAACTCAGAGAATATTTCAGGCTTTTTGAAGAATCTCATGGACTCTTTTTTTTTTTTTTTTTTTTTTTAAACCAAAAATGCTTACAGCACCTGGTATTCCCAGGCGGTCTCCCATCCAAGTACTAACCAGGCCCGACCCTGCTTAGCTTCCGAGATCAGACGAGATCGGGCGTTCTCAACGTGGTATGGCCGTAAGCGAAATCTGCTGCCAAAAACGGGCTATTTAAAAGGTTAGAACATTAGTGAAGTAAACTAAAAAGCTTACAGCACCTGGTATTCCCAGGCGGTCTCCCATCCAAGTACTAACCAGGCCCGACCCTGCTTAGCTTCCGAGATCAGACGAGATCGGGCGTTCTCAACGTGGTATGGCCGTAAGCGAAATCTGCTGCCAAAAACGGGCTTTTTGAAGAAATTCATCGAATTTTTCAGGCCTTCTGAAGAAACTCTGCTCCCAAGACCGGGCATGTTGAAGAAACTCAGAGAATATTTCAGGCTTTTTGAAGAATCTCATGGACTCTTTTTTTTTTTTTTTTTTTTTTAAACCAAAAATGCTTACAGCACCTGGTATTCCCAGGCGGTCTCCCATCCAAGTACTAACCAGGCCCGACCCTGCTTAGCTTCCGAGATCAGACGAGATCGGGCGTTCTCAACGTGGTATGGCCGTAAGCGAAATCTGCTGCCAAAAACGGGCTTTTTGAAGAAATTCATCGAATTTTTCAGGCCTTCTGAAGAAACTCTGCTCCCAAGACCGGGCATGTTGAAGAAACTCAGAGAATATTTCAGGCTTTTTGAAGAATCTCATGGACTCTTTTTTTTTTTTTTTTTTTTTTAAACCAAAAATGCTTACAGCACCTGGTATTCCCAGGCGGTCTCCCATCCAAGTACTAACCAGGCCCGACCCTGCTTAGCTTCCGAGATCAGACGAGATCGGGCGTTCTCAACGTGGTATGGCCGTAAGCGAAATCTGCTGCCAAAAACGGGCTTTTTGAAGAAATTCATCGAATTTTTCAGGCCTTCTGAAGAAACTCTGCTCCCAAGACCGGGCATGTTGAAGAAACTCAGAGAATATTTCAGGCTTTTTGAAGAATCTCATGGACTCTTTTTTTTTTTTTTTTTTTTTTAAACCAAAAATGCTTACAGCACCTGGTATTCCCAGGCGGTCTCCCATCCAAGTACTAACCAGGCCCGACCCTGCTTAGCTTCCGAGATCAGACGAGATCGGGCGTTCTCAACGTGGTATGGCCGTAAGCGAAATCTGCTGCCAAAAACGGGCTTTTTGAAGAAATTCATCGAATTTTTCAGGCCTTCTGAAGAAACTCTGCTCCCAAGACCGGGCATGTTGAAGAAACTCAGAGAATATTTCAGGCTTTTTGAAGAATCTCATGGACTCTTTTTTTTTTTTTTTTTTTTTTTAAACCAAAAATGCTTACAGCACCTGGTATTCCCAGGCGGTCTCCCATCCAAGTACTAACCAGGCCCGACCCTGCTTAGCTTCCGAGATCAGACGAGATCGGGCGTTCTCAACGTGGTATGGCCGTAAGCGAAATCTGCTGCCAAAAACGGGCTTTTTGAAGAAATTCATCGAATTTTTCAGGCCTTCTGAAGAAACTCTGCTCCCAAGACCGGGCATGTTGAAGAAACTCAGAGAATATTTCAGGCTTTTTGAAGAATCTCATGGACTCTTTTTTTTTTTTTTTTTTTTTTAAACCAAAAATGCTTACAGCACCTGGTATTCCCAGGCGGTCTCCCATCCAAGTACTAACCAGGCCCGACCCTGCTTAGCTTCCGAGATCAGACGAGATCGGGCGTTCTCAACGTGGTATGGCCGTAAGCGAAATCTGCTGCCAAAAACGGGCTTTTTGAAGAAATTCATCGAATTTTTCAGGCCTTCTGAAGAAACTCTGCTCCCAAGACCGGGCATGTTTAAGAAACTCAGAGAATATTTCAGGCTTTTTGAAGAATCTCATGGACTCTTTTTTTTTTTTTTTTTTTTTTAAACCAAAAATGCTTACAGCACCTGGTATTCCCAGGCGGTCTCCCATCCAAGTACTAACCAGGCCCGACCCTGCTTAGCTTCCGAGATCAGACGAGATCGGGCGTTCTCAACGTGGTATGGCCGTAAGCGAAATCTGCTGCCAAAAACGGGCTATTTAAAAGGTTAGAACATTAGTGAAGTAAACTAAAAAGCTTACAGCACCTGGTATTCCCAGGCGGTCTCCCATCCAAGTACTAACCAGGCCCGACCCTGCTTAGCTTCCGAGATCAGACGAGATCGGGCGTTCTCAACGTGGTATGGCCGTAAGCGAAATCTGCTGCCAAAAACGGGCTTTTTGAAGAAATTCATCGAATTTTTCAGGCCTTCTGAAGAAACTCTGCTCCCAAGACCGGGCATGTTGAAGAAACTCAGAGAATATTTCAGGCTTTTTGAAGAATCTCATGGACTCTTTTTTTTTTTTTTTTTTTTTTAAACCAAAAATGCTTACAGCACCTGGTATTCCCAGGCGGTCTCCCATCCAAGTACTAACCAGGCCCGACCCTGCTTAGCTTCCGAGATCAGACGAGATCGGGCGTTCTCAACGTGGTATGGCCGTAAGCGAAATCTGCTGCCAAAAACGGGCTTTTTGAAGAAATTCATCGAATTTTTCAGGCCTTCTGAAGAAACTCTGCTCCCAAGACCGGGCATGTTGAAGAAACTCAGAGAATATTTCAGGCTTTTTGAAGAATCTCATGGACTCTTTTTTTTTTTTTTTTTTTTTTAAACCAAAAATGCTTACAGCACCTGGTATTCCCAGGCGGTCTCCCATCCAAGTACTAACCAGGCCCGACCCTGCTTAGCTTCCGAGATCAGACGAGATCGGGCGTTCTCAACGTGGTATGGCCGTAAGCGAAATCTGCTGCCAAAAACGGGCTATTTAAAAGGTTAGAACATTAGTGAAGTAAACTAAAAAGCTTACAGCACCTGGTATTCCCAGGCGGTCTCCCATCCAAGTACTAACCAGGCCCGACCCTGCTTAGCTTCCGAGATCAGACGAGATCGGGCGTTCTCAACGTGGTATGGCCGTAAGCGAAATCTGCTGCCAAAAACGGGCTTTTTGAAGAAATTCATCGAATTTTTCAGGCCTTCTGAAGAAACTCTGCTCCCAAGACCGGGCATGTTGAAGAAACTCAGAGAATATTTCAGGCTTTTTGAAGAATCTCATGGACTCTTTTTTTTTTTTTTTTTTTTTAAACCAAAAATGCTTACAGCACCTGGTATTCCCAGGCGGTCTCCCATCCAAGTACTAACCAGGCCCGACCCTGCTTAGCTTCCGAGATCAGACGAGATCGGGCGTTCTCAACGTGGTATGGCCGTAAGCGAAATCTGCTGCCAAAAACGGGCTTTTTGAAGAAATTCATCGAATTTTTCAGGCCTTCTGAAGAAACTCTGCTCCCAAGACCGGGCATGTTGAAGAAACTCAGAGAATATTTCAGGCTTTTTGAAGAATCTCATGGACTCTTTTTTTTTTTTTTTTTTTTTTAAACCAAAAATGCTTACAGCACCTGGTATTCCCAGGCGGTCTCCCATCCAAGTACTAACCAGGCCCGACCCTGCTTAGCTTCCGAGATCAGACGAGATCGGGCGTTCTCAACGTGGTATGGCCGTAAGCGAAATCTGCTGCCAAAAACGGGCTATTTAAAAGGTTAGAACATTAGTGAAGTAAACTAAAAAGCTTACAGCACCTGGTATTCCCAGGCGGTCTCCCATCCAAGTACTAACCAGGCCCGACCCTGCTTAGCTTCCGAGATCAGACGAGATCGGGCGTTCTCAACGTGGTATGGCCGTAAGCGAAATCTGCTGCCAAAAACGGGCTTTTTGAAGAAATTCATCGAATTTTTCAGGCCTTCTGAAGAAACTCTGCTCCCAAGACCGGGCATGTTGAAGAAACTCAGAGAATATTTCAGGCTTTTTGAAGAATCTCATGGACTCTTTTTTTTTTTTTTTTTTTTTAAACCAAAAATGCTTACAGCACCTGGTATTCCCAGGCGGTCTCCCATCCAAGTACTAACCAGGCCCGACCCTGCTTAGCTTCCGAGATCAGACGAGATCGGGCGTTCTCAACGTGGTATGGCCGTAAGCGAAATCTGCTGCCAAAAACGGGCTTTTTGAAGAAATTCATCGAATTTTTCAGGCCTTCTGAAGAAACTCTGCTCCCAAGACCGGGCATGTTGAAGAAACTCAGAGAATATTTCAGGCTTTTTGAAGAATCTCATGGACTCTTTTTTTTTTTTTTTTTTTTTTAAACCAAAAATGCTTACAGCACCTGGTATTCCCAGGCGGTCTCCCATCCAAGTACTAACCAGGCCCGACCCTGCTTAGCTTCCGAGATCAGACGAGATCGGGCGTTCTCAACGTGGTATGGCCGTAAGCGAAATCTGCTGCCAAAAACGGGCTATTTAAAAGGTTAGAACATTAGTGAAGTAAACTAAAAAGCTTACAGCACCTGGTATTCCCAGGCGGTCTCCCATCCAAGTACTAACCAGGCCCGACCCTGCTTAGCTTCCGAGATCAGACGAGATCGGGCGTTCTCAACGTGGTATGGCCGTAAGCGAAATCTGCTGCCAAAAACGGGCTTTTTGAAGAAATTCATCGAATTTTTCAGGCCTTCTGAAGAAACTCTGCTCCCAAGACCGGGCATGTTGAAGAAACTCAGAGAATATTTCAGGCTTTTTGAAGAATCTCATGGACTCTTTTTTTTTTTTTTTTTTTTTTAAACCAAAAATGCTTACAGCACCTGGTATTCCCAGGCGGTCTCCCATCCAAGTACTAACCAGGCCCGACCCTGCTTAGCTTCCGAGATCAGACGAGATCGGGCGTTCTCAACGTGGTATGGCCGTAAGCGAAATCTGCTGCCAAAAACGGGCTTTTTGAAGAAATTCATCGAATTTTTCAGGCCTTCTGAAGAAACTCTGCTCCCAAGACCGGGCATGTTGAAGAAACTCAGAGAATATTTCAGGCTTTTTGAAGAATCTCATGGACTCTTTTTTTTTTTTTTTTTTTTTTAAACCAAAAATGCTTACAGCACCTGGTATTCCCAGGCGGTCTCCCATCCAAGTACTAACCAGGCCCGACCCTGCTTAGCTTCCGAGATCAGACGAGATCGGGCGTTCTCAACGTGGTATGGCCGTAAGCGAAATCTGCTGCCAAAAACGGGCTTTTTGAAGAAATTCATCGAATTTTTCAGGCCTTCTGAAGAAACTCTGCTCCCAAGACCGGGCATGTTGAAGAAACTCAGAGAATATTTCAGGCTTTTTGAAGAATCTCATGGACTCTTTTTTTTTTTTTTTTTTTTTAAACCAAAAATGCTTACAGCACCTGGTATTCCCAGGCGGTCTCCCATCCAAGTACTAACCAGGCCCGACCCTGCTTAGCTTCCGAGATCAGACGAGATCGGGCGTTCTCAACGTGGTATGGCCGTAAGCGAAATCTGCTGCCAAAAACGGGCTTTTTGAAGAAATTCATCGAATTTTTCAGGCCTTCTGAAGAAACTCTGCTCCCAAGACCGGGCATGTTGAAGAAACTCAGAGAATATTTCAGGCTTTTTGAAGAATCTCATGGACTCTTTTTTTTTTTAAACCAAAAATGCTTACAGCACCTGGTATTCCCAGGCGGTCTCCCATCCAAGTACTAACCAGGCCCGACCCTGCTTAGCTTCCGAGATCAGACGAGATCGGGCGTTCTCAACGTGGTATGGCCGTAAGCGAAATCTGCTGCCAAAAACGGGCTTTTTGAAGAAATTCATCGAATTTTTCAGGCCTTCTGAAGAAACTCTGCTCCCAAGACCGGGCATGTTTAAGAAACTCAGAGAATATTTCAGGCTTTTTGAAGAATCTCATGGACTCTTTTTTTTTTTTTTTTTTTTTTAAACCAAAAATGCTTACAGCACCTGGTATTCCCAGGCGGTCTCCCATCCAAGTACTAACCAGGCCCGACCCTGCTTAGCTTCCGAGATCAGACGAGATCGGGCGTTCTCAACGTGGTATGGCCGTAAGCGAAATCTGCTGCCAAAAACGGGCTATTTAAAAGGTTAGAACATTAGTGAAGTAAACTAAAAAGCTTACAGCACCTGGTATTCCCAGGCGGTCTCCCATCCAAGTACTAACCAGGCCCGACCCTGCTTAGCTTCCGAGATCAGACGAGATCGGGCGTTCTCAACGTGGTATGGCCGTAAGCGAAATCTGCTGCCAAAAACGGGCTTTTTGAAGAAATTCATTGAATTTTTCATGCCTTCTGAAGAAACTCTGCTCCCAAGACCGGGCATGTTGAAGAAACTCAGAGAATATTTCAGGCTTTTTGAAGAATCTCATGGACTCTTTTTTTTTTTTTTTTTTTTTAAACCAAAAATGCTTACAGCACCTGGTATTCTCAGGCGGTCTCCCATCCAAGTACTAACCAGGCCCGACCCTGCTTAGCTTCCGAGATCAGACGAGATCGGGCGTTCTCAACGTGGTATGGCCGTAAGCGAAATCTGCTGCCAAAAACGGGCTTTTTGAAGAAATTCATCGAATTTTTCAGGCCTTCTGAAGAAACTCTGCTCCCAAGACCGGGCATGTTGAAGAAACTCAGAGAATATTTCAGGCTTTTTGAAGAATCTCATGGACTCTTTTTTTTTTTTTTTTTTTTTTAAACCAAAAATGCTTACAGCACCTGGTATTCCCAGGCGGTCTCCCATCCAAGTACTAACCAGGCCCGACCCTGCTTAGCTTCCGAGATCAGACGAGATCGGGCGTTCTCAACGTGGTATGGCCGTAAGCGAAATCTGCTGCCAAAAACGGGCTATTTAAAAGGTTAGAACATTAGTGAAGTAAACTAAAAAGCTTACAGCACCTGGTATTCCCAGGCGGTCTCCCATCCAAGTACTAACCAGGCCCGACCCTGCTTAGCTTCCGAGATCAGACGAGATCGGGCGTTCTCAACGTGGTATGGCCGTAAGCGAAATCTGCTGCCAAAAACGGGCTTTTTGAAGAAATTCATCGAATTTTTCAGGCCTTCTGAAGAAACTCTGCTCCCAAGACCGGGCATGTTGAAGAAACTCAGAGAATATTTCAGGCTTTTTGAAGAATCTCATGGACTCTTTTTTTTTTTTTTTTTTTTTTAAACCAAAAATGCTTACAGCACCTGGTATTCCCAGGCGGTCTCCCATCCAAGTACTAACCAGGCCCGACCCTGCTTAGCTTCCGAGATCAGACGAGATCGGGCGTTCTCAACGTGGTATGGCCGTAAGCGAAATCTGCTGCCAAAAACGGGCTATTTAAAAGGTTAGAACATTAGTGAAGTAAACTAAAAAGCTTACAGCACCTGGTATTCCCAGGCGGTCTCCCATCCAAGTACTAACCAGGCCCGACCCTGCTTAGCTTCCGAGATCAGACGAGATCGGGCGTTCTCAACGTGGTATGGCCGTAAGCGAAATCTGCTGCCAAAAACGGGCTTTTTGAAGAAATTCATCGAATTTTTCAGGCCTTCTGAAGAAACTCTGCTCCCAAGACCGGGCATGTTGAAGAAACTCAGAGAATATTTCAGGCTTTTTGAAGAATCTCATGGACTCTTTTTTTTTTTTTTTTTTTTTTAAACCAAAAATGCTTACAGCACCTGGTATTCCCAGGCGGTCTCCCATCCAAGTACTAACCAGGCCCGACCCTGCTTAGCTTCCGAGATCAGACGAGATCGGGCGTTCTCAACGTGGTATGGCCGTAAGCGAAATCTGCTGCCAAAAACGGGCTTTTTGAAGAAATTCATCGAATTTTTCAGGCCTTCTGAAGAAACTCTGCTCCCAAGACCGGGCATGTTGAAGAAACTCAGAGAATATTTCAGGCTTTTTGAAGAATCTCATGGACTCTTTTTTTTTTTTTTTTTTTTTTAAACCAAAAATGCTTACAGCACCTGGTATTCCCAGGCGGTCTCCCATCCAAGTACTAACCAGGCCCGACCCTGCTTAGCTTCCGAGATCAGACGAGATCGGGCGTTCTCAACGTGGTATGGCCGTAAGCGAAATCTGCTGCCAAAAACGGGCTATTTAAAAGGTTAGAACATTAGTGAAGTAAACTAAAAAGCTTACAGCACCTGGTATTCCCAGGCGGTCTCCCATCCAAGTACTAACCAGGCCCGACCCTGCTTAGCTTCCGAGATCAGACGAGATCGGGCGTTCTCAACGTGGTATGGCCGTAAGCGAAATCTGCTGCCAAAAACGGGCTTTTTGAAGAAATTCATTGAATTTTTCATGCCTTCTGAAGAAACTCTGCTCCCAAGACCGGGCATGTTGAAGAAACTCAGAGAATATTTCAGGCTTTTTGAAGAATCTCATGGACTCTTTTTTTTTTTTTTTTTTTTTAAACCAAAAATGCTTACAGCACCTGGTATTCTCAGGCGGTCTCCCATCCAAGTACTAACCAGGCCCGACCCTGCTTAGCTTCCGAGATCAGACGAGATCGGGCGTTCTCAACGTGGTATGGCCGTAAGCGAAATCTGCTGCCAAAAACGGGCTTTTTGAAGAAATTCATCGAATTTTTCAGGCCTTCTGAAGAAACTCTGCTCCCAAGACCGGGCATGTTGAAGAAACTCAGAGAATATTTCAGGCTTTTTGAAGAATCTCATGGACTCTTTTTTTTTTTTTTTTTTTTTTAAACCAAAAATGCTTACAGCACCTGGTATTCCCAGGCGGTCTCCCATCCAAGTACTAACCAGGCCCGACCCTGCTTAGCTTCCGAGATCAGACGAGATCGGGCGTTCTCAACGTGGTATGGCCGTAAGCGAAATCTGCTGCCAAAAACGGGCTTTTTGAAGAAATTCATCGAATTTTTCAGGCCTTCTGAAGAAACTCTGCTCCCAAGACCGGGCATGTTGAAGAAACTCAGAGAATATTTCAGGCTTTTTGAAGAATCTCATGGACTCTTTTTTTTTTTTTTTTTTTTTTAAACCAAAAATGCTTACAGCACCTGGTATTCCCAGGCGGTCTCCCATCCAAGTACTAACCAGGCCCGACCCTGCTTAGCTTCCGAGATCAGACGAGATCGGGCGTTCTCAACGTGGTATGGCCGTAAGCGAAATCTGCTGCCAAAAACGGGCTTTTTGAAGAAATTCATCGAATTTTTCAGGCCTTCTGAAGAAACTCTGCTCCCAAGACCGGGCATGTTGAAGAAACTCAGAGAATATTTCAGGCTTTTTGAAGAATCTCATGGACTCTTTTTTTTTTTTTTTTTTTTTTAAACCAAAAATGCTTACAGCACCTGGTATTCCCAGGCGGTCTCCCATCCAAGTACTAACCAGGCCCGACCCTGCTTAGCTTCCGAGATCAGACGAGATCGGGCGTTCTCAACGTGGTATGGCCGTAAGCGAAATCTGCTGCCAAAAACGGGCTTTTTGAAGAAATTCATCGAATTTTTCAGGCCTTCTGAAGAAACTCTGCTCCCAAGACCGGGCATGTTTAAGAAACTCAGAGAATATTTCAGGCTTTTTGAAGAATCTCATGGACTCTTTTTTTTTTTTTTTTTTTTTTAAACCAAAAATGCTTACAGCACCTGGTATTCCCAGGCGGTCTCCCATCCAAGTACTAACCAGGCCCGACCCTGCTTAGCTTCCGAGATCAGACGAGATCGGGCGTTCTCAACGTGGTATGGCCGTAAGCGAAATCTGCTGCCAAAAACGGGCTATTTAAAAGGTTAGAACATTAGTGAAGTAAACTAAAAAGCTTACAGCACCTGGTATTCCCAGGCGGTCTCCCATCCAAGTACTAACCAGGCCCGACCCTGCTTAGCTTCCGAGATCAGACGAGATCGGGCGTTCTCAACGTGGTATGGCCGTAAGCGAAATCTGCTGCCAAAAACGGGCTTTTTGAAGAAATTCATCGAATTTTTCAGGCCTTCTGAAGAAACTCTGCTCCCAAGACCGGGCATGTTGAAGAAACTCAGAGAATATTTCAGGCTTTTTGAAGAATCTCATGGACTCTTTTTTTTTTTTTTTTTTTTTAAACCAAAAATGCTTACAGCACCTGGTATTCCCAGGCGGTCTCCCATCCAAGTACTAACCAGGCCCGACCCTGCTTAGCTTCCGAGATCAGACGAGATCGGGCGTTCTCAACGTGGTATGGCCGTAAGCGAAATCTGCTGCCAAAAACGGGCTTTTTGAAGAAATTCATCGAATTTTTCAGGCCTTCTGAAGAAACTCTGCTCCCAAGACCGGGCATGTTGAAGAAACTCAGAGAATATTTCAGGCTTTTTGAAGAATCTCATGGACTCTTTTTTTTTTTTTTTTTTTTTTAAACCAAAAATGCTTACAGCACCTGGTATTCCCAGGCGGTCTCCCATCCAAGTACTAACCAGGCCCGACCCTGCTTAGCTTCCGAGATCAGACGAGATCGGGCGTTCTCAACGTGGTATGGCCGTAAGCGAAATCTGCTGCCAAAAACGGGCTATTTAAAAGGTTAGAACATTAGTGAAGTAAACTAAAAAGCTTACAGCACCTGGTATTCCCAGGCGGTCTCCCATCCAAGTACTAACCAGGCCCGACCCTGCTTAGCTTCCGAGATCAGACGAGATCGGGCGTTCTCAACGTGGTATGGCCGTAAGCGAAATCTGCTGCCAAAAACGGGCTTTTTGAAGAAATTCATCGAATTTTTCAGGCCTTCTGAAGAAACTCTGCTCCCAAGACCGGGCATGTTGAAGAAACTCAGAGAATATTTCAGGCTTTTTGAAGAATCTCATGGACTCTTTTTTTTTTTTTTTTTTTTTAAACCAAAAATGCTTACAGCACCTGGTATTCCCAGGCGGTCTCCCATCCAAGTACTAACCAGGCCCGACCCTGCTTAGCTTCCGAGATCAGACGAGATCGGGCGTTCTCAACGTGGTATGGCCGTAAGCGAAATCTGCTGCCAAAAACGGGCTTTTTGAAGAAATTCATCGAATTTTTCAGGCCTTCTGAAGAAACTCTGCTCCCAAGACCGGGCATGTTGAAGAAACTCAGAGAATATTTCAGGCTTTTTGAAGAATCTCATGGACTCTTTTTTTTTTTTTTTTTTTTTTAAACCAAAAATGCTTACAGCACCTGGTATTCCCAGGCGGTCTCCCATCCAAGTACTAACCAGGCCCGACCCTGCTTAGCTTCCGAGATCAGACGAGATCGGGCGTTCTCAACGTGGTATGGCCGTAAGCGAAATCTGCTGCCAAAAACGGGCTATTTAAAAGGTTAGAACATTAGTGAAGTAAACTAAAAAGCTTACAGCACCTGGTATTCCCAGGCGGTCTCCCATCCAAGTACTAACCAGGCCCGACCCTGCTTAGCTTCCGAGATCAGACGAGATCGGGCGTTCTCAACGTGGTATGGCCGTAAGCGAAATCTGCTGCCAAAAACGGGCTTTTTGAAGAAATTCATCGAATTTTTCAGGCCTTCTGAAGAAACTCTGCTCCCAAGACCGGGCATGTTGAAGAAACTCAGAGAATATTTCAGGCTTTTTGAAGAATCTCATGGACTCTTTTTTTTTTTTTTTTTTTTTAAACCAAAAATGCTTACAGCACCTGGTATTCCCAGGCGGTCTCCCATCCAAGTACTAACCAGGCCCGACCCTGCTTAGCTTCCGAGATCAGACGAGATCGGGCGTTCTCAACGTGGTATGGCCGTAAGCGAAATCTGCTGCCAAAAACGGGCTTTTTGAAGAAATTCATCGAATTTTTCAGGCCTTCTGAAGAAACTCTGCTCCCAAGACCGGGCATGTTGAAGAAACTCAGAGAATATTTCAGGCTTTTTGAAGAATCTCATGGACTCTTTTTTTTTTTTTTTTTTTTTTAAACCAAAAATGCTTACAGCACCTGGTATTCCCAGGCGGTCTCCCATCCAAGTACTAACCAGGCCCGACCCTGCTTAGCTTCCGAGATCAGACGAGATCGGGCGTTCTCAACGTGGTATGGCCGTAAGCGAAATCTGCTGCCAAAAACGGGCTATTTAAAAGGTTAGAACATTAGTGAAGTAAACTAAAAAGCTTACAGCACCTGGTATTCCCAGGCGGTCTCCCATCCAAGTACTAACCAGGCCCGACCCTGCTTAGCTTCCGAGATCAGACGAGATCGGGCGTTCTCAACGTGGTATGGCCGTAAGCGAAATCTGCTGCCAAAAACGGGCTTTTTGAAGAAATTCATCGAATTTTTCAGGCCTTCTGAAGAAACTCTGCTCCCAAGACCGGGCATGTTGAAGAAACTCAGAGAATATTTCAGGCTTTTTGAAGAATCTCATGGACTCTTTTTTTTTTTTTTTTTTTTTTAAACCAAAAATGCTTACAGCACCTGGTATTCCCAGGCGGTCTCCCATCCAAGTACTAACCAGGCCCGACCCTGCTTAGCTTCCGAGATCAGACGAGATCGGGCGTTCTCAACGTGGTATGGCCGTAAGCGAAATCTGCTGCCAAAAACGGGCTTTTTGAAGAAATTCATCGAATTTTTCAGGCCTTCTGAAGAAACTCTGCTCCCAAGACCGGGCATGTTGAAGAAACTCAGAGAATATTTCAGGCTTTTTGAAGAATCTCATGGACTCTTTTTTTTTTTTTTTTTTTTTTAAACCAAAAATGCTTACAGCACCTGGTATTCCCAGGCGGTCTCCCATCCAAGTACTAACCAGGCCCGACCCTGCTTAGCTTCCGAGATCAGACGAGATCGGGCGTTCTCAACGTGGTATGGCCGTAAGCGAAATCTGCTGCCAAAAACGGGCTTTTTGAAGAAATTCATCGAATTTTTCAGGCCTTCTGAAGAAACTCTGCTCCCAAGACCGGGCATGTTGAAGAAACTCAGAGAATATTTCAGGCTTTTTGAAGAATCTCATGGACTCTTTTTTTTTTTTTTTTTTTTTAAACCAAAAATGCTTACAGCACCTGGTATTCCCAGGCGGTCTCCCATCCAAGTACTAACCAGGCCCGACCCTGCTTAGCTTCCGAGATCAGACGAGATCGGGCGTTCTCAACGTGGTATGGCCGTAAGCGAAATCTGCTGCCAAAAACGGGCTTTTTGAAGAAATTCATCGAATTTTTCAGGCCTTCTGAAGAAACTCTGCTCCCAAGACCGGGCATGTTGAAGAAACTCAGAGAATATTTCAGGCTTTTTGAAGAATCTCATGGACTCTTTTTTTTTTTTTTTTTTTTTTTTAAACCAAAAATGCTTACAGCACCTGGTATTCCCAGGCGGTCTCCCATCCAAGTACTAACCAGGCCCGACCCTGCTTAGCTTCCGAGATCAGACGAGATCGGGCGTTCTCAACGTGGTATGGCCGTAAGCGAAATCTGCTGCCAAAAACGGGCTTTTTGAAGAAATTCATCGAATTTTTCAGGCCTTCTGAAGAAACTCTGCTCCCAAGACCGGGCATGTTTAAGAAACTCAGAGAATATTTCAGGCTTTTTGAAGAATCTCATGGACTCTTTTTTTTTTTTTTTTTTTTTTAAACCAAAAATGCTTACAGCACCTGGTATTCCCAGGCGGTCTCCCATCCAAGTACTAACCAGGCCCGACCCTGCTTAGCTTCCGAGATCAGACGAGATCGGGCGTTCTCAACGTGGTATGGCCGTAAGCGAAATCTGCTGCCAAAAACGGGCTATTTAAAAGGTTAGAACATTAGTGAAGTAAACTAAAAAGCTTACAGCACCTGGTATTCCCAGGCGGTCTCCCATCCAAGTACTAACCAGGCCCGACCCTGCTTAGCTTCCGAGATCAGACGAGATCGGGCGTTCTCAACGTGGTATGGCCGTAAGCGAAATCTGCTGCCAAAAACGGGCTTTTTGAAGAAATTCATTGAATTTTTCATGCCTTCTGAAGAAACTCTGCTCCCAAGACCGGGCATGTTGAAGAAACTCAGAGAATATTTCAGGCTTTTTGAAGAATCTCATGGACTCTTTTTTTTTTTTTTTTTTTTTAAACCAAAAATGCTTACAGCACCTGGTATTCTCAGGCGGTCTCCCATCCAAGTACTAACCAGGCCCGACCCTGCTTAGCTTCCGAGATCAGACGAGATCGGGCGTTCTCAACGTGGTATGGCCGTAAGCGAAATCTGCTGCCAAAAACGGGCTTTTTGAAGAAATTCATCGAATTTTTCAGGCCTTCTGAAGAAACTCTGCTCCCAAGACCGGGCATGTTGAAGAAACTCAGAGAATATTTCAGGCTTTTTGAAGAATCTCATGGACTCTTTTTTTTTTTTTTTTTTTTTTAAACCAAAAATGCTTACAGCACCTGGTATTCCCAGGCGGTCTCCCATCCAAGTACTAACCAGGCCCGACCCTGCTTAGCTTCCGAGATCAGACGAGATCGGGCGTTCTCAACGTGGTATGGCCGTAAGCGAAATCTGCTGCCAAAAACGGGCTATTTAAAAGGTTAGAACATTAGTGAAGTAAACTAAAAAGCTTACAGCACCTGGTATTCCCAGGCGGTCTCCCATCCAAGTACTAACCAGGCCCGACCCTGCTTAGCTTCCGAGATCAGACGAGATCGGGCGTTCTCAACGTGGTATGGCCGTAAGCGAAATCTGCTGCCAAAAACGGGCTTTTTGAAGAAATTCATCGAATTTTTCAGGCCTTCTGAAGAAACTCTGCTCCCAAGACCGGGCATGTTGAAGAAACTCAGAGAATATTTCAGGCTTTTTGAAGAATCTCATGGACTCTTTTTTTTTTTTTTTTTTTTTTAAACCAAAAATGCTTACAGCACCTGGTATTCCCAGGCGGTCTCCCATCCAAGTACTAACCAGGCCCGACCCTGCTTAGCTTCCGAGATCAGACGAGATCGGGCGTTCTCAACGTGGTATGGCCGTAAGCGAAATCTGCTGCCAAAAACGGGCTTTTTGAAGAAATTCATCGAATTTTTCAGGCCTTCTGAAGAAACTCTGCTCCCAAGACCGGGCATGTTGAAGAAACTCAGAGAATATTTCAGGCTTTTTGAAGAATCTCATGGACTCTTTTTTTTTTTTTTTTTTTTTTTAAACCAAAAATGCTTACAGCACCTGGTATTCCCAGGCGGTCTCCCATCCAAGTACTAACCAGGCCCGACCCTGCTTAGCTTCCGAGATCAGACGAGATCGGGCGTTCTCAACGTGGTATGGCCGTAAGCGAAATCTGCTGCCAAAAACGGGCTTTTTGAAGAAATTCATCGAATTTTTCAGGCCTTCTGAAGAAACTCTGCTCCCAAGACCGGGCATGTTTAAGAAACTCAGAGAATATTTCAGGCTTTTTGAAGAATCTCATGGACTCTTTTTTTTTTTTTTTTTTTTTTAAACCAAAAATGCTTACAGCACCTGGTATTCCCAGGCGGTCTCCCATCCAAGTACTAACCAGGCCCGACCCTGCTTAGCTTCCGAGATCAGACGAGATCGGGCGTTCTCAACGTGGTATGGCCGTAAGCGAAATCTGCTGCCAAAAACGGGCTATTTAAAAGGTTAGAACATTAGTGAAGTAAACTAAAAAGCTTACAGCACCTGGTATTCCCAGGCGGTCTCCCATCCAAGTACTAACCAGGCCCGACCCTGCTTAGCTTTCGAGATCAGACGAGATCGGGCGTTCTCAACGTGGTATGGCCGTAAGCGAAATCTGCTGCCAAAAACGGGCTTTTTGAAGAAATTCATTGAATTTTTCATGCCTTCTGAAGAAACTCTGCTCCCAAGACCGGGCATGTTGAAGAAACTCAGAGAATATTTCAGGCTTTTTGAAGAATCTCATGGACTCTTTTTTTTTTTTTTTTTTTTTAAACCAAAAATGCTTACAGCACCTGGTATTCTCAGGCGGTCTCCCATCCAAGTACTAACCAGGCCCGACCCTGCTTAGCTTCCGAGATCAGACGAGATCGGGCGTTCTCAACGTGGTATGGCCGTAAGCGAAATCTGCTGCCAAAAACGGGCTTTTTGAAGAAATTCATCGAATTTTTCAGGCCTTCTGAAGAAACTCTGCTCCCAAGACCGGGCATGTTGAAGAAACTCAGAGAATATTTCAGGCTTTTTGAAGAATCTCATGGACTCTTTTTTTTTTTTTTTTTTTTTTAAACCAAAAATGCTTACAGCACCTGGTATTCCCAGGCGGTCTCCCATCCAAGTACTAACCAGGCCCGACCCTGCTTAGCTTCCGAGATCAGACGAGATCGGGCGTTCTCAACGTGGTATGGCCGTAAGCGAAATCTGCTGCCAAAAACGGGCTATTTAAAAGGTTAGAACATTAGTGAAGTAAACTAAAAAGCTTACAGCACCTGGTATTCCCAGGCGGTCTCCCATCCAAGTACTAACCAGGCCCGACCCTGCTTAGCTTCCGAGATCAGACGAGATCGGGCGTTCTCAACGTGGTATGGCCGTAAGCGAAATCTGCTGCCAAAAACGGGCTTTTTGAAGAAATTCATCGAATTTTTCAGGCCTTCTGAAGAAACTCTGCTCCCAAGACCGGGCATGTTGAAGAAACTCAGAGAATATTTCAGGCTTTTTGAAGAATCTCATGGACTCTTTTTTTTTTTTTTTTTTTTTTTAAACCAAAAATGCTTACAGCACCTGGTATTCCCAGGCGGTCTCCCATCCAAGTACTAACCAGGCCCGACCCTGCTTAGCTTCCGAGATCAGACGAGATCGGGCGTTCTCAACGTGGTATGGCCGTAAGCGAAATCTGCTGCCAAAAACGGGCTATTTAAAAGGTTAGAACATTAGTGAAGTAAACTAAAAAGCTTACAGCACCTGGTATTCCCAGGCGGTCTCCCATCCAAGTACTAACCAGGCCCGACCCTGCTTAGCTTCCGAGATCAGACGAGATCGGGCGTTCTCAACGTGGTATGGCCGTAAGCGAAATCTGCTGCCAAAAACGGGCTTTTTGAAGAAATTCATCGAATTTTTCAGGCCTTCTGAAGAAACTCTGCTCCCAAGACCGGGCATGTTGAAGAAACTCAGAGAATATTTCAGGCTTTTTGAAGAATCTCATGGACTCTTTTTTTTTTTTTTTTTTTTTTAAACCAAAAATGCTTACAGCACCTGGTATTCCCAGGCGGTCTCCCATCCAAGTACTAACCAGGCCCGACCCTGCTTAGCTTCCGAGATCAGACGAGATCGGGCGTTCTCAACGTGGTATGGCCGTAAGCGAAATCTGCTGCCAAAAACGGGCTATTTAAAAGGTTAGAACATTAGTGAAGTAAACTAAAAAGCTTACAGCACCTGGTATTCCCAGGCGGTCTCCCATCCAAGTACTAACCAGGCCCGACCCTGCTTAGCTTCCGAGATCAGACGAGATCGGGCGTTCTCAACGTGGTATGGCCGTAAGCGAAATCTGCTGCCAAAAACGGGCTTTTTGAAGAAATTCATCGAATTTTTCAGGCCTTCTGAAGAAACTCTGCTCCCAAGACCGGGCATGTTGAAGAAACTCAGAGAATATTTCAGGCTTTTTGAAGAATCTCATGGACTCTTTTTTTTTTTTTTTTTTTTTTAAACCAAAAATGCTTACAGCACCTGGTATTCCCAGGCGGTCTCCCATCCAAGTACTAACCAGGCCCGACCCTGCTTAGCTTCCGAGATCAGACGAGATCGGGCGTTCTCAACGTGGTATGGCCGTAAGCGAAATCTGCTGCCAAAAACGGGCTATTTAAAAGGTTAGAACATTAGTGAAGTAAACTAAAAAGCTTACAGCACCTGGTATTCCCAGGCGGTCTCCCATCCAAGTACTAACCAGGCCCGACCCTGCTTAGCTTCCGAGATCAGACGAGATCGGGCGTTCTCAACGTGGTATGGCCGTAAGCGAAATCTGCTGCCAAAAACGGGCTTTTTGAAGAAATTCATCGAATTTTTCAGGCCTTCTGAAGAAACTCTGCTCCCAAGACCGGGCATGTTGAAGAAACTCAGAGAATATTTCAGGCTTTTTGAAGAATCTCATGGACTCTTTTTTTTTTTTTTTTTTTTTTAAACCAAAAATGCTTACAGCACCTGGTATTCCCAGGCGGTCTCCCATCCAAGTACTAACCAGGCCCGACCCTGCTTAGCTTCCGAGATCAGACGAGATCGGGCGTTCTCAACGTGGTATGGCCGTAAGCGAAATCTGCTGCCAAAAACGGGCTATTTAAAAGGTTAGAACATTAGTGAAGTAAACTAAAAAGCTTACAGCACCTGGTATTCCCAGGCGGTCTCCCATCCAAGTACTAACCAGGCCCGACCCTGCTTAGCTTCCGAGATCAGACGAGATCGGGCGTTCTCAACGTGGTATGGCCGTAAGCGAAATCTGCTGCCAAAAACGGGCTTTTTGAAGAAATTCATCGAATTTTTCAGGCCTTCTGAAGAAACTCTGCTCCCAAGACCGGGCATGTTGAAGAAACTCAGAGAATATTTCAGGCTTTTTGAAGAATCTCATGGACTCTTTTTTTTTTTTTTTTTTTTTTTAAACCAAAAATGCTTACAGCACCTGGTATTCCCAGGCGGTCTCCCATCCAAGTACTAACCAGGCCCGACCCTGCTTAGCTTCCGAGATCAGACGAGATCGGGCGTTCTCAACGTGGTATGGCCGTAAGCGAAATCTGCTGCCAAAAACGGGCTATTTAAAAGGTTAGAACATTAGTGAAGTAAACTAAAAAGCTTACAGCACCTGGTATTCCCAGGCGGTCTCCCATCCAAGTACTAACCAGGCCCGACCCTGCTTAGCTTCCGAGATCAGACGAGATCGGGCGTTCTCAACGTGGTATGGCCGTAAGCGAAATCTGCTGCCAAAAACGGGCTTTTTGAAGAAATTCATCGAATTTTTCAGGCCTTCTGAAGAAACTCTGCTCCCAAGACCGGGCATGTTGAAGAAACTCAGAGAATATTTCAGGCTTTTTGAAGAATCTCATGGACTCTTTTTTTTTTTTTTTTTTTTTTAAACCAAAAATGCTTACAGCACCTGGTATTCCCAGGCGGTCTCCCATCCAAGTACTAACCAGGCCCGACCCTGCTTAGCTTCCGAGATCAGACGAGATCGGGCGTTCTCAACGTGGTATGGCCGTAAGCGAAATCTGCTGCCAAAAACGGGCTTTTTGAAGAAATTCATCGAATTTTTCAGGCCTTCTGAAGAAACTCTGCTCCCAAGACCGGGCATGTTGAAGAAACTCAGAGAATATTTCAGGCTTTTTGAAGAATCTCATGGACTCTTTTTTTTTTTTTTTTTTTTTTTAAACCAAAAATGCTTACAGCACCTGGTATTCCCAGGCGGTCTCCCATCCAAGTACTAACCAGGCCCGACCCTGCTTAGCTTCCGAGATCAGACGAGATCGGGCGTTCTCAACGTGGTATGGCCGTAAGCGAAATCTGCTGCCAAAAACGGGCTATTTAAAAGGTTAGAACATTAGTGAAGTAAACTAAAAAGCTTACAGCACCTGGTATTCCCAGGCGGTCTCCCATCCAAGTACTAACCAGGCCCGACCCTGCTTAGCTTCCGAGATCAGACGAGATCGGGCGTTCTCAACGTGGTATGGCCGTAAGCGAAATCTGCTGCCAAAAACGGGCTTTTTGAAGAAATTCATTGAATTTTTCATGCCTTCTGAAGAAACTCTGCTCCCAAGACCGGGCATGTTGAAGAAACTCAGAGAATATTTCAGGCTTTTTGAAGAATCTCATGGACTCTTTTTTTTTTTTTTTTTTTTTAAACCAAAAATGCTTACAGCACCTGGTATTCTCAGGCGGTCTCCCATCCAAGTACTAACCAGGCCCGACCCTGCTTAGCTTCCGAGATCAGACGAGATCGGGCGTTCTCAACGTGGTATGGCCGTAAGCGAAATCTGCTGCCAAAAACGGGCTTTTTGAAGAAATTCATCGAATTTTTCAGGCCTTCTGAAGAAACTCTGCTCCCAAGACCGGGCATGTTGAAGAAACTCAGAGAATATTTCAGGCTTTTTGAAGAATCTCATGGACTCTTTTTTTTTTTTTTTTTTTTTTAAACCAAAAATGCTTACAGCACCTGGTATTCCCAGGCGGTCTCCCATCCAAGTACTAACCAGGCCCGACCCTGCTTAGCTTCCGAGATCAGACGAGATCGGGCGTTCTCAACGTGGTATGGCCGTAAGCGAAATCTGCTGCCAAAAACGGGCTATTTAAAAGGTTAGAACATTAGTGAAGTAAACTAAAAAGCTTACAGCACCTGGTATTCCCAGGCGGTCTCCCATCCAAGTACTAACCAGGCCCGACCCTGCTTAGCTTCCGAGATCAGACGAGATCGGGCGTTCTCAACGTGGTATGGCCGTAAGCGAAATCTGCTGCCAAAAACGGGCTTTTTGAAGAAATTCATCGAATTTTTCAGGCCTTCTGAAGAAACTCTGCTCCCAAGACCGGGCATGTTGAAGAAACTCAGAGAATATTTCAGGCTTTTTGAAGAATCTCATGGACTCTTTTTTTTTTTTTTTTTTTTTTTAAACCAAAAATGCTTACAGCACCTGGTATTCCCAGGCGGTCTCCCATCCAAGTACTAACCAGGCCCGACCCTGCTTAGCTTCCGAGATCAGACGAGATCGGGCGTTCTCAACGTGGTATGGCCGTAAGCGAAATCTGCTGCCAAAAACGGGCTATTTAAAAGGTTAGAACATTAGTGAAGTAAACTAAAAAGCTTACAGCACCTGGTATTCCCAGGCGGTCTCCCATCCAAGTACTAACCAGGCCCGACCCTGCTTAGCTTCCGAGATCAGACGAGATCGGGCGTTCTCAACGTGGTATGGCCGTAAGCGAAATCTGCTGCCAAAAACGGGCTTTTTGAAGAAATTCATCGAATTTTTCAGGCCTTCTGAAGAAACTCTGCTCCCAAGACCGGGCATGTTGAAGAAACTCAGAGAATATTTCAGGCTTTTTGAAGAATCTCATGGACTCTTTTTTTTTTTTTTTTTTTTTTAAACCAAAAATGCTTACAGCACCTGGTATTCCCAGGCGGTCTCCCATCCAAGTACTAACCAGGCCCGACCCTGCTTAGCTTCCGAGATCAGATGAGATCGGGCGTTCTCAACGTGGTATGGCCGTAAGCGAAATCTGCTGCCAAAAACGGGCTTTTTGAAGAAATTCATCGAATTTTTCAGGCCTTCTGAAGAAACTCTGCTCCCAAGACCGGGCATGTTGAAGAAACTCAGAGAATATTTCAGGCTTTTTGAAGAATCTCATGGACTCTTTTTTTTTTTTTTTTTTTTTTAAACCAAAAATGCTTACAGCACCTGGTATTCCCAGGCGGTCTCCCATCCAAGTACTAACCAGGCCCGACCCTGCTTAGCTTCCGAGATCAGACGAGATCGGGCGTTCTCAACGTGGTATGGCCGTAAGCGAAATCTGCTGCCAAAAACGGGCTTTTTGAAGAAATTCATCGAATTTTTCAGGCCTTCTGAAGAAACTCTGCTCCCAAGACCGGGCATGTTGAAGAAACTCAGAGAATATTTCAGGCTTTTTGAAGAATCTCATGGACTCTTTTTTTTTTTTTTTTTTTTTTAAACCAAAAATGCTTACAGCACCTGGTATTCCCAGGCGGTCTCCCATCCAAGTACTAACCAGGCCCGACCCTGCTTAGCTTCCGAGATCAGACGAGATCGGGCGTTCTCAACGTGGTATGGCCGTAAGCGAAATCTGCTGCCAAAAACGGGCTTTTTGAAGAAATTCATCGAATTTTTCAGGCCTTCTGAAGAAACTCTGCTCCCAAGACCGGGCATGTTGAAGAAACTCAGAGAATATTTCAGGCTTTTTGAAGAATCTCATGGACTCTTTTTTTTTTTTTTTTTTTTTTTAAACCAAAAATGCTTACAGCACCTGGTATTCCCAGGCGGTCTCCCATCCAAGTACTAACCAGGCCCGACCCTGCTTAGCTTCCGAGATCAGACGAGATCGGGCGTTCTCAACGTGGTATGGCCGTAAGCGAAATCTGCTGCCAAAAACGGGCTTTTTGAAGAAATTCATCGAATTTTTCAGGCCTTCTGAAGAAACTCTGCTCCCAAGACCGGGCATGTTTAAGAAACTCAGAGAATATTTCAGGCTTTTTGAAGAATCTCATGGACTCTTTTTTTTTTTTTTTTTTTTTTAAACCAAAAATGCTTACAGCACCTGGTATTCCCAGGCGGTCTCCCATCCAAGTACTAACCAGGCCCGACCCTGCTTAGCTTCCGAGATCAGACGAGATCGGGCGTTCTCAACGTGGTATGGCCGTAAGCGAAATCTGCTGCCAAAAACGGGCTATTTAAAAGGTTAGAACATTAGTGAAGTAAACTAAAAAGCTTACAGCACCTGGTATTCCCAGGCGGTCTCCCATCCAAGTACTAACCAGGCCCGACCCTGCTTAGCTTCCGAGATCAGACGAGATCGGGCGTTCTCAACGTGGTATGGCCGTAAGCGAAATCTGCTGCCAAAAACGGGCTTTTTGAAGAAATTCATTGAATTTTTCATGCCTTCTGAAGAAACTCTGCTCCCAAGACCGGGCATGTTGAAGAAACTCAGAGAATATTTCAGGCTTTTTGAAGAATCTCATGGACTCTTTTTTTTTTTTTTTTTTTTTAAACCAAAAATGCTTACAGCACCTGGTATTCTCAGGCGGTCTCCCATCCAAGTACTAACCAGGCCCGACCCTGCTTAGCTTCCGAGATCAGACGAGATCGGGCGTTCTCAACGTGGTATGGCCGTAAGCGAAATCTGCTGCCAAAAACGGGCTTTTTGAAGAAATTCATCGAATTTTTCAGGCCTTCTGAAGAAACTCTGCTCCCAAGACCGGGCATGTTGAAGAAACTCAGAGAATATTTCAGGCTTTTTGAAGAATCTCATGGACTCTTTTTTTTTTTTTTTTTTTTTTAAACCAAAAATGCTTACAGCACCTGGTATTCCCAGGCGGTCTCCCATCCAAGTACTAACCAGGCCCGACCCTGCTTAGCTTCCGAGATCAGACGAGATCGGGCGTTCTCAACGTGGTATGGCCGTAAGCGAAATCTGCTGCCAAAAACGGGCTATTTAAAAGGTTAGAACATTAGTGAAGTAAACTAAAAAGCTTACAGCACCTGGTATTCCCAGGCGGTCTCCCATCCAAGTACTAACCAGGCCCGACCCTGCTTAGCTTCCGAGATCAGACGAGATCGGGCGTTCTCAACGTGGTATGGCCGTAAGCGAAATCTGCTGCCAAAAACGGGCTTTTTGAAGAAATTCATCGAATTTTTCAGGCCTTCTGAAGAAACTCTGCTCCCAAGACCGGGCATGTTGAAGAAACTCAGAGAATATTTCAGGCTTTTTGAAGAATCTCATGGACTCTTTTTTTTTTTTTTTTTTTTTTAAACCAAAAATGCTTACAGCACCTGGTATTCCCAGGCGGTCTCCCATCCAAGTACTAACCAGGCCCGACCCTGCTTAGCTTCCGAGATCAGACGAGATCGGGCGTTCTCAACGTGGTATGGCCGTAAGCGAAATCTGCTGCCAAAAACGGGCTATTTAAAAGGTTAGAACATTAGTGAAGTAAACTAAAAAGCTTACAGCACCTGGTATTCCCAGGCGGTCTCCCATCCAAGTACTAACCAGGCCCGACCCTGCTTAGCTTCCGAGATCAGACGAGATCGGGCGTTCTCAACGTGGTATGGCCGTAAGCGAAATCTGCTGCCAAAAACGGGCTTTTTGAAGAAATTCATCGAATTTTTCAGGCCTTCTGAAGAAACTCTGCTCCCAAGACCGGGCATGTTGAAGAAACTCAGAGAATATTTCAGGCTTTTTGAAGAATCTCATGGACTCTTTTTTTTTTTTTTTTTTTTTTAAACCAAAAATGCTTACAGCACCTGGTATTCCCAGGCGGTCTCCCATCCAAGTACTAACCAGGCCCGACCCTGCTTAGCTTCCGAGATCAGACGAGATCGGGCGTTCTCAACGTGGTATGGCCGTAAGCGAAATCTGCTGCCAAAAACGGGCTTTTTGAAGAAATTCATCGAATTTTTCAGGCCTTCTGAAGAAACTCTGCTCCCAAGACCGGGCATGTTGAAGAAACTCAGAGAATATTTCAGGCTTTTTGAAGAATCTCATGGACTCTTTTTTTTTTTTTTTTTTTTTTAAACCAAAAATGCTTACAGCACCTGGTATTCCCAGGCGGTCTCCCATCCAAGTACTAACCAGGCCCGACCCTGCTTAGCTTCCGAGATCAGACGAGATCGGGCGTTCTCAACGTGGTATGGCCGTAAGCGAAATCTGCTGCCAAAAACGGGCTTTTTGAAGAAATTCATCGAATTTTTCAGGCCTTCTGAAGAAACTCTGCTCCCAAGACCGGGCATGTTGAAGAAACTCAGAGAATATTTCAGGCTTTTTGAAGAATCTCATGGACTCTTTTTTTTTTTTTTTTTTTTTTAAACCAAAAATGCTTACAGCACCTGGTATTCCCAGGCGGTCTCCCATCCAAGTACTAACCAGGCCCGACCCTGCTTAGCTTCCGAGATCAGACGAGATCGGGCGTTCTCAACGTGGTATGGCCGTAAGCGAAATCTGCTGCCAAAAACGGGCTTTTTGAAGAAATTCATCGAATTTTTCAGGCCTTCTGAAGAAACTCTGCTCCCAAGACCGGGCATGTTGAAGAAACTCAGAGAATATTTCAGGCTTTTTGAAGAATCTCATGGACTCTTTTTTTTTTTTTTTTTTTTTTTAAACCAAAAATGCTTACAGCACCTGGTATTCCCAGGCGGTCTCCCATCCAAGTACTAACCAGGCCCGACCCTGCTTAGCTTCCGAGATCAGACGAGATCGGGCGTTCTCAACGTGGTATGGCCGTAAGCGAAATCTGCTGCCAAAAACGGGCTTTTTGAAGAAATTCATCGAATTTTTCAGGCCTTCTGAAGAAACTCTGCTCCCAAGACCGGGCATGTTTAAGAAACTCAGAGAATATTTCAGGCTTTTTGAAGAATCTCATGGACTCTTTTTTTTTTTTTTTTTTTTTTAAACCAAAAATGCTTACAGCACCTGGTATTCCCAGGCGGTCTCCCATCCAAGTACTAACCAGGCCCGACCCTGCTTAGCTTCCGAGATCAGACGAGATCGGGCGTTCTCAACGTGGTATGGCCGTAAGCGAAATCTGCTGCCAAAAACGGGCTATTTAAAAGGTTAGAACATTAGTGAAGTAAACTAAAAAGCTTACAGCACCTGGTATTCCCAGGCGGTCTCCCATCCAAGTACTAACCAGGCCCGACCCTGCTTAGCTTCCGAGATCAGACGAGATCGGGCGTTCTCAACGTGGTATGGCCGTAAGCGAAATCTGCTGCCAAAAACGGGCTTTTTGAAGAAATTCATTGAATTTTTCATGCCTTCTGAAGAAACTCTGCTCCCAAGACCGGGCATGTTGAAGAAACTCAGAGAATATTTCAGGCTTTTTGAAGAATCTCATGGACTCTTTTTTTTTTTTTTTTTTTTTAAACCAAAAATGCTTACAGCACCTGGTATTCTCAGGCGGTCTCCCATCCAAGTACTAACCAGGCCCGACCCTGCTTAGCTTCCGAGATCAGACGAGATCGGGCGTTCTCAACGTGGTATGGCCGTAAGCGAAATCTGCTGCCAAAAACGGGCTTTTTGAAGAAATTCATCGAATTTTTCAGGCCTTCTGAAGAAACTCTGCTCCCAAGACCGGGCATGTTGAAGAAACTCAGAGAATATTTCAGGCTTTTTGAAGAATCTCATGGACTCTTTTTTTTTTTTTTTTTTTTTTAAACCAAAAATGCTTACAGCACCTGGTATTCCCAGGCGGTCTCCCATCCAAGTACTAACCAGGCCCGACCCTGCTTAGCTTCCGAGATCAGACGAGATCGGGCGTTCTCAACGTGGTATGGCCGTAAGCGAAATCTGCTGCCAAAAACGGGCTATTTAAAAGGTTAGAACATTAGTGAAGTAAACTAAAAAGCTTACAGCACCTGGTATTCCCAGGCGGTCTCCCATCCAAGTACTAACCAGGCCCGACCCTGCTTAGCTTCCGAGATCAGACGAGATCGGGCGTTCTCAACGTGGTATGGCCGTAAGCGAAATCTGCTGCCAAAAACGGGCTTTTTGAAGAAATTCATCGAATTTTTCAGGCCTTCTGAAGAAACTCTGCTCCCAAGACCGGGCATGTTGAAGAAACTCAGAGAATATTTCAGGCTTTTTGAAGAATCTCATGGACTCTTTTTTTTTTTTTTTTTTTTTTAAACCAAAAATGCTTACAGCACCTGGTATTCCCAGGCGGTCTCCCATCCAAGTACTAACCAGGCCCGACCCTGCTTAGCTTCCGAGATCAGACGAGATCGGGCGTTCTCAACGTGGTATGGCCGTAAGCGAAATCTGCTGCCAAAAACGGGCTTTTTGAAGAAATTCATCGAATTTTTCAGGCCTTCTGAAGAAACTCTGCTCCCAAGACCGGGCATGTTGAAGAAACTCAGAGAATATTTCAGGCTTTTTGAAGAATCTCATGGACTCTTTTTTTTTTTTTTTTTTTTTTAAACCAAAAATGCTTACAGCACCTGGTATTCCCAGGCGGTCTCCCATCCAAGTACTAACCAGGCCCGACCCTGCTTAGCTTCCGAGATCAGACGAGATCGGGCGTTCTCAACGTGGTATGGCCGTAAGCGAAATCTGCTGCCAAAAACGGGCTTTTTGAAGAAATTCATCGAATTTTTCAGGCCTTCTGAAGAAACTCTGCTCCCAAGACCGGGCATGTTGAAGAAACTCATAGAATATTTCAGGCTTTTTGAAGAATCTCATGGACTCTTTTTTTTTTTTTTTTTTTTTTAAACCAAAAATGCTTACAGCACCTGGTATTCCCAGGCGGTCTCCCATCCAAGTACTAACCAGGCCCGACCCTGCTTAGCTTCCGAGATCAGACGAGATCGGGCGTTCTCAACGTGGTATGGCCGTAAGCGAAATCTGCTGCCAAAAACGGGCTTTTTGAAGAAATTCATCGAATTTTTCAGGCCTTCTGAAGAAACTCTGCTCCCAAGACCGGGCATGTTGAAGAAACTCAGAGAATATTTCAGGCTTTTTGAAGAATCTCATGGACTCTTTTTTTTTTTTTTTTTTTTTTTTAAACCAAAAATGCTTACAGCACCTGGTATTCCCAGGCGGTCTCCCATCCAAGTACTAACCAGGCCCGACCCTGCTTAGCTTCCGAGATCAGACGAGATCGGGCGTTCTCAACGTGGTATGGCCGTAAGCGAAATCTGCTGCCAAAAACGGGCTTTTTGAAGAAATTCATCGAATTTTTCAGGCCTTCTGAAGAAACTCTGCTCCCAAGACCGGGCATGTTGAAGAAACTCAGAGAATATTTCAGGCTTTTTGAAGAATCTCATGGACTCTTTTTTTTTTTTTTTTTTTTTTAAACCAAAAATGCTTACAGCACCTGGTATTCCCAGGCGGTCTCCCATCCAAGTACTAACCAGGCCCGACCCTGCTTAGCTTCCGAGATCAGACGAGATCGGGCGTTCTCAACGTGGTATGGCCGTAAGCGAAATCTGCTGCCAAAAACGGGCTTTTTGAAGAAATTCATCGAATTTTTCAGGCCTTCTGAAGAAACTCTGCTCCCAAGACCGGGCATGTTGAAGAAACTCAGAGAATATTTCAGGCTTTTTGAAGAATCTCATGGACTCTTTTTTTTTTTTTTTTTTTTTTAAACCAAAAATGCTTACAGCACCTGGTATTCCCAGGCGGTCTCCCATCCAAGTACTAACCAGGCCCGACCCTGCTTAGCTTCCGAGATCAGACGAGATCGGGCGTTCTCAACGTGGTATGGCCGTAAGCGAAATCTGCTGCCAAAAACGGGCTTTTTGAAGAAATTCATCGAATTTTTCAGGCCTTCTGAAGAAACTCTGCTCCCAAGACCGGGCATGTTGAAGAAACTCAGAGAATATTTCAGGCTTTTTGAAGAATCTCATGGACTCTTTTTTTTTTTTTTTTTTTTTTTAAACCAAAAATGCTTACAGCACCTGGTATTCCCAGGCGGTCTCCCATCCAAGTACTAACCAGGCCCGACCCTGCTTAGCTTCCGAGATCAGACGAGATCGGGCGTTCTCAACGTGGTATGGCCGTAAGCGAAATCTGCTGCCAAAAACGGGCTTTTTGAAGAAATTCATCGAATTTTTCAGGCCTTCTGAAGAAACTCTGCTCCCAAGACCGGGCATGTTTAAGAAACTCAGAGAATATTTCAGGCTTTTTGAAGAATCTCATGGACTCTTTTTTTTTTTTTTTTTTTTTTTAAACCAAAAATGCTTACAGCACCTGGTATTCCCAGGCGGTCTCCCATCCAAGTACTAACCAGGCCCGACCCTGCTTAGCTTCCGAGATCAGACGAGATCGGGCGTTCTCAACGTGGTATGGCCGTAAGCGAAATCTGCTGCCAAAAACGGGCTATTTAAAAGGTTAGAACATTAGTGAAGTAAACTAAAAAGCTTACAGCACCTGGTATTCCCAGGCGGTCTCCCATCCAAGTACTAACCAGGCCCGACCCTGCTTAGCTTCCGAGATCAGACGAGATCGGGCGTTCTCAACGTGGTATGGCCGTAAGCGAAATCTGCTGCCAAAAACGGGCTTTTTGAAGAAATTCATTGAATTTTTCATGCCTTCTGAAGAAACTCTGCTCCCAAGACCGGGCATGTTGAAGAAACTCAGAGAATATTTCAGGCTTTTTGAAGAATCTCATGGACTCTTTTTTTTTTTTTTTTTTTTTAAACCAAAAATGCTTACAGCACCTGGTATTCTCAGGCGGTCTCCCATCCAAGTACTAACCAGGCCCGACCCTGCTTAGCTTCCGAGATCAGACGAGATCGGGCGTTCTCAACGTGGTATGGCCGTAAGCGAAATCTGCTGCCAAAAACGGGCTTTTTGAAGAAATTCATCGAATTTTTCAGGCCTTCTGAAGAAACTCTGCTCCCAAGACCGGGCATGTTGAAGAAACTCAGAGAATATTTCAGGCTTTTTGAAGAATCTCATGGACTCTTTTTTTTTTTTTTTTTTTTTTAAACCAAAAATGCTTACAGCACCTGGTATTCCCAGGCGGTCTCCCATCCAAGTACTAACCAGGCCCGACCCTGCTTAGCTTCCGAGATCAGACGAGATCGGGCGTTCTCAACGTGGTATGGCCGTAAGCGAAATCTGCTGCCAAAAACGGGCTTTTTGAAGAAATTCATCGAATTTTTCAGGCCTTCTGAAGAAACTCTGCTCCCAAGACCGGGCATGTTGAAGAAACTCAGAGAATATTTCAGGCTTTTTGAAGAATCTCATGGACTCTTTTTTTTTTTTTTTTTTTTTTAAACCAAAAATGCTTACAGCACCTGGTATTCCCAGGCGGTCTCCCATCCAAGTACTAACCAGGCCCGACCCTGCTTAGCTTCCGAGATCAGACGAGATCGGGCGTTCTCAACGTGGTATGGCCGTAAGCGAAATCTGCTGCCAAAAACGGGCTTTTTGAAGAAATTCATCGAATTTTTCAGGCCTTCTGAAGAAACTCTGCTCCCAAGACCGGGCATGTTGAAGAAACTCAGAGAATATTTCAGGCTTTTTGAAGAATCTCATGGACTCTTTTTTTTTTTTTTTTTTTTTTTAAACCAAAAATGCTTACAGCACCTGGTATTCCCAGGCGGTCTCCCATCCAAGTACTAACCAGGCCCGACCCTGCTTAGCTTCCGAGATCAGACGAGATCGGGCGTTCTCAACGTGGTATGGCCGTAAGCGAAATCTGCTGCCAAAAACGGGCTTTTTGAAGAAATTCATCGAATTTTTCAGGCCTTCTGAAGAAACTCTGCTCC
>CM038621.1:0-105000 GCA_021554675.1 Leuciscus idus | reverse complement strand
ATTCATCGAATTTTTCAGGCCTTCTGAAGAAACTCTGCTCCCAAGACCGGGCATGTTGAAGAAACTCAGAGAATATTTCAGGCTTTTTGAAGAATCTCATGGACTCTTTTTTTTTTTTTTTTTTTTTTAAACCAAAAATGCTTACAGCACCTGGTATTCCCAGGCGGTCTCCCATCCAAGTACTAACCAGGCCCGACCCTGCTTAGCTTCCGAGATCAGACGAGATCGGGCGTTCTCAACGTGGTATGGCCGTAAGCGAAATCTGCTGCCAAAAACGGGCTTTTTGAAGAAATTCATCGAATTTTTCAGGCCTTCTGAAGAAACTCTGCTCCCAAGACCGGGCATGTTGAAGAAACTCAGAGAATATTTCAGGCTTTTTGAAGAATCTCATGGACTCTTTTTTTTTTTTTTTTTTTTTTTAAACCAAAAATGCTTACAGCACCTGGTATTCCCAGGCGGTCTCCCATCCAAGTACTAACCAGGCCCGACCCTGCTTAGCTTCCGAGATCAGACGAGATCGGGCGTTCTCAACGTGGTATGGCCGTAAGCGAAATCTGCTGCCAAAAACGGGCTTTTTGAAGAAATTCATCGAATTTTTCAGGCCTTCTGAAGAAACTCTGCTCCCAAGACCGGGCATGTTGAAGAAACTCAGAGAATATTTCAGGCTTTTTGAAGAATCTCATGGACTCTTTTTTTTTTTTTTTTTTTTTTTAAACCAAAAATGCTTACAGCACCTGGTATTCCCAGGCGGTCTCCCATCCAAGTACTAACCAGGCCCGACCCTGCTTAGCTTCCGAGATCAGACGAGATCGGGCGTTCTCAACGTGGTATGGCCGTAAGCGAAATCTGCTGCCAAAAACGGGCTATTTAAAAGGTTAGAACATTAGTGAAGTAAACTAAAAAGCTTACAGCACCTGGTATTCCCAGGCGGTCTCCCATCCAAGTACTAACCAGGCCCGACCCTGCTTAGCTTCCGAGATCAGACGAGATCGGGCGTTCTCAACGTGGTATGGCCGTAAGCGAAATCTGCTGCCAAAAACGGGCTTTTTGAAGAAATTCATTGAATTTTTCATGCCTTCTGAAGAAACTCTGCTCCCAAGACCGGGCATGTTGAAGAAACTCAGAGAATATTTCAGGCTTTTTGAAGAATCTCATGGACTCTTTTTTTTTTTTTTTTTTTTTAAACCAAAAATGCTTACAGCACCTGGTATTCTCAGGCGGTCTCCCATCCAAGTACTAACCAGGCCCGACCCTGCTTAGCTTCCGAGATCAGACGAGATCGGGCGTTCTCAACGTGGTATGGCCGTAAGCGAAATCTGCTGCCAAAAACGGGCTTTTTGAAGAAATTCATCGAATTTTTCAGGCCTTCTGAAGAAACTCTGCTCCCAAGACCGGGCATGTTGAAGAAACTCAGAGAATATTTCAGGCTTTTTGAAGAATCTCATGGACTCTTTTTTTTTTTTTTTTTTTTTTAAACCAAAAATGCTTACAGCACCTGGTATTCCCAGGCGGTCTCCCATCCAAGTACTAACCAGGCCCGACCCTGCTTAGCTTCCGAGATCAGACGAGATCGGGCGTTCTCAACGTGGTATGGCCGTAAGCGAAATCTGCTGCCAAAAACGGGCTATTTAAAAGGTTAGAACATTAGTGAAGTAAACTAAAAAGCTTACAGCACCTGGTATTCCCAGGCGGTCTCCCATCCAAGTACTAACCAGGCCCGACCCTGCTTAGCTTCCGAGATCAGACGAGATCGGGCGTTCTCAACGTGGTATGGCCGTAAGCGAAATCTGCTGCCAAAAACGGGCTTTTTGAAGAAATTCATCGAATTTTTCAGGCCTTCTGAAGAAACTCTGCTCCCAAGACCGGGCATGTTGAAGAAACTCAGAGAATATTTCAGGCTTTTTGAAGAATCTCATGGACTCTTTTTTTTTTTTTTTTTTTTTTAAACCAAAAATGCTTACAGCACCTGGTATTCCCAGGCGGTCTCCCATCCAAGTACTAACCAGGCCCGACCCTGCTTAGCTTCCGAGATCAGACGAGATCGGGCGTTCTCAACGTGGTATGGCCGTAAGCGAAATCTGCTGCCAAAAACGGGCTATTTAAAAGGTTAGAACATTAGTGAAGTAAACTAAAAAGCTTACAGCACCTGGTATTCCCAGGCGGTCTCCCATCCAAGTACTAACCAGGCCCGACCCTGCTTAGCTTCCGAGATCAGACGAGATCGGGCGTTCTCAACGTGGTATGGCCGTAAGCGAAATCTGCTGCCAAAAACGGGCTTTTTGAAGAAATTCATCGAATTTTTCAGGCCTTCTGAAGAAACTCTGCTCCCAAGACCGGGCATGTTGAAGAAACTCAGAGAATATTTCAGGCTTTTTGAAGAATCTCATGGACTCTTTTTTTTTTTTTTTTTTTTTTAAACCAAAAATGCTTACAGCACCTGGTATTCCCAGGCGGTCTCCCATCCAAGTACTAACCAGGCCCGACCCTGCTTAGCTTCCGAGATCAGACGAGATCGGGCGTTCTCAACGTGGTATGGCCGTAAGCGAAATCTGCTGCCAAAAACGGGCTTTTTGAAGAAATTCATCGAATTTTTCAGGCCTTCTGAAGAAACTCTGCTCCCAAGACCGGGCATGTTGAAGAAACTCAGAGAATATTTCAGGCTTTTTGAAGAATCTCATGGACTCTTTTTTTTTTTTTTTTTTTTTTAAACCAAAAATGCTTACAGCACCTGGTATTCCCAGGCGGTCTCCCATACAAGTACTAACCAGGCCCGACCCTGCTTAGCTTCCGAGATCAGACGAGATCGGGCGTTCTCAACGTGGTATGGCCGTAAGCGAAATCTGCTGCCAAAAACGGGCTATTTAAAAGGTTAGAACATTAGTGAAGTAAACTAAAAAGCTTACAGCACCTGGTATTCCCAGGCGGTCTCCCATCCAAGTACTAACCAGGCCCGACCCTGCTTAGCTTCCGAGATCAGACGAGATCGGGCGTTCTCAACGTGGTATGGCCGTAAGCGAAATCTGCTGCCAAAAACGGGCTTTTTGAAGAAATTCATCGAATTTTTCAGGCCTTCTGAAGAAACTCTGCTCCCAAGACCGGGCATGTTGAAGAAACTCAGAGAATATTTCAGGCTTTTTGAAGAATCTCATGGACTCTTTTTTTTTTTTTTTTTTTTTTAAACCAAAAATGCTTACAGCACCTGGTATTCCCAGGCGGTCTCCCATCCAAGTACTAACCAGGCCCGACCCTGCTTAGCTTCCGAGATCAGACGAGATCGGGCGTTCTCAACGTGGTATGGCCGTAAGCGAAATCTGCTGCCAAAAACGGGCTTTTTGAAGAAATTCATCGAATTTTTCAGGCCTTCTGAAGAAACTCTGCTCCCAAGACCGGGCATGTTGAAGAAACTCAGAGAATATTTCAGGCTTTTTGAAGAATCTCATGGACTCTTTTTTTTTTTTTTTTTTTTTTAAACCAAAAATGCTTACAGCACCTGGTATTCCCAGGCGGTCTCCCATCCAAGTACTAACCAGGCCCGACCCTGCTTAGCTTCCGAGATCAGACGAGATCGGGCGTTCTCAACGTGGTATGGCCGTAAGCGAAATCTGCTGCCAAAAACGGGCTTTTTGAAGAAATTCATCGAATTTTTCAGGCCTTCTGAAGAAACTCTGCTCCCAAGACCGGGCATGTTGAAGAAACTCAGAGAATATTTCAGGCTTTTTGAAGAATCTCATGGACTCTTTTTTTTTTTTTTTTTTTTTTAAACCAAAAATGCTTACAGCACCTGGTATTCCCAGGCGGTCTCCCATCCAAGTACTAACCAGGCCCGACCCTGCTTAGCTTCCGAGATCAGACGAGATCGGGCGTTCTCAACGTGGTATGGCCGTAAGCGAAATCTGCTGCCAAAAACGGGCTATTTAAAAGGTTAGAACATTAGTGAAGTAAACTAAAAAGCTTACAGCACCTGGTATTCCCAGGCGGTCTCCCATCCAAGTACTAACCAGGCCCGACCCTGCTTAGCTTCCGAGATCAGACGAGATCGGGCGTTCTCAACGTGGTATGGCCGTAAGCGAAATCTGCTGCCAAAAACGGGCTTTTTGAAGAAATTCATCGAATTTTTCAGGCCTTCTGAAGAAACTCTGCTCCCAAGACCGGGCATGTTGAAGAAACTCAGAGAATATTTCAGGCTTTTTGAAGAATCTCATGGACTCTTTTTTTTTTTTTTTTTTTTTTTAACCAAAAATGCTTACAGCACCTGGTATTCCCAGGCGGTCTCCCATCCAAGTACTAACCAGGCCCGACCCTGCTTAGCTTCCGAGATCAGACGAGATCGGGCGTTCTCAACGTGGTATGGCCGTAAGCGAAATCTGCTGCCAAAAACGGGCTTTTTGAAGAAATTCATCGAATTTTTCAGGCCTTCTGAAGAAACTCTGCTCCCAAGACCGGGCATGTTGAAGAAACTCAGAGAATATTTCAGGCTTTTTGAAGAATCTCATGGACTCTTTTTTTTTTTTTTTTTTTTTAAACCAAAAATGCTTACAGCACCTGGTATTCCCAGGCGGTCTCCCATCCAAGTACTAACCAGGCCCGACCCTGCTTAGCTTCCGAGATCAGACGAGATCGGGCGTTCTCAACGTGGTATGGCCGTAAGCGAAATCTGCTGCCAAAAACGGGCTTTTTGAAGAAATTCATCGAATTTTTCAGGCCTTCTGAAGAAACTCTGCTCCCAAGACCGGGCATGTTGAAGAAACTCAGAGAATATTTCAGGCTTTTTGAAGAATCTCATGGACTCTTTTTTTTTTTTTTTTTTTTTTAAACCAAAAATGCTTACAGCACCTGGTATTCCCAGGCGGTCTCCCATCCAAGTACTAACCAGGCCCGACCCTGCTTAGCTTCCGAGATCAGACGAGATCGGGCGTTCTCAACGTGGTATGGCCGTAAGCGAAATCTGCTGCCAAAAACGGGCTTTTTGAAGAAATTCATCGAATTTTTCAGGCCTTCTGAAGAAACTCTGCTCCCAAGACCGGGCATGTTGAAGAAACTCAGAGAATATTTCAGGCTTTTTGAAGAATCTCATGGACTCTTTTTTTTTTTTTTTTTTTTTTAAACCAAAAATGCTTACAGCACCTGGTATTCCCAGGCGGTCTCCCATCCAAGTACTAACCAGGCCCGACCCTGCTTAGCTTCCGAGATCAGACGTTCTCAACGTGGTATGGCCGTAAGCGAAATCTGCTGCCAAAAACGGGCTATTTAAAAGGTTAGAACATTAGTGAAGTAAACTAAAAAGCTTACAGCACCTGGTATTCCCAGGCGGTCTCCCATCCAAGTACTAACCAGGCCCGACCCTGCTTAGCTTCCGAGATCAGACGAGATCGGGCGTTCTCAACGTGGTATGGCCGTAAGCGAAATCTGCTGCCAAAAACGGGCTTTTTGAAGAAATTCATCGAATTTTTCAGGCCTTCTGAAGAAACTCTGCTCCCAAGACCGGGCATGTTGAAGAAACTCAGAGAATATTTCAGGCTTTTTGAAGAATCTCATGGACTCTTTTTTTTTTTTTTTTTTTTTTAAACCAAAAATGCTTACAGCACCTGGTATTCCCAGGCGGTCTCCCATCCAAGTACTAACCAGGCCCGACCCTGCTTAGCTTCCGAGATCAGACGAGATCGGGCGTTCTCAACGTGGTATGGCCGTAAGCGAAATCTGCTGCCAAAAACGGGCTTTTTGAAGAAATTCATCGAATTTTTCAGGCCTTCTGAAGAAACTCTGCTCCCAAGACCGGGCATGTTGAAGAAACTCAGAGAATATTTCAGGCTTTTTGAAGAATCTCATGGACTCTTTTTTTTTTTTTTTTTTTTTTAAACCAAAAATGCTTACAGCACCTGGTATTCCCAGGCGGTCTCCCATCCAAGTACTAACCAGGCCCGACCCTGCTTAGCTTCCGAGATCAGACGAGATCGGGCGTTCTCAACGTGGTATGGCCGTAAGCGAAATCTGCTGCCAAAAACGGGCTTTTTGAAGAAATTCATCGAATTTTTCAGGCCTTCTGAAGAAACTCTGCTCCCAAGACCGGGCATGTTGAAGAAACTCAGAGAATATTTCAGGCTTTTTGAAGAATCTCATGGACTCTTTTTTTTTTTTTTTTTTTTTTAAACCAAAAATGCTTACAGCACCTGGTATTCCCAGGCGGTCTCCCATCCAAGTACTAACCAGGCCCGACCCTGCTTAGCTTCCGAGATCAGACGAGATCGGGCGTTCTCAACGTGGTATGGCCGTAAGCGAAATCTGCTGCCAAAAACGGGCTTTTTGAAGAAATTCATCGAATTTTTCAGGCCTTCTGAAGAAACTCTGCTCCCAAGACCGGGCATGTTGAAGAAACTCAGAGAATATTTCAGGCTTTTTGAAGAATCTCATGGACTCTTTTTTTTTTTTTTTTTTTTTTAAACCAAAAATGCTTACAGCACCTGGTATTCCCAGGCGGTCTCCCATCCAAGTACTAACCAGGCCCGACCCTGCTTAGCTTCCGAGATCAGACGAGATCGGGCGTTCTCAACGTGGTATGGCCGTAAGCGAAATCTGCTGCCAAAAACGGGCTTTTTGAAGAAATTCATCGAATTTTTCAGGCCTTCTGAAGAAACTCTGCTCCCAAGACCGGGCATGTTGAAGAAACTCAGAGAATATTTCAGGCTTTTTGAAGAATCTCATGGACTCTTTTTTTTTTTTTTTTTTTTTTTAAACCAAAAATGCTTACAGCACCTGGTATTCCCAGGCGGTCTCCCATCCAAGTACTAACCAGGCCCGACCCTGCTTAGCTTCCGAGATCAGACGAGATCGGGCGTTCTCAACGTGGTATGGCCGTAAGCGAAATCTGCTGCCAAAAACGGGCTTTTTGAAGAAATTCATCGAATTTTTCAGGCCTTCTGAAGAAACTCTGCTCCCAAGACCGGGCATGTTGAAGAAACTCAGAGAATATTTCAGGCTTTTTGAAGAATCTCATGGACTCTTTTTTTTTTTTTTTTTTTTTTTAAACCAAAAATGCTTACAGCACCTGGTATTCCCAGGCGGTCTCCCATCCAAGTACTAACCAGGCCCGACCCTGCTTAGCTTCCGAGATCAGACGAGATCGGGCGTTCTCAACGTGGTATGGCCGTAAGCGAAATCTGCTGCCAAAAACGGGCTATTTAAAAGGTTAGAACATTAGTGAAGTAAACTAAAAAGCTTACAGCACCTGGTATTCCCAGGCGGTCTCCCATCCAAGTACTAACCAGGCCCGACCCTGCTTAGCTTCCGAGATCAGACGAGATCGGGCGTTCTCAACGTGGTATGGCCGTAAGCGAAATCTGCTGCCAAAAACGGGCTTTTTGAAGAAATTCATTGAATTTTTCATGCCTTCTGAAGAAACTCTGCTCCCAAGACCGGGCATGTTGAAGAAACTCAGAGAATATTTCAGGCTTTTTGAAGAATCTCATGGACTCTTTTTTTTTTTTTTTTTTTTTAAACCAAAAATGCTTACAGCACCTGGTATTCTCAGGCGGTCTCCCATCCAAGTACTAACCAGGCCCGACCCTGCTTAGCTTCCGAGATCAGACGAGATCGGGCGTTCTCAACGTGGTATGGCCGTAAGCGAAATCTGCTGCCAAAAACGGGCTTTTTGAAGAAATTCATCGAATTTTTCAGGCCTTCTGAAGAAACTCTGCTCCCAAGACCGGGCATGTTGAAGAAACTCAGAGAATATTTCAGGCTTTTTGAAGAATCTCATGGACTCTTTTTTTTTTTTTTTTTTTTTTAAACCAAAAATGCTTACAGCACCTGGTATTCCCAGGCGGTCTCCCATCCAAGTACTAACCAGGCCCGACCCTGCTTAGCTTCCGAGATCAGACGAGATCGGGCGTTCTCAACGTGGTATGGCCGTAAGCGAAATCTGCTGCCAAAAACGGGCTATTTAAAAGGTTAGAACATTAGTGAAGTAAACTAAAAAGCTTACAGCACCTGGTATTCCCAGGCGGTCTCCCATCCAAGTACTAACCAGGCCCGACCCTGCTTAGCTTCCGAGATCAGACGAGATCGGGCGTTCTCAACGTGGTATGGCCGTAAGCGAAATCTGCTGCCAAAAACGGGCTTTTTGAAGAAATTCATCGAATTTTTCAGGCCTTCTGAAGAAACTCTGCTCCCAAGACCGGGCATGTTGAAGAAACTCAGAGAATATTTCAGGCTTTTTGAAGAATCTCATGGACTCTTTTTTTTTTTTTTTTTTTTTTAAACCAAAAATGCTTACAGCACCTGGTATTCCCAGGCGGTCTCCCATCCAAGTACTAACCAGGCCCGACCCTGCTTAGCTTCCGAGATCAGACGAGATCGGGCGTTCTCAACGTGGTATGGCCGTAAGCGAAATCTGCTGCCAAAAACGGGCTATTTAAAAGGTTAGAACATTAGTGAAGTAAACTAAAAAGCTTACAGCACCTGGTATTCCCAGGCGGTCTCCCATCCAAGTACTAACCAGGCCCGACCCTGCTTAGCTTCCGAGATCAGACGAGATCGGGCGTTCTCAACGTGGTATGGCCGTAAGCGAAATCTGCTGCCAAAAACGGGCTTTTTGAAGAAATTCATCGAATTTTTCAGGCCTTCTGAAGAAACTCTGCTCCCAAGACCGGGCATGTTGAAGAAACTCAGAGAATATTTCAGGCTTTTTGAAGAATCTCATGGACTCTTTTTTTTTTTTTTTTTTTTTTAAACCAAAAATGCTTACAGCACCTGGTATTCCCAGGCGGTCTCCCATCCAAGTACTAACCAGGCCCGACCCTGCTTAGCTTCCGAGATCAGACGAGATCGGGCGTTCTCAACGTGGTATGGCCGTAAGCGAAATCTGCTGCCAAAAACGGGCTTTTTGAAGAAATTCATCGAATTTTTCAGGCCTTCTGAAGAAACTCTGCTCCCAAGACCGGGCATGTTGAAGAAACTCAGAGAATATTTCAGGCTTTTTGAAGAATCTCATGGACTCTTTTTTTTTTTTTTTTTTTTTTTAAACCAAAAATGCTTACAGCACCTGGTATTCCCAGGCGGTCTCCCATCCAAGTACTAACCAGGCCCGACCCTGCTTAGCTTCCGAGATCAGACGAGATCGGGCGTTCTCAACGTGGTATGGCCGTAAGCGAAATCTGCTGCCAAAAACGGGCTATTTAAAAGGTTAGAACATTAGTGAAGTAAACTAAAAAGCTTACAGCACCTGGTATTCCCAGGCGGTCTCCCATCCAAGTACTAACCAGGCCCGACCCTGCTTAGCTTCCGAGATCAGACGAGATCGGGCGTTCTCAACGTGGTATGGCCGTAAGCGAAATCTGCTGCCAAAAACGGGCTTTTTGAAGAAATTCATCGAATTTTTCAGGCCTTCTGAAGAAACTCTGCTCCCAAGACCGGGCATGTTGAAGAAACTCAGAGAATATTTCAGGCTTTTTGAAGAATCTCATGGACTCTTTTTTTTTTTTTTTTTTTTTTAAACCAAAAATGCTTACAGCACCTGGTATTCCCAGGCGGTCTCCCATCCAAGTACTAACCAGGCCCGACCCTGCTTAGCTTCCGAGATCAGACGAGATCGGGCGTTCTCAACGTGGTATGGCCGTAAGCGAAATCTGCTGCCAAAAACGGGCTTTTTGAAGAAATTCATCGAATTTTTCAGGCCTTCTGAAGAAACTCTGCTCCCAAGACCGGGCATGTTGAAGAAACTCAGAGAATATTTCAGGCTTTTTGAAGAATCTCATGGACTCTTTTTTTTTTTTTTTTTTTTTTAAACCAAAAATGCTTACAGCACCTGGTATTCCCAGGCGGTCTCCCATCCAAGTACTAACCAGGCCCGACCCTGCTTAGCTTCCGAGATCAGACGAGATCGGGCGTTCTCAACGTGGTATGGCCGTAAGCGAAATCTGCTGCCAAAAACGGGCTTTTTGAAGAAATTCATCGAATTTTTCAGGCCTTCTGAAGAAACTCTGCTCCCAAGACCGGGCATGTTGAAGAAACTCAGAGAATATTTCAGGCTTTTTGAAGAATCTCATGGACTCTTTTTTTTTTTTTTTTTTTTTTAAACCAAAAATGCTTACAGCACCTGGTATTCCCAGGCGGTCTCCCATCCAAGTACTAACCAGGCCCGACCCTGCTTAGCTTCCGAGATCAGACGAGATCGGGCGTTCTCAACGTGGTATGGCCGTAAGCGAAATCTGCTGCCAAAAACGGGCTATTTAAAAGGTTAGAACATTAGTGAAGTAAACTAAAAAGCTTACAGCACCTGGTATTCCCAGGCGGTCTCCCATCCAAGTACTAACCAGGCCCGACCCTGCTTAGCTTCCGAGATCAGACGAGATCGGGCGTTCTCAACGTGGTATGGCCGTAAGCGAAATCTGCTGCCAAAAACGGGCTTTTTGAAGAAATTCATCGAATTTTTCAGGCCTTCTGAAGAAACTCTGCTCCCAAGACCGGGCATGTTGAAGAAACTCAGAGAATATTTCAGGCTTTTTGAAGAATCTCATGGACTCTTTTTTTTTTTTTTTTTTTTTTTAACCAAAAATGCTTACAGCACCTGGTATTCCCAGGCGGTCTCCCATCCAAGTACTAACCAGGCCCGACCCTGCTTAGCTTCCGAGATCAGACGAGATCGGGCGTTCTCAACGTGGTATGGCCGTAAGCGAAATCTGCTGCCAAAAACGGGCTTTTTGAAGAAATTCATCGAATTTTTCAGGCCTTCTGAAGAAACTCTGCTCCCAAGACCGGGCATGTTGAAGAAACTCAGAGAATATTTCAGGCTTTTTGAAGAATCTCATGGACTCTTTTTTTTTTTTTTTTTTTTTAAACCAAAAATGCTTACAGCACCTGGTATTCCCAGGCGGTCTCCCATCCAAGTACTAACCAGGCCCGACCCTGCTTAGCTTCCGAGATCAGACGAGATCGGGCGTTCTCAACGTGGTATGGCCGTAAGCGAAATCTGCTGCCAAAAACGGGCTTTTTGAAGAAATTCATCGAATTTTTCAGGCCTTCTGAAGAAACTCTGCTCCCAAGACCGGGCATGTTGAAGAAACTCAGAGAATATTTCAGGCTTTTTGAAGAATCTCATGGACTCTTTTTTTTTTTTTTTTTTTTTTAAACCAAAAATGCTTACAGCACCTGGTATTCCCAGGCGGTCTCCCATCCAAGTACTAACCAGGCCCGACCCTGCTTAGCTTCCGAGATCAGACGAGATCGGGCGTTCTCAACGTGGTATGGCCGTAAGCGAAATCTGCTGCCAAAAACGGGCTTTTTGAAGAAATTCATCGAATTTTTCAGGCCTTCTGAAGAAACTCTGCTCCCAAGACCGGGCATGTTGAAGAAACTCAGAGAATATTTCAGGCTTTTTGAAGAATCTCATGGACTCTTTTTTTTTTTTTTTTTTTTTTAAACCAAAAATGCTTACAGCACCTGGTATTCCCAGGCGGTCTCCCATCCAAGTACTAACCAGGCCCGACCCTGCTTAGCTTCCGAGATCAGACGAGATCGGGCGTTCTCAACGTGGTATGGCCGTAAGCGAAATCTGCTGCCAAAAACGGGCTATTTAAAAGGTTAGAACATTAGTGAAGTAAACTAAAAAGCTTACAGCACCTGGTATTCCCAGGCGGTCTCCCATCCAAGTACTAACCAGGCCCGACCCTGCTTAGCTTCCGAGATCAGACGAGATCGGGCGTTCTCAACGTGGTATGGCCGTAAGCGAAATCTGCTGCCAAAAACGGGCTTTTTGAAGAAATTCATCGAATTTTTCAGGCCTTCTGAAGAAACTCTGCTCCCAAGACCGGGCATGTTGAAGAAACTCAGAGAATATTTCAGGCTTTTTGAAGAATCTCATGGACTCTTTTTTTTTTTTTTTTTTTTTTTAACCAAAAATGCTTACAGCACCTGGTATTCCCAGGCGGTCTCCCATCCAAGTACTAACCAGGCCCGACCCTGCTTAGCTTCCGAGATCAGACGAGATCGGGCGTTCTCAACGTGGTATGGCCGTAAGCGAAATCTGCTGCCAAAAACGGGCTTTTTGAAGAAATTCATCGAATTTTTCAGGCCTTCTGAAGAAACTCTGCTCCCAAGACCGGGCATGTTGAAGAAACTCAGAGAATATTTCAGGCTTTTTGAAGAATCTCATGGACTCTTTTTTTTTTTTTTTTTTTTTAAACCAAAAATGCTTACAGCACCTGGTATTCCCAGGCGGTCTCCCATCCAAGTACTAACCAGGCCCGACCCTGCTTAGCTTCCGAGATCAGACGAGATCGGGCGTTCTCAACGTGGTATGGCCGTAAGCGAAATCTGCTGCCAAAAACGGGCTTTTTGAAGAAATTCATCGAATTTTTCAGGCCTTCTGAAGAAACTCTGCTCCCAAGACCGGGCATGTTGAAGAAACTCAGAGAATATTTCAGGCTTTTTGAAGAATCTCATGGACTCTTTTTTTTTTTTTTTTTTTTTTAAACCAAAAATGCTTACAGCACCTGGTATTCCCAGGCGGTCTCCCATCCAAGTACTAACCAGGCCCGACCCTGCTTAGCTTCCGAGATCAGACGAGATCGGGCGTTCTCAACGTGGTATGGCCGTAAGCGAAATCTGCTGCCAAAAACGGGCTATTTAAAAGGTTAGAACATTAGTGAAGTAAACTAAAAAGCTTACAGCACCTGGTATTCCCAGGCGGTCTCCCATCCAAGTACTAACCAGGCCCGACCCTGCTTAGCTTCCGAGATCAGACGAGATCGGGCGTTCTCAACGTGGTATGGCCGTAAGCGAAATCTGCTGCCAAAAACGGGCTTTTTGAAGAAATTCATCGAATTTTTCAGGCCTTCTGAAGAAACTCTGCTCCCAAGACCGGGCATGTTGAAGAAACTCAGAGAATATTTCAGGCTTTTTGAAGAATCTCATGGACTCTTTTTTTTTTTTTTTTTTTTTTTAACCAAAAATGCTTACAGCACCTGGTATTCCCAGGCGGTCTCCCATCCAAGTACTAACCAGGCCCGACCCTGCTTAGCTTCCGAGATCAGACGAGATCGGGCGTTCTCAACGTGGTATGGCCGTAAGCGAAATCTGCTGCCAAAAACGGGCTTTTTGAAGAAATTCATCGAATTTTTCAGGCCTTCTGAAGAAACTCTGCTCCCAAGACCGGGCATGTTGAAGAAACTCAGAGAATATTTCAGGCTTTTTGAAGAATCTCATGGACTCTTTTTTTTTTTTTTTTTTTTTTTAACCAAAAATGCTTACAGCACCTGGTATTCCCAGGCGGTCTCCCATCCAAGTACTAACCAGGCCCGACCCTGCTTAGCTTCCGAGATCAGACGAGATCGGGCGTTCTCAACGTGGTATGGCCGTAAGCGAAATCTGCTGCCAAAAACGGGCTATTTAAAAGGTTAGAACATTAGTGAAGTAAACTAAAAAGCTTACAGCACCTGGTATTCCCAGGCGGTCTCCCATCCAAGTACTAACCAGGCCCGACCCTGCTTAGCTTCCGAGATCAGACGAGATCGGGCGTTCTCAACGTGGTATGGCCGTAAGCGAAATCTGCTGCCAAAAACGGGCTTTTTGAAGAAATTCATCGAATTTTTCAGGCCTTCTGAAGAAACTCTGCTCCCAAGACCGGGCATGTTGAAGAAACTCAGAGAATATTTCAGGCTTTTTGAAGAATCTCATGGACTCTTTTTTTTTTTTTTTTTTTTTTAAACCAAAAATGCTTACAGCACCTGGTATTCCCAGGCGGTCTCCCATCCAAGTACTAACCAGGCCCGACCCTGCTTAGCTTCCGAGATCAGACGAGATCGGGCGTTCTCAACGTGGTATGGCCGTAAGCAAAATCTGCTGCCAAAAACGGGCTTTTTGAAGAAATTCATCGAATTTTTCAGGCCTTCTGAAGAAACTCTGCTCCCAAGACCGGGCATGTTGAAGAAACTCAGAGAATATTTCAGGCTTTTTGAAGAATCTCATGGACTCTTTTTTTTTTTTTTTTTTTTTTAAACCAAAAATGCTTACAGCACCTGGTATTCCCAGGCGGTCTCCCATCCAAGTACTAACCAGGCCCGACCCTGCTTAGCTTCCGAGATCAGACGAGATCGGGCGTTCTCAACGTGGTATGGCCGTAAGCGAAATCTGCTGCCAAAAACGGGCTATTTAAAAGGTTAGAACATTAGTGAAGTAAACTAAAAAGCTTACAGCACCTGGTATTCCCAGGCGGTCTCCCATCCAAGTACTAACCAGGCCCGACCCTGCTTAGCTTCCGAGATCAGACGAGATCGGGCGTTCTCAACGTGGTATGGCCGTAAGCGAAATCTGCTGCCAAAAACGGGCTTTTTGAAGAAATTCATCGAATTTTTCAGGCCTTCTGAAGAAACTCTGCTCCCAAGACCGGGCATGTTGAAGAAACTCAGAGAATATTTCAGGCTTTTTGAAGAATCTCATGGACTCTTTTTTTTTTTTTTTTTTTTTTTAACCAAAAATGCTTACAGCACCTGGTATTCCCAGGCGGTCTCCCATCCAAGTACTAACCAGGCCCGACCCTGCTTAGCTTCCGAGATCAGACGAGATCGGGCGTTCTCAACGTGGTATGGCCGTAAGCGAAATCTGCTGCCAAAAACGGGCTATTTAAAAGGTTAGAACATTAGTGAAGTAAACTAAAAAGCTTACAGCACCTGGTATTCCCAGGCGGTCTCCCATCCAAGTACTAACCAGGCCCGACCCTGCTTAGCTTCCGAGATCAGACGAGATCGGGCGTTCTCAACGTGGTATGGCCGTAAGCGAAATCTGCTGCCAAAAACGGGCTTTTTGAAGAAATTCATCGAATTTTTCAGGCCTTCTGAAGAAACTCTGCTCCCAAGACCGGGCATGTTGAAGAAACTCAGAGAATATTTCAGGCTTTTTGAAGAATCTCATGGACTCTTTTTTTTTTTTTTTTTTTTTTAAACCAAAAATGCTTACAGCACCTGGTATTCCCAGGCGGTCTCCCATCCAAGTACTAACCAGGCCCGACCCTGCTTAGCTTCCGAGATCAGACGAGATCGGGCGTTCTCAACGTGGTATGGCCGTAAGCAAAATCTGCTGCCAAAAACGGGCTTTTTGAAGAAATTCATCGAATTTTTCAGGCCTTCTGAAGAAACTCTGCTCCCAAGACCGGGCATGTTGAAGAAACTCAGAGAATATTTCAGGCTTTTTGAAGAATCTCATGGACTCTTTTTTTTTTTTTTTTTTTTTTAAACCAAAAATGCTTACAGCACCTGGTATTCCCAGGCGGTCTCCCATCCAAGTACTAACCAGGCCCGACCCTGCTTAGCTTCCGAGATCAGACGAGATCGGGCGTTCTCAACGTGGTATGGCCGTAAGCGAAATCTGCTGCCAAAAACGGGCTATTTAAAAGGTTAGAACATTAGTGAAGTAAACTAAAAAGCTTACAGCACCTGGTATTCCCAGGCGGTCTCCCATCCAAGTACTAACCAGGCCCGACCCTGCTTAGCTTCCGAGATCAGACGAGATCGGGCGTTCTCAACGTGGTATGGACGTAAGCGAAATCTGCTGCCAAAAACGGGCTTTTTGAAGAAATTCATCGAATTTTTCAGGCCTTCTGAAGAAACTCTGCTCCCAAGACCGGGCATGTTGAAGAAACTCAGAGAATATTTCAGGCTTTTTGAAGAATCTCATGGACTCTTTTTTTTTTTTTTTTTTTTTTTTAACCAAAAATGCTTACAGCACCTGGTATTCCCAGGCGGTCTCCCATCCAAGTACTAACCAGGCCCGACCCTGCTTAGCTTCCGAGATCAGACGAGATCGGGCGTTCTCAACGTGGTATGGCCGTAAGCGAAATCTGCTGCCAAAAACGGGCTTTTTGAAGAAATTCATCGAATTTTTCAGGCCTTCTGAAGAAACTCTGCTCCCAAGACCGGGCATGTTGAAGAAACTCAGAGAATATTTCAGGCTTTTTGAAGAATCTCATGGACTCTTTTTTTTTTTTTTTTTTTTTTAAACCAAAAATGCTTACAGCACCTGGTATTCCCAGGCGGTCTCCCATCCAAGTACTAACCAGGCCCGACCCTGCTTAGCTTCCGAGATCAGACGAGATCGGGCGTTCTCAACGTGGTATGGCCGTAAGCGAAATCTGCTGCCAAAAACGGGCTTTTTGAAGAAATTCATCGAATTTTTCAGGCCTTCTGAAGAAACTCTGCTCCCAAGACCGGGCATGTTGAAGAAACTCAGAGAATATTTCAGGCTTTTTGAAGAATCTCATGGACTCTTTTTTTTTTTTTTTTTTTTTTTTTAAACCAAAAATGCTTACAGCACCTGGTATTCCCAGGCGGTCTCCCATCCAAGTACTAACCAGGCCCGACCCTGCTTAGCTTCCGAGATCAGACGAGATCGGGCGTTCTCAACGTGGTATGGCCGTAAGCGAAATCTGCTGCCAAAAACGGGCTTTTTGAAGAAATTCATCGAATTTTTCAGGCCTTCTGAAGAAACTCTGCTCCCAAGACCGGGCATGTTGAAGAAACTCAGAGAATATTTCAGGCTTTTTGAAGAATCTCATGGACTCTTTTTTTTTTTTTTTTTTTTTTAAACCAAAAATGCTTACAGCACCTGGTATTCCCAGGCGGTCTCCCATCCAAGTACTAACCAGGCCCGACCCTGCTTAGCTTCCGAGATCAGACGAGATCGGGCGTTCTCAACGTGGTATGGCCGTAAGCGAAATCTGCTGCCAAAAACGGGCTTTTTGAAGAAATTCATCGAATTTTTCAGGCCTTCTGAAGAAACTCTGCTCCCAAGACCGGGCATGTTGAAGAAACTCAGAGAATATTTCAGGCTTTTTGAAGAATCTCATGGACTCTTTTTTTTTTTTTTTTTTTTTTAAACCAAAAATGCTTACAGCACCTGGTATTCCCAGGCGGTCTCCCATCCAAGTACTAACCAGGCCCGACCCTGCTTAGCTTCCGAGATCAGACGAGATCGGGCGTTCTCAACGTGGTATGGCCGTAAGCGAAATCTGCTGCCAAAAACGGGCTTTTTGAAGAAATTCATCGAATTTTTCAGGCCTTCTGAAGAAACTCTGCTCCCAAGACCGGGCATGTTGAAGAAACTCAGAGAATATTTCAGGCTTTTTGAAGAATCTCATGGACTCTTTTTTTTTTTTTTTTTTTTTTAAACCAAAAATGCTTACAGCACCTGGTATTCCCAGGCGGTCTCCCATCCAAGTACTAACCAGGCCCGACCCTGCTTAGCTTCCGAGATCAGACGAGATCGGGCGTTCTCAACGTGGTATGGCCGTAAGCGAAATCTGCTGCCAAAAACGGGCTATTTAAAAGGTTAGAACATTAGTGAAGTAAACTAAAAAGCTTACAGCACCTGGTATTCCCAGGCGGTCTCCCATCCAAGTACTAACCAGGCCCGACCCTGCTTAGCTTCCGAGATCAGACGAGATCGGGCGTTCTCAACGTGGTATGGCCGTAAGCGAAATCTGCTGCCAAAAACGGGCTTTTTGAAGAAATTCATCGAATTTTTCAGGCCTTCTGAAGAAACTCTGCTCCCAAGACCGGGCATGTTGAAGAAACTCAGAGAATATTTCAGGCTTTTTGAAGAATCTCATGGACTCTTTTTTTTTTTTTTTTTTTTTTTAACCAAAAATGCTTACAGCACCTGGTATTCCCAGGCGGTCTCCCATCCAAGTACTAACCAGGCCCGACCCTGCTTAGCTTCCGAGATCAGACGAGATCGGGCGTTCTCAACGTGGTATGGCCGTAAGCGAAATCTGCTGCCAAAAACGGGCTTTTTGAAGAAATTCATCGAATTTTTCAGGCCTTCTGAAGAAACTCTGCTCCCAAGACCGGGCATGTTGAAGAAACTCAGAGAATATTTCAGGCTTTTTGAAGAATCTCATGGACTCTTTTTTTTTTTTTTTTTTTTTAAACCAAAAATGCTTACAGCACCTGGTATTCCCAGGCGGTCTCCCATCCAAGTACTAACCAGGCCCGACCCTGCTTAGCTTCCGAGATCAGACGAGATCGGGCGTTCTCAACGTGGTATGGCCGTAAGCGAAATCTGCTGCCAAAAACGGGCTTTTTGAAGAAATTCATCGAATTTTTCAGGCCTTCTGAAGAAACTCTGCTCCCAAGACCGGGCATGTTGAAGAAACTCAGAGAATATTTCAGGCTTTTTGAAGAATCTCATGGACTCTTTTTTTTTTTTTTTTTTTTTTAAACCAAAAATGCTTACAGCACCTGGTATTCCCAGGCGGTCTCCCATCCAAGTACTAACCAGGCCCGACCCTGCTTAGCTTCCGAGATCAGACGAGATCGGGCGTTCTCAACGTGGTATGGCCGTAAGCGAAATCTGCTGCCAAAAACGGGCTATTTAAAAGGTTAGAACATTAGTGAAGTAAACTAAAAAGCTTACAGCACCTGGTATTCCCAGGCGGTCTCCCATCCAAGTACTAACCAGGCCCGACCCTGCTTAGCTTCCGAGATCAGACGAGATCGGGCGTTCTCAACGTGGTATGGCCGTAAGCGAAATCTGCTGCCAAAAACGGGCTTTTTGAAGAAATTCATCGAATTTTTCAGGCCTTCTGAAGAAACTCTGCTCCCAAGACCGGGCATGTTGAAGAAACTCAGAGAATATTTCAGGCTTTTTGAAGAATCTCATGGACTCTTTTTTTTTTTTTTTTTTTTTTTAACCAAAAATGCTTACAGCACCTGGTATTCCCAGGCGGTCTCCCATCCAAGTACTAACCAGGCCCGACCCTGCTTAGCTTCCGAGATCAGACGAGATCGGGCGTTCTCAACGTGGTATGGCCGTAAGCGAAATCTGCTGCCAAAAACGGGCTTTTTGAAGAAATTCATCGAATTTTTCAGGCCTTCTGAAGAAACTCTGCTCCCAAGACCGGGCATGTTGAAGAAACTCAGAGAATATTTCAGGCTTTTTGAAGAATCTCATGGACTCTTTTTTTTTTTTTTTTTTTTTTTAACCAAAAATGCTTACAGCACCTGGTATTCCCAGGCGGTCTCCCATCCAAGTACTAACCAGGCCCGACCCTGCTTAGCTTCCGAGATCAGACGAGATCGGGCGTTCTCAACGTGGTATGGCCGTAAGCGAAATCTGCTGCCAAAAACGGGCTATTTAAAAGGTTAGAACATTAGTGAAGTAAACTAAAAAGCTTACAGCACCTGGTATTCCCAGGCGGTCTCCCATCCAAGTACTAACCAGGCCCGACCCTGCTTAGCTTCCGAGATCAGACGAGATCGGGCGTTCTCAACGTGGTATGGCCGTAAGCGAAATCTGCTGCCAAAAACGGGCTTTTTGAAGAAATTCATCGAATTTTTCAGGCCTTCTGAAGAAACTCTGCTCCCAAGACCGGGCATGTTGAAGAAACTCAGAGAATATTTCAGGCTTTTTGAAGAATCTCATGGACTCTTTTTTTTTTTTTTTTTTTTTTAAACCAAAAATGCTTACAGCACCTGGTATTCCCAGGCGGTCTCCCATCCAAGTACTAACCAGGCCCGACCCTGCTTAGCTTCCGAGATCAGACGAGATCGGGCGTTCTCAACGTGGTATGGCCGTAAGCAAAATCTGCTGCCAAAAACGGGCTTTTTGAAGAAATTCATCGAATTTTTCAGGCCTTCTGAAGAAACTCTGCTCCCAAGACCGGGCATGTTGAAGAAACTCAGAGAATATTTCAGGCTTTTTGAAGAATCTCATGGACTCTTTTTTTTTTTTTTTTTTTTTTAAACCAAAAATGCTTACAGCACCTGGTATTCCCAGGCGGTCTCCCATCCAAGTACTAACCAGGCCCGACCCTGCTTAGCTTCCGAGATCAGACGAGATCGGGCGTTCTCAACGTGGTATGGCCGTAAGCGAAATCTGCTGCCAAAAACGGGCTATTTAAAAGGTTAGAACATTAGTGAAGTAAACTAAAAAGCTTACAGCACCTGGTATTCCCAGGCGGTCTCCCATCCAAGTACTAACCAGGCCCGACCCTGCTTAGCTTCCGAGATCAGACGAGATCGGGCGTTCTCAACGTGGTATGGACGTAAGCGAAATCTGCTGCCAAAAACGGGCTTTTTGAAGAAATTCATCGAATTTTTCAGGCCTTCTGAAGAAACTCTGCTCCCAAGACCGGGCATGTTGAAGAAACTCAGAGAATATTTCAGGCTTTTTGAAGAATCTCATGGACTCTTTTTTTTTTTTTTTTTTTTTTTTAACCAAAAATGCTTACAGCACCTGGTATTCCCAGGCGGTCTCCCATCCAAGTACTAACCAGGCCCGACCCTGCTTAGCTTCCGAGATCAGACGAGATCGGGCGTTCTCAACGTGGTATGGCCGTAAGCGAAATCTGCTGCCAAAAACGGGCTTTTTGAAGAAATTCATCGAATTTTTCAGGCCTTCTGAAGAAACTCTGCTCCCAAGACCGGGCATGTTGAAGAAACTCAGAGAATATTTCAGGCTTTTTGAAGAATCTCATGGACTCTTTTTTTTTTTTTTTTTTTTTTAAACCAAAAATGCTTACAGCACCTGGTATTCCCAGGCGGTCTCCCATCCAAGTACTAACCAGGCCCGACCCTGCTTAGCTTCCGAGATCAGACGAGATCGGGCGTTCTCAACGTGGTATGGCCGTAAGCGAAATCTGCTGCCAAAAACGGGCTTTTTGAAGAAATTCATCGAATTTTTCAGGCCTTCTGAAGAAACTCTGCTCCCAAGACCGGGCATGTTGAAGAAACTCAGAGAATATTTCAGGCTTTTTGAAGAATCTCATGGACTCTTTTTTTTTTTTTTTTTTTTTTTTTAAACCAAAAATGCTTACAGCACCTGGTATTCCCAGGCGGTCTCCCATCCAAGTACTAACCAGGCCCGACCCTGCTTAGCTTCCGAGATCAGACGAGATCGGGCGTTCTCAACGTGGTATGGCCGTAAGCGAAATCTGCTGCCAAAAACGGGCTTTTTGAAGAAATTCATCGAATTTTTCAGGCCTTCTGAAGAAACTCTGCTCCCAAGACCGGGCATGTTGAAGAAACTCAGAGAATATTTCAGGCTTTTTGAAGAATCTCATGGACTCTTTTTTTTTTTTTTTTTTTTTTAAACCAAAAATGCTTACAGCACCTGGTATTCCCAGGCGGTCTCCCATCCAAGTACTAACCAGGCCCGACCCTGCTTAGCTTCCGAGATCAGACGAGATCGGGCGTTCTCAACGTGGTATGGCCGTAAGCGAAATCTGCTGCCAAAAACGGGCTATTTAAAAGGTTAGAACATTAGTGAAGTAAACTAAAAAGCTTACAGCACCTGGTATTCCCAGGCGGTCTCCCATCCAAGTACTAACCAGGCCCGACCCTGCTTAGCTTCCGAGATCAGACGAGATCGGGCGTTCTCAACGTGGTATGGCCGTAAGCGAAATCTGCTGCCAAAAACGGGCTTTTTGAAGAAATTCATCGAATTTTTCAGGCCTTCTGAAGAAACTCTGCTCCCAAGACCGGGCATGTTGAAGAAACTCAGAGAATATTTCAGGCTTTTTGAAGAATCTCATGGACTCTTTTTTTTTTTTTTTTTTTTTTTAACCAAAAATGCTTACAGCACCTGGTATTCCCAGGCGGTCTCCCATCCAAGTACTAACCAGGCCCGACCCTGCTTAGCTTCCGAGATCAGACGAGATCGGGCGTTCTCAACGTGGTATGGCCGTAAGCGAAATCTGCTGCCAAAAACGGGCTTTTTGAAGAAATTCATCGAATTTTTCAGGCCTTCTGAAGAAACTCTGCTCCCAAGACCGGGCATGTTGAAGAAACTCAGAGAATATTTCAGGCTTTTTGAAGAATCTCATGGACTCTTTTTTTTTTTTTTTTTTTTTTTAAACCAAAAATGCTTACAGCACCTGGTATTCCCAGGCGGTCTCCCATCCAAGTACTAACCAGGCCCGACCCTGCTTAGCTTCCGAGATCAGACGAGATCGGGCGTTCTCAACGTGGTATGGCCGTAAGCGAAATCTGCTGCCAAAAACGGGCTTTTTGAAGAAATTCATCGAATTTTTCAGGCCTTCTGAAGAAACTCTGCTCCCAAGACCGGGCATGTTGAAGAAACTCAGAGAATATTTCAGGCTTTTTGAAGAATCTCATGGACTCTTTTTTTTTTTTTTTTTTTTTTAAACCAAAAATGCTTACAGCACCTGGTATTCCCAGGCGGTCTCCCATCCAAGTACTAACCAGGCCCGACCCTGCTTAGCTTCCGAGATCAGACGAGATCGGGCGTTCTCAACGTGGTATGGCCGTAAGCGAAATCTGCTGCCAAAAACGGGCTTTTTGAAGAAATTCATCGAATTTTTCAGGCCTTCTGAAGAAACTCTGCTCCCAAGACCGGGCATGTTGAAGAAACTCAGAGAATATTTCAGGCTTTTTGAAGAATCTCATGGACTCTTTTTTTTTTTTTTTTTTTTTTAAACCAAAAATGCTTACAGCACCTGGTATTCCCAGGCGGTCTCCCATCCAAGTACTAACCAGGCCCGACCCTGCTTAGCTTCCGAGATCAGACGAGATCGGGCGTTCTCAACGTGGTATGGCCGTAAGCGAAATCTGCTGCCAAAAACGGGCTATTTAAAAGGTTAGAACATTAGTGAAGTAAACTAAAAAGCTTACAGCACCTGGTATTCCCAGGCGGTCTCCCATCCAAGTACTAACCAGGCCCGACCCTGCTTAGCTTCCGAGATCAGACGAGATCGGGCGTTCTCAACGTGGTATGGCCGTAAGCGAAATCTGCTGCCAAAAACGGGCTTTTTGAAGAAATTCATCGAATTTTTCAGGCCTTCTGAAGAAACTCTGCTCCCAAGACCGGGCATGTTGAAGAAACTCAGAGAATATTTCAGGCTTTTTGAAGAATCTCATGGACTCTTTTTTTTTTTTTTTTTTTTTTTAACCAAAAATGCTTACAGCACCTGGTATTCCCAGGCGGTCTCCCATCCAAGTACTAACCAGGCCCGACCCTGCTTAGCTTCCGAGATCAGACGAGATCGGGCGTTCTCAACGTGGTATGGCCGTAAGCGAAATCTGCTGCCAAAAACGGGCTATTTAAAAGGTTAGAACATTAGTGAAGTAAACTAAAAAGCTTACAGCACCTGGTATTCCCAGGCGGTCTCCCATCCAAGTACTAACCAGGCCCGACCCTGCTTAGCTTCCGAGATCAGACGAGATCGGGCGTTCTCAACGTGGTATGGCCGTAAGCGAAATCTGCTGCCAAAAACGGGCTTTTTGAAGAAATTCATCGAATTTTTCAGGCCTTCTGAAGAAACTCTGCTCCCAAGACCGGGCATGTTGAAGAAACTCAGAGAATATTTCAGGCTTTTTGAAGAATCTCATGGACTCTTTTTTTTTTTTTTTTTTTTTAAACCAAAAATGCTTACAGCACCTGGTATTCCCAGGCGGTCTCCCATCCAAGTACTAACCAGGCCCGACCCTGCTTAGCTTCCGAGATCAGACGAGATCGGGCGTTCTCAACGTGGTATGGCCGTAAGCGAAATCTGCTGCCAAAAACGGGCTTTTTGAAGAAATTCATCGAATTTTTCAGGCCTTCTGAAGAAACTCTGCTCCCAAGACCGGGCATGTTGAAGAAACTCAGAGAATATTTCAGGCTTTTTGAAGAATCTCATGGACTCTTTTTTTTTTTTTTTTTTTTTTTAACCAAAAATGCTTACAGCACCTGGTATTCCCAGGCGGTCTCCCATCCAAGTACTAACCAGGCCCGACCCTGCTTAGCTTCCGAGATCAGACGAGATCGGGCGTTCTCAACGTGGTATGGCCGTAAGCGAAATCTGCTGCCAAAAACGGGCTATTTAAAAGGTTAGAACATTAGTGAAGTAAACTAAAAAGCTTACAGCACCTGGTATTCCCAGGCGGTCTCCCATCCAAGTACTAACCAGGCCCGACCCTGCTTAGCTTCCGAGATCAGACGAGATCGGGCGTTCTCAACGTGGTATGGCCGTAAGCGAAATCTGCTGCCAAAAACGGGCTTTTTGAAGAAATTCATCGAATTTTTCAGGCCTTCTGAAGAAACTCTGCTCCCAAGACCGGGCATGTTGAAGAAACTCAGAGAATATTTCAGGCTTTTTGAAGAATCTCATGGACTCTTTTTTTTTTTTTTTTTTTTTTAAACCAAAAATGCTTACAGCACCTGGTATTCCCAGGCGGTCTCCCATCCAAGTACTAACCAGGCCCGACCCTGCTTAGCTTCCGAGATCAGACGAGATCGGGCGTTCTCAACGTGGTATGGCCGTAAGCGAAATCTGCTGCCAAAAACGGGCTATTTAAAAGGTTAGAACATTAGTGAAGTAAACTAAAAAGCTTACAGCACCTGGTATTCCCAGGCGGTCTCCCATCCAAGTACTAACCAGGCCCGACCCTGCTTAGCTTCCGAGATCAGACGAGATCGGGCGTTCTCAACGTGGTATGGCCGTAAGCGAAATCTGCTGCCAAAAACGGGCTTTTTGAAGAAATTCATCGAATTTTTCAGGCCTTCTGAAGAAACTCTGCTCCCAAGACCGGGCATGTTGAAGAAACTCAGAGAATATTTCAGGCTTTTTGAAGAATCTCATGGACTCTTTTTTTTTTTTTTTTTTTTTTTAACCAAAAATGCTTACAGCACCTGGTATTCCCAGGCGGTCTCCCATCCAAGTACTAACCAGGCCCGACCCTGCTTAGCTTCCGAGATCAGACGAGATCGGGCGTTCTCAACGTGGTATGGCCGTAAGCGAAATCTGCTGCCAAAAACGGGCTTTTTGAAGAAATTCATCGAATTTTTCAGGCCTTCTGAAGAAACTCTGCTCCCAAGACCGGGCATGTTGAAGAAACTCAGAGAATATTTCAGGCTTTTTGAAGAATCTCATGGACTCTTTTTTTTTTTTTTTTTTTTTTTAACCAAAAATGCTTACAGCACCTGGTATTCCCAGGCGGTCTCCCATCCAAGTACTAACCAGGCCCGACCCTGCTTAGCTTCCGAGATCAGACGAGATCGGGCGTTCTCAACGTGGTATGGCCGTAAGCGAAATCTGCTGCCAAAAACGGGCTATTTAAAAGGTTAGAACATTAGTGAAGTAAACTAAAAAGCTTACAGCACCTGGTATTCCCAGGCGGTCTCCCATCCAAGTACTAACCAGGCCCGACCCTGCTTAGCTTCCGAGATCAGACGAGATCGGGCGTTCTCAACGTGGTATGGCCGTAAGCGAAATCTGCTGCCAAAAACGGGCTTTTTGAAGAAATTCATCGAATTTTTCAGGCCTTCTGAAGAAACTCTGCTCCCAAGACCGGGCATGTTGAAGAAACTCAGAGAATATTTCAGGCTTTTTGAAGAATCTCATGGACTCTTTTTTTTTTTTTTTTTTTTTTAAACCAAAAATGCTTACAGCACCTGGTATTCCCAGGCGGTCTCCCATCCAAGTACTAACCAGGCCCGACCCTGCTTAGCTTCCGAGATCAGACGAGATCGGGCGTTCTCAACGTGGTATGGCCGTAAGCAAAATCTGCTGCCAAAAACGGGCTTTTTGAAGAAATTCATCGAATTTTTCAGGCCTTCTGAAGAAACTCTGCTCCCAAGACCGGGCATGTTGAAGAAACTCAGAGAATATTTCAGGCTTTTTGAAGAATCTCATGGACTCTTTTTTTTTTTTTTTTTTTTTTAAACCAAAAATGCTTACAGCACCTGGTATTCCCAGGCGGTCTCCCATCCAAGTACTAACCAGGCCCGACCCTGCTTAGCTTCCGAGATCAGACGAGATCGGGCGTTCTCAACGTGGTATGGCCGTAAGCGAAATCTGCTGCCAAAAACGGGCTATTTAAAAGGTTAGAACATTAGTGAAGTAAACTAAAAAGCTTACAGCACCTGGTATTCCCAGGCGGTCTCCCATCCAAGTACTAACCAGGCCCGACCCTGCTTAGCTTCCGAGATCAGACGAGATCGGGCGTTCTCAACGTGGTATGGACGTAAGCGAAATCTGCTGCCAAAAACGGGCTTTTTGAAGAAATTCATCGAATTTTTCAGGCCTTCTGAAGAAACTCTGCTCCCAAGACCGGGCATGTTGAAGAAACTCAGAGAATATTTCAGGCTTTTTGAAGAATCTCATGGACTCTTTTTTTTTTTTTTTTTTTTTTTTAACCAAAAATGCTTACAGCACCTGGTATTCCCAGGCGGTCTCCCATCCAAGTACTAACCAGGCCCGACCCTGCTTAGCTTCCGAGATCAGACGAGATCGGGCGTTCTCAACGTGGTATGGCCGTAAGCGAAATCTGCTGCCAAAAACGGGCTTTTTGAAGAAATTCATCGAATTTTTCAGGCCTTCTGAAGAAACTCTGCTCCCAAGACCGGGCATGTTGAAGAAACTCAGAGAATATTTCAGGCTTTTTGAAGAATCTCATGGACTCTTTTTTTTTTTTTTTTTTTTTAAACCAAAAATGCTTACAGCACCTGGTATTCCCAGGCGGTCTCCCATCCAAGTACTAACCAGGCCCGACCCTGCTTAGCTTCCGAGATCAGACGAGATCGGGCGTTCTCAACGTGGTATGGCCGTAAGCGAAATCTGCTGCCAAAAACGGGCTTTTTGAAGAAATTCATCGAATTTTTCAGGCCTTCTGAAGAAACTCTGCTCCCAAGACCGGGCATGTTGAAGAAACTCAGAGAATATTTCAGGCTTTTTGAAGAATCTCATGGACTCTTTTTTTTTTTTTTTTTTTTTTTTTAAACCAAAAATGCTTACAGCACCTGGTATTCCCAGGCGGTCTCCCATCCAAGTACTAACCAGGCCCGACCCTGCTTAGCTTCCGAGATCAGACGAGATCGGGCGTTCTCAACGTGGTATGGCCGTAAGCGAAATCTGCTGCCAAAAACGGGCTTTTTGAAGAAATTCATCGAATTTTTCAGGCCTTCTGAAGAAACTCTGCTCCCAAGACCGGGCATGTTGAAGAAACTCAGAGAATATTTCAGGCTTTTTGAAGAATCTCATGGACTCTTTTTTTTTTTTTTTTTTTTTTAAACCAAAAATGCTTACAGCACCTGGTATTCCCAGGCGGTCTCCCATCCAAGTACTAACCAGGCCCGACCCTGCTTAGCTTCCGAGATCAGACGAGATCGGGCGTTCTCAACGTGGTATGGCCGTAAGCGAAATCTGCTGCCAAAAACGGGCTATTTAAAAGGTTAGAACATTAGTGAAGTAAACTAAAAAGCTTACAGCACCTGGTATTCCCAGGCGGTCTCCCATCCAAGTACTAACCAGGCCCGACCCTGCTTAGCTTCCGAGATCAGACGAGATCGGGCGTTCTCAACGTGGTATGGCCGTAAGCGAAATCTGCTGCCAAAAACGGGCTTTTTGAAGAAATTCATCGAATTTTTCAGGCCTTCTGAAGAAACTCTGCTCCCAAGACCGGGCATGTTGAAGAAACTCAGAGAATATTTCAGGCTTTTTGAAGAATCTCATGGACTCTTTTTTTTTTTTTTTTTTTTTTTAACCAAAAATGCTTACAGCACCTGGTATTCCCAGGCGGTCTCCCATCCAAGTACTAACCAGGCCCGACCCTGCTTAGCTTCCGAGATCAGACGAGATCGGGCGTTCTCAACGTGGTATGGCCGTAAGCGAAATCTGCTGCCAAAAACGGGCTTTTTGAAGAAATTCATCGAATTTTTCAGGCCTTCTGAAGAAACTCTGCTCCCAAGACCGGGCATGTTGAAGAAACTCAGAGAATATTTCAGGCTTTTTGAAGAATCTCATGGACTCTTTTTTTTTTTTTTTTTTTTTTAAACCAAAAATGCTTACAGCACCTGGTATTCCCAGGCGGTCTCCCATCCAAGTACTAACCAGGCCCGACCCTGCTTAGCTTCCGAGATCAGACGAGATCGGGCGTTCTCAACGTGGTATGGCCGTAAGCGAAATCTGCTGCCAAAAACGGGCTTTTTGAAGAAATTCATCGAATTTTTCAGGCCTTCTGAAGAAACTCTGCTCCCAAGACCGGGCATGTTGAAGAAACTCAGAGAATATTTCAGGCTTTTTGAAGAATCTCATGGACTCTTTTTTTTTTTTTTTTTTTTTTTAAACCAAAAATGCTTACAGCACCTGGTATTCCCAGGCGGTCTCCCATCCAAGTACTAACCAGGCCCGACCCTGCTTAGCTTCCGAGATCAGACGAGATCGGGCGTTCTCAACGTGGTATGGCCGTAAGCGAAATCTGCTGCCAAAAACGGGCTTTTTGAAGAAATTCATCGAATTTTTCAGGCCTTCTGAAGAAACTCTGCTCCCAAGACCGGGCATGTTGAAGAAACTCAGAGAATATTTCAGGCTTTTTGAAGAATCTCATGGACTCTTTTTTTTTTTTTTTTTTTTTTAAACCAAAAATGCTTACAGCACCTGGTATTCCCAGGCGGTCTCCCATCCAAGTACTAACCAGGCCCGACCCTGCTTAGCTTCCGAGATCAGACGAGATCGGGCGTTCTCAACGTGGTATGGCCGTAAGCGAAATCTGCTGCCAAAAACGGGCTATTTAAAAGGTTAGAACATTAGTGAAGTAAACTAAAAAGCTTACAGCACCTGGTATTCCCAGGCGGTCTCCCATCCAAGTACTAACCAGGCCCGACCCTGCTTAGCTTCCGAGATCAGACGAGATCGGGCGTTCTCAACGTGGTATGGCCGTAAGCGAAATCTGCTGCCAAAAACGGGCTTTTTGAAGAAATTCATCGAATTTTTCAGGCCTTCTGAAGAAACTCTGCTCCCAAGACCGGGCATGTTGAAGAAACTCAGAGAATATTTCAGGCTTTTTGAAGAATCTCATGGACTCTTTTTTTTTTTTTATTTTTTTTTAACCAAAAATGCTTACAGCACCTGGTATTCCCAGGCGGTCTCCCATCCAAGTACTAACCAGGCCCGACCCTGCTTAGCTTCCGAGATCAGACGAGATCGGGCGTTCTCAACGTGGTATGGCCGTAAGCGAAATCTGCTGCCAAAAACGGGCTTTTTGAAGAAATTCATCGAATTTTTCAGGCCTTCTGAAGAAACTCTGCTCCCAAGACCGGGCATGTTGAAGAAACTCAGAGAATATTTCAGGCTTTTTGAAGAATCTCATGGACTCTTTTTTTTTTTTTTTTTTTTTAAACCAAAAATGCTTACAGCACCTGGTATTCCCAGGCGGTCTCCCATCCAAGTACTAACCAGGCCCGACCCTGCTTAGCTTCCGAGATCAGACGAGATCGGGCGTTCTCAACGTGGTATGGCCGTAAGCGAAATCTGCTGCCAAAAACGGGCTTTTTGAAGAAATTCATCGAATTTTTCAGGCCTTCTGAAGAAACTCTGCTCCCAAGACCGGGCATGTTGAAGAAACTCAGAGAATATTTCAGGCTTTTTGAAGAATCTCATGGACTCTTTTTTTTTTTTTTTTTTTTTTAAACCAAAAATGCTTACAGCACCTGGTATTCCCAGGCGGTCTCCCATCCAAGTACTAACCAGGCCCGACCCTGCTTAGCTTCCGAGATCAGACGAGATCGGGCGTTCTCAACGTGGTATGGCCGTAAGCGAAATCTGCTGCCAAAAACGGGCTTTTTGAAGAAATTCATCGAATTTTTCAGGCCTTCTGAAGAAACTCTGCTCCCAAGACCGGGCATGTTGAAGAAACTCAGAGAATATTTCAGGCTTTTTGAAGAATCTCATGGACTCTTTTTTTTTTTTTTTTTTTTTTTAACCAAAAATGCTTACAGCACCTGGTATTCCCAGGCGGTCTCCCATCCAAGTACTAACCAGGCCCGACCCTGCTTAGCTTCCGAGATCAGACGAGATCGGGCGTTCTCAACGTGGTATGGCCGTAAGCGAAATCTGCTGCCAAAAACGGGCTATTTAAAAGGTTAGAACATTAGTGAAGTAAACTAAAAAGCTTACAGCACCTGGTATTCCCAGGCGGTCTCCCATCCAAGTACTAACCAGGCCCGACCCTGCTTAGCTTCCGAGATCAGACGAGATCGGGCGTTCTCAACGTGGTATGGCCGTAAGCGAAATCTGCTGCCAAAAACGGGCTTTTTGAAGAAATTCATCGAATTTTTCAGGCCTTCTGAAGAAACTCTGCTCCCAAGACCGGGCATGTTGAAGAAACTCAGAGAATATTTCAGGCTTTTTGAAGAATCTCATGGACTCTTTTTTTTTTTTTTTTTTTTTTAAACCAAAAATGCTTACAGCACCTGGTATTCCCAGGCGGTCTCCCATCCAAGTACTAACCAGGCCCGACCCTGCTTAGCTTCCGAGATCAGACGAGATCGGGCGTTCTCAACGTGGTATGGCCGTAAGCGAAATCTGCTGCCAAAAACGGGCTATTTAAAAGGTTAGAACATTAGTGAAGTAAACTAAAAAGCTTACAGCACCTGGTATTCCCAGGCGGTCTCCCATCCAAGTACTAACCAGGCCCGACCCTGCTTAGCTTCCGAGATCAGACGAGATCGGGCGTTCTCAACGTGGTATGGCCGTAAGCGAAATCTGCTGCCAAAAACGGGCTTTTTGAAGAAATTCATCGAATTTTTCAGGCCTTCTGAAGAAACTCTGCTCCCAAGACCGGGCATGTTGAAGAAACTCAGAGAATATTTCAGGCTTTTTGAAGAATCTCATGGACTCTTTTTTTTTTTTTTTTTTTTTTAAACCAAAAATGCTTACAGCACCTGGTATTCCCAGGCGGTCTCCCATCCAAGTACTAACCAGGCCCGACCCTGCTTAGCTTCCGAGATCAGACGAGATCGGGCGTTCTCAACGTGGTATGGCCGTAAGCGAAATCTGCTGCCAAAAACGGGCTATTTAAAAGGTTAGAACATTAGTGAAGTAAACTAAAAAGCTTACAGCACCTGGTATTCCCAGGCGGTCTCCCATCCAAGTACTAACCAGGCCCGACCCTGCTTAGCTTCCGAGATCAGACGAGATCGGGCGTTCTCAACGTGGTATGGCCGTAAGCGAAATCTGCTGCCAAAAACGGGCTTTTTGAAGAAATTCATCGAATTTTTCAGGCCTTCTGAAGAAACTCTGCTCCCAAGACCGGGCATGTTGAAGAAACTCAGAGAATATTTCAGGCTTTTTGAAGAATCTCATGGACTCTTTTTTTTTTTTTTTTTTTTTTAAACCAAAAATGCTTACAGCACCTGGTATTCCCAGGCGGTCTCCCATCCAAGTACTAACCAGGCCCGACCCTGCTTAGCTTCCGAGATCAGACGAGATCGGGCGTTCTCAACGTGGTATGGCCGTAAGCGAAATCTGCTGCCAAAAACGGGCTATTTAAAAGGTTAGAACATTAGTGAAGTAAACTAAAAAGCTTACAGCACCTGGTATTCCCAGGCGGTCTCCCATCCAAGTACTAACCAGGCCCGACCCTGCTTAGCTTCCGAGATCAGACGAGATCGGGCGTTCTCAACGTGGTATGGCCGTAAGCGAAATCTGCTGCCAAAAACGGGCTTTTTGAAGAAATTCATCGAATTTTTCAGGCCTTCTGAAGAAACTCTGCTCCCAAGACCGGGCATGTTGAAGAAACTCAGAGAATATTTCAGGCTTTTTGAAGAATCTCATGGACTCTTTTTTTTTTTTTTTTTTTTAAACCAAAAATGCTTACAGCACCTGGTATTCCCAGGCGGTCTCCCATCCAAGTACTAACCAGGCCCGACCCTGCTTAGCTTCCGAGATCAGACGAGATCGGGCGTTCTCAACGTGGTATGGCCGTAAGCGAAATCTGCTGCCAAAAACGGGCTTTTTGAAGAAATTCATCGAATTTTTCAGGCCTTCTGAAGAAACTCTGCTCCCAAGACCGGGCATGTTGAAGAAACTCAGAGAATATTTCAGGCTTTTTGAAGAATCTCATGGACTCTTTTTTTTTTTTTTTTTTTTTTTTAACCAAAAATGCTTACAGCACCTGGTATTCCCAGGCGGTCTCCCATCCAAGTACTAACCAGGCCCGACCCTGCTTAGCTTCCGAGATCAGACGAGATCGGGCGTTCTCAACGTGGTATGGCCGTAAGCGAAATCTGCTGCCAAAAACGGGCTATTTAAAAGGTTAGAACATTAGTGAAGTAAACTAAAAAGCTTACAGCACCTGGTATTCCCAGGCGGTCTCCCATCCAAGTACTAACCAGGCCCGACCCTGCTTAGCTTCCGAGATCAGACGAGATCGGGCGTTCTCAACGTGGTATGGCCGTAAGCGAAATCTGCTGCCAAAAACGGGCTTTTTGAAGAAATTCATCGAATTTTTCAGGCCTTCTGAAGAAACTCTGCTCCCAAGACCGGGCATGTTGAAGAAACTCAGAGAATATTTCAGGCTTTTTGAAGAATCTCATGGACTCTTTTTTTTTTTTTTTTTTTTTTTAAACCAAAAATGCTTACAGCACCTGGTATTCCCAGGCGGTCTCCCATCCAAGTACTAACCAGGCCCGACCCTGCTTAGCTTCCGAGATCAGACGAGATCGGGCGTTCTCAACGTGGTATGGCCGTAAGCGAAATCTGCTGCCAAAAACGGGCTATTTAAAAGGTTAGAACATTAGTGAAGTAAACTAAAAAGCTTACAGCACCTGGTATTCCCAGGCGGTCTCCCATCCAAGTACTAACCAGGCCCGACCCTGCTTAGCTTCCGAGATCAGACGAGATCGGGCGTTCTCAACGTGGTATGGCCGTAAGCGAAATCTGCTGCCAAAAACGGGCTTTTTGAAGAAATTCATCGAATTTTTCAGGCCTTCTGAAGAAACTCTGCTCCCAAGACCGGGCATGTTGAAGAAACTCAGAGAATATTTCAGGCTTTTTGAAGAATCTCATGGACTCTTTTTTTTTTTTTTTTTTTTTAAACCAAAAATGCTTACAGCACCTGGTATTCCCAGGCGGTCTCCCATCCAAGTACTAACCAGGCCCGACCCTGCTTAGCTTCCGAGATCAGACGAGATCGGGCGTTCTCAACGTGGTATGGCCGTAAGCGAAATCTGCTGCCAAAAACGGGCTTTTTGAAGAAATTCATCGAATTTTTCAGGCCTTCTGAAGAAACTCTGCTCCCAAGACCGGGCATGTTGAAGAAACTCAGAGAATATTTCAGGCTTTTTGAAGAATCTCATGGACTCTTTTTTTTTTTTTTTTTTTTTTTAACCAAAAATGCTTACAGCACCTGGTATTCCCAGGCGGTCTCCCATCCAAGTACTAACCAGGCCCGACCCTGCTTAGCTTCCGAGATCAGACGAGATCGGGCGTTCTCAACGTGGTATGGCCGTAAGCGAAATCTGCTGCCAAAAACGGGCTATTTAAAAGGTTAGAACATTAGTGAAGTAAACTAAAAAGCTTACAGCACCTGGTATTCCCAGGCGGTCTCCCATCCAAGTACTAACCAGGCCCGACCCTGCTTAGCTTCCGAGATCAGACGAGATCGGGCGTTCTCAACGTGGTATGGCCGTAAGCGAAATCTGCTGCCAAAAACGGGCTTTTTGAAGAAATTCATCGAATTTTTCAGGCCTTCTGAAGAAACTCTGCTCCCAAGACCGGGCATGTTGAAGAAACTCAGAGAATATTTCAGGCTTTTTGAAGAATCTCATGGACTCTTTTTTTTTTTTTTTTTTTTTTAAACCAAAAATGCTTACAGCACCTGGTATTCCCAGGCGGTCTCCCATCCAAGTACTAACCAGGCCCGACCCTGCTTAGCTTCCGAGATCAGACGAGATCGGGCGTTCTCAACGTGGTATGGCCGTAAGCGAAATCTGCTGCCAAAAACGGGCTATTTAAAAGGTTAGAACATTAGTGAAGTAAACTAAAAAGCTTACAGCACCTGGTATTCCCAGGCGGTCTCCCATCCAAGTACTAACCAGGCCCGACCCTGCTTAGCTTCCGAGATCAGACGAGATCGGGCGTTCTCAACGTGGTATGGCCGTAAGCGAAATCTGCTGCCAAAAACGGGCTTTTTGAAGAAATTCATCGAATTTTTCAGGCCTTCTGAAGAAACTCTGCTCCCAAAACCGGGCATGTTGAAGAAACTCAGAGAATATTTCAGGCTTTTTGAAGAATCTCATGGACTCTTTTTTTTTTTTTTTTTTTTTAAACCAAAAATGCTTACAGCACCTGGTATTCCCAGGCGGTCTCCCATCCAAGTACTAACCAGGCCCGACCCTGCTTAGCTTCCGAGATCAGACGAGATCGGGCGTTCTCAACGTGGTATGGCCGTAAGCGAAATCTGCTGCCAAAAACGGGCTTTTTGAAGAAATTCATCGAATTTTTCAGGCCTTCTGAAGAAACTCTGCTCCCAAGACCGGGCATGTTGAAGAAACTCAGAGAATATTTCAGGCTTTTTGAAGAATCTCATGGACTCTTTTTTTTTTTTTTTTTTTTTTTAACCAAAAATGCTTACAGCACCTGGTATTCCCAGGCGGTCTCCCATCCAAGTACTAACCAGGCCCGACCCTGCTTAGCTTCCGAGATCAGACGAGATCGGGCGTTCTCAACGTGGTATGGCCGTAAGCGAAATCTGCTGCCAAAAACGGGCTATTTAAAAGGTTAGAACATTAGTGAAGTAAACTAAAAAGCTTACAGCACCTGGTATTCCCAGGCGGTCTCCCATCCAAGTACTAACCAGGCCCGACCCTGCTTAGCTTCCGAGATCAGACGAGATCGGGCGTTCTCAACGTGGTATGGCCGTAAGCGAAATCTGCTGCCAAAAACGGGCTTTTTGAAGAAATTCATCGAATTTTTCAGGCCTTCTGAAGAAACTCTGCTCCCAAGACCGGGCATGTTGAAGAAACTCAGAGAATATTTCAGGCTTTTTGAAGAATCTCATGGACTCTTTTTTTTTTTTTTTTTTTTTTAAACCAAAAATGCTTACAGCACCTGGTATTCCCAGGCGGTCTCCCATCCAAGTACTAACCAGGCCCGACCCTGCTTAGCTTCCGAGATCAGACGAGATCGGGCGTTCTCAACGTGGTATGGCCGTAAGCGAAATCTGCTGCCAAAAACGGGCTATTTAAAAGGTTAGAACATTAGTGAAGTAAACTAAAAAGCTTACAGCACCTGGTATTCCCAGGCGGTCTCCCATCCAAGTACTAACCAGGCCCGACCCTGCTTAGCTTCCGAGATCAGACGAGATCGGGCGTTCTCAACGTGGTATGGCCGTAAGCGAAATCTGCTGCCAAAAACGGGCTTTTTGAAGAAATTCATCGAATTTTTCAGGCCTTCTGAAGAAACTCTGCTCCCAAGACCGGGCATGTTGAAGAAACTCAGAGAATATTTCAGGCTTTTTGAAGAATCTCATGGACTCTTTTTTTTTTTTTTTTTTTTTTTAACCAAAAATGCTTACAGCACCTGGTATTCCCAGGCGGTCTCCCATCCAAGTACTAACCAGGCCCGACCCTGCTTAGCTTCCGAGATCAGACGAGATCGGGCGTTCTCAACGTGGTATGGCCGTAAGCGAAATTTGCTGCCAAAAACGGGCTATTTAAAAGGTTAGAACATTAGTGAAGTAAACTAAAAAGCTTACAGCACCTGGTATTCCCAGGCGGTCTCCCATCCAAGTACTAACCAGGCCCGACCCTGCTTAGCTTCCGAGATCAGACGAGATCGGGCGTTCTCAACGTGGTATGGCCGTAAGCGAAATCTGCTGCCAAAAACGGGCTTTTTGAAGAAATTCATCGAATTTTTCAGGCCTTCTGAAGAAACTCTGCTCCCAAGACCGGGCATGTTGAAGAAACTCAGAGAATATTTCAGGCTTTTTGAAGAATCTCATGGACTCTTTTTTTTTTTTTTTTTTTTTTAAACCAAAAATGCTTACAGCACCTGGTATTCCCAGGCGGTCTCCCATCCAAGTACTAACCAGGCCCGACCCTGCTTAGCTTCCGAGATCAGACGAGATCGGGCGTTCTCAACGTGGTATGGCCGTAAGCGAAATCTGCTGCCAAAAACGGGCTATTTAAAAGGTTAGAACATTAGTGAAGTAAACTAAAAAGCTTACAGCACCTGGTATTCCCAGGCGGTCTCCCATCCAAGTACTAACCAGGCCCGACCCTGCTTAGCTTCCGAGATCAGACGAGATCGGGCGTTCTCAACGTGGTATGGCCGTAAGCGAAATCTGCTGCCAAAAACGGGCTTTTTGAAGAAATTCATCGAATTTTTCAGGCCTTCTGAAGAAACTCTGCTCCCAAGACCGGGCATGTTGAAGAAACTCAGAGAATATTTCAGGCTTTTTGAAGAATCTCATGGAATCTTTTTTTTTTTTTTTTTTTTTTAAACCAAAAATGCTTACAGCACCTGGTATTCCCAGGCGGTCTCCCATCCAAGTACTAACCAGGCCCGACCCTGCTTAGCTTCCGAGATCAGACGAGATCGGGCGTTCTCAACGTGGTATGGCCGTAAGCGAAATCTGCTGCCAAAAACGGGCTATTTAAAAGGTTAGAACATTAGTGAAGTAAACTAAAAAGCTTACAGCACCTGGTATTCCCAGGCGGTCTCCCATCCAAGTACTAACCAGGCCCGACCCTGCTTAGCTTCCGAGATCAGACGAGATCGGGCGTTCTCAACGTGGTATGGCCGTAAGCGAAATCTGCTGCCAAAAACGGGCTTTTTGAAGAAATTCATCGAATTTTTCAGGCCTTCTGAAGAAACTCTGCTCCCAAGACCGGGCATGTTGAAGAAACTCAGAGAATATTTCAGGCTTTTTGAAGAATCTCATGGACTCTTTTTTTTTTTTTTTTTAACCAAAAATGCTTACAGCACCTGGTATTCCCAGGCGGTCTCCCATCCAAGTACTAACCAGGCCCGACCCTGCTTAGCTTCCGAGATCAGACGAGATCGGGCGTTCTCAACGTGGTATGGCCGTAAGCGAAATCTGCTGCCAAAAACGGGCTATTTAAAAGGTTAGAACATTAGTGAAGTAAACTAAAAAGCTTACAGCACCTGGTATTCCCAGGCGGTCTCCCATCCAAGTACTAACCAGGCCCGACCCTGCTTAGCTTCCGAGATCAGACGAGATCGGGCGTTCTCAACGTGGTATGGCCGTAAGCGAAATCTGCTGCCAAAAACGGGCTTTTTGAAGAAATTCATCGAATTTTTCAGGCCTTCTGAAGAAACTCTGCTCCCAAGACCGGGCATGTTGAAGAAACTCAGAGAATATTTCAGGCTTTTTGAAGAATCTCATGGACTCTTTTTTTTTTTTTTTTTTTTTAAACCAAAAATGCTTACAGCACCTGGTATTCCCAGGCGGTCTCCCATCCAAGTACTAACCAGGCCCGACCCTGCTTAGCTTCCGAGATCAGACGAGATCGGGCGTTCTCAACGTGGTATGGCCGTAAGCGAAATCTGCTGCCAAAAACGGGCTTTTTGAAGAAATTCATAGAATTTTTCAGGCCTTCTGAAGAAACTCTGCTCCCAAGACCGGGCATGTTGAAGAAACTCAGAGAATATTTCAGGCTTTTTGAAGAATCTCATGGACTCTTTTTTTTTTTTTTTTTTTTTTTAACCAAAAATGCTTACAGCACCTGGTATTCCCAGGCGGTCTCCCATCCAAGTACTAACCAGGCCCGACCCTGCTTAGCTTCCGAGATCAGACGAGATCGGGCGTTCTCAACGTGGTATGGCCGTAAGCGAAATCTGCTGCCAAAAACGGGCTATTTAAAAGGTTAGAACATTAGTGAAGTAAACTAAAAAGCTTACAGCACCTGGTATTCCCAGGCGGTCTCCCATCCAAGTACTAACCAGGCCCGACCCTGCTTAGCTTCCGAGATCAGACGAGATCGGGCGTTCTCAACGTGGTATGGCCGTAATCGAAATCTGCTGCCAAAAACGGGCTTTTTGAAGAAATTCATCGAATTTTTCAGGCCTTCTGAAGAAACTCTGCTCCCAAGACCGGGCATGTTGAAGAAACTCAGAGAATATTTCAGGCTTTTTGAAGAATCTCATGGACTCTTTTTTTTTTTTTTTTTTTTTTAAACCAAAAATGCTTACAGCACCTGGTATTCCCAGGCGGTCTCCCATCCAAGTACTAACCAGGCCCGACCCTGCTTAGCTTCCGAGATCAGACGAGATCGGGCGTTCTCAACGTGGTATGGCCGTAAGCGAAATCTGCTGCCAAAAACGGGCTTTTTGAAGAAATTCATCGAATTTTTCAGGCCTTCTGAAGAAACTCTGCTCCCAAGACCGGGCATGTTGAAGAAACTCAGAGAATATTTCAGGCTTTTTGAAGAATCTCATGGACTCTTTTTTTTTTTTTTTTTTTTTTTAAACCAAAAATGCTTACAGCACCTGGTATTCCCAGGCGGTCTCCCATCCAAGTACTAACCAGGCCCGACCCTGCTTAGCTTCCGAGATCAGACGAGATCGGGCGTTCTCAACGTGGTATGGCCGTAAGCGAAATCTGCTGCCAAAAACGGGCTATTTAAAAGGTTAGAACATTAGTGAAGTAAACTAAAAAGCTTACAGCACCTGGTATTCCCAGGCGGTCTCCCATCCAAGTACTAACCAGGCCCGACCCTGCTTAGCTTCCGAGATCAGACGAGATCGGGCGTTCTCAACGTGGTATGGCCGTAAGCGAAATCTGCTGCCAAAAACGGGCTTTTTGAAGAAATTCATCGAATTTTTCAGGCCTTCTGAAGAAACTCTGCTCCCAAGACCGGGCATGTTGAAGAAACTCAGAGAATATTTCAGGCTTTTTGAAGAATCTCATGGACTCTTTTTTTTTTTTTTTTTTTTTTTAAACCAAAAATGCTTACAGCACCTGGTATTCCCAGGCGGTCTCCCATCCAAGTACTAACCAGGCCCGACCCTGCTTAGCTTCCGAGATCAGACGAGATCGGGCGTTCTCAACGTGGTATGGCCGTAAGCGAAATCTGCTGCCAAAAACGGGCTATTTAAAAGGTTAGAACATTAGTGAAGTAAACTAAAAAGCTTACAGCACCTGGTATTCCCAGGCGGTCTCCCATCCAAGTACTAACCAGGCCCGACCCTGCTTAGCTTCCGAGATCAGACGAGATCGGGCGTTCTCAACGTGGTATGGCCGTAAGCGAAATCTGCTGCCAAAAACGGGCTTTTTGAAGAAATTCATAGAATTTTTCAGGCCTTCTGAAGAAACTCTGCTCCCAAGACCGGGCATGTTGAAGAAACTCAGAGAATATTTCAGGCTTTTTGAAGAATCTCATGGACTCTTTTTTTTTTTTTTTTTTTTTTAAACCAAAAATGCTTACAGCACCTGGTATTCCCAGGCGGTCTCCCATCCAAGTACTAACCAGGCCCGACCCTGCTTAGCTTCCGAGATCAGACGAGATCGGGCGTTCTCAACGTGGTATGGCCGTAAGCGAAATCTGCTGCCAAAAACGGGCTATTTAAAAGGTTAGAACATTAGTGAAGTAAACTAAAAAGCTTACAGCACCTGGTATTCCCAGGCGGTCTCCCATCCAAGTACTAACCAGGCCCGACCCTGCTTAGCTTCCGAGATCAGACGAGATCGGGCGTTCTCAACGTGGTATGGCCGTAAGCGAAATCTGCTGCCAAAAACGGGCTTTTTGAAGAAATTCATCGAATTTTTCAGGCCTTCTGAAGAAACTCTGCTCCCAAGACCGGGCATGTTGAAGAAACTCAGAGAATATTTCAGGCTTTTTGAAGAATCTCATGGACTCTTTTTTTTTTTTTTTTTTTTTTAAACCAAAAATGCTTACAGCACCTGGTATTCCCAGGCGGTCTCCCATCCAAGTACTAACCAGGCCCGACCCTGCTTAGCTTCCGAGATCAGACGAGATCGGGCGTTCTCAACGTGGTATGGCCGTAAGCGAAATCTGCTGCCAAAAACGGGCTATTTAAAAGGTTAGAACATTAGTGAAGTAAACTAAAAAGCTTACAGCACCTGGTATTCCCAGGCGGTCTCCCATCCAAGTACTAACCAGGCCCGACCCTGCTTAGCTTCCGAGATCAGACGAGATCGGGCGTTCTCAACGTGGTATGGCCGTAAGCGAAATCTGCTGCCAAAAACGGGCTTTTTGAAGAAATTCATCGAATTTTTCAGGCCTTCTGAAGAAACTCTGCTCCCAAGACCGGGCATGTTGAAGAAACTCAGAGAATATTTCAGGCTTTTTGAAGAATCTCATGGACTCTTTTTTTTTTTTTTTTTTTTTTAAACCAAAAATGCTTACAGCACCTGGTATTCCCAGGCGGTCTCCCATCCAAGTACTAACCAGGCCCGACCCTGCTTAGCTTCCGAGATCAGACGAGATCGGGCGTTCTCAACGTGGTATGGCCGTAAGCGAAATCTGCTGCCAAAAACGGGCTATTTAAAAGGTTAGAACATTAGTGAAGTAAACTAAAAAGCTTACAGCACCTGGTATTCCCAGGCGGTCTCCCATCCAAGTACTAACCAGGCCCGACCCTGCTTAGCTTCCGAGATCAGACGAGATCGGGCGTTCTCAACGTGGTATGGCCGTAAGCGAAATCTGCTGCCAAAAACGGGCTTTTTGAAGAAATTCATCGAATTTTTCAGGCCTTCTGAAGAAACTCTGCTCCCAAGACCGGGCATGTTGAAGAAACTCAGAGAATATTTCAGGCTTTTTGAAGAATCTCATGGACTCTTTTTTTTTTTTTTTTTTTTTAAACCAAAAATGCTTACAGCACCTGGTATTCCCAGGCGGTCTCCCATCCAAGTACTAACCAGGCCCGACCCTGCTTAGCTTCCGAGATCAGACGAGATCGGGCGTTCTCAACGTGGTATGGCCGTAAGCGAAATCTGCTGCCAAAAACGGGCTTTTTGAAGAAATTCATCGAATTTTTCAGGCCTTCTGAAGAAACTCTGCTCCCAAGACCGGGCATGTTGAAGAAACTCAGAGAATATTTCAGGCTTTTTGAAGAATCTCATGGACTCTTTTTTTTTTTTTTTTTAACCAAAAATGCTTACAGCACCTGGTATTCCCAGGCGGTCTCCCATCCAAGTACTAACCAGGCCCGACCCTGCTTAGCTTCCGAGATCAGACGAGATCGGGCGTTCTCAACGTGGTATGGCCGTAAGCGAAATCTGCTGCCAAAAACGGGCTATTTAAAAGGTTAGAACATTAGTGAAGTAAACTAAAAAGCTTACAGCACCTGGTATTCCCAGGCGGTCTCCCATCCAAGTACTAACCAGGCCCGACCCTGCTTAGCTTCCGAGATCAGACGAGATCGGGCGTTCTCAACGTGGTATGGCCGTAAGCAAAATCTGCTGCCAAAAACGGGCTTTTTGAAGAAATTCATCGAATTTTTCAGGCCTTCTGAAGAAACTCTGCTCCCAAGACCGGGCATGTTGAAGAAACTCAGAGAATATTTCAGGCTTTTTGAAGAATCTCATGGACTCTTTTTTTTTTTTTTTTTTTTTAAACCAAAAATGCTTACAGCACCTGGTATTCCCAGGCGGTCTCCCATCCAAGTACTAACCAGGCCCGACCCTGCTTAGCTTCCGAGATCAGACGAGATCGGGCGTTCTCAACGTGGTATGGCCGTAAGCGAAATCTGCTGCCAAAAACGGGCTATTTAAAAGGTTAGAACATTAGTGAAGTAAACTAAAAAGCTTACAGCACCTGGTATTCCCAGGCGGTCTCCCATCCAAGTACTAACCAGGCCCGACCCTGCTTAGCTTCCGAGATCAGACGAGATCGGGCGTTCTCAACGTGGTATGGCCGTAAGCGAAATCTGCTGCCAAAAACGGGCTTTTTGAAGAAATTCATCGAATTTTTCAGGCCTTCTGAAGAAACTCTGCTCCCAAGACCGGGCATGTTGAAGAAACTCAGAGAATATTTCAGGCTTTTTGAAGAATCTCATGGACTCTTTTTTTTTTTTTTTTTTTTTTAAACCAAAAATGCTTACAGCACCTGGTATTCCCAGGCGGTCTCCCATCCAAGTACTAACCAGGCCCGACCCTGCTTAGCTTCCGAGATCAGACGAGATCGGGCGTTCTCAACGTGGTATGGCCGTAAGCGAAATCTGCTGCCAAAAACGGGCTATTTAAAAGGTTAGAACATTAGTGAAGTAAACTAAAAAGCTTACAGCACCTGGTATTCCCAGGCGGTCTCCCATCCAAGTACTAACCAGGCCCGACCCTGCTTAGCTTCCGAGATCAGACGAGATCGGGCGTTCTCAACGTGGTATGGCCGTAAGCGAAATCTGCTGCCAAAAACGGGCTTTTTGAAGAAATTCATCGAATTTTTCAGGCCTTCTGAAGAAACTCTGCTCCCAAGACCGGGCATGTTGAAGAAACTCAGAGAATATTTCAGGCTTTTTGAAGAATCTCATGGACTCTTTTTTTTTTTTTTTTTTTTTTAAACCAAAAATGCTTACAGCACCTGGTATTCCCAGGCGGTCTCCCATCCAAGTACTAACCAGGCCCGACCCTGCTTAGCTTCCGAGATCAGACGAGATCGGGCGTTCTCAACGTGGTATGGCCGTAAGCGAAATCTGCTGCCAAAAACGGGCTATTTAAAAGGTTAGAACATTAGTGAAGTAAACTAAAAAGCTTACAGCACCTGGTATTCCCAGGCGGTCTCCCATCCAAGTACTAACCAGGCCCGACCCTGCTTAGCTTCCGAGATCAGACGAGATCGGGCGTTCTCAACGTGGTATGGCCGTAAGCGAAATCTGCTGCCAAAAACGGGCTTTTTGAAGAAATTCATCGAATTTTTCAGGCCTTCTGAAGAAACTCTGCTCCCAAGACCGGGCATGTTGAAGAAACTCAGAGAATATTTCAGGCTTTTTGAAGAATCTCATGGACTCTTTTTTTTTTTTTTTTTTTTTTTAACCAAAAATGCTTACAGCACCTGGTATTCCCAGGCGGTCTCCCATCCAAGTACTAACCAGGCCCGACCCTGCTTAGCTTCCGAGATCAGACGAGATCGGGCGTTCTCAACGTGGTATGGCCGTAAGCGAAATCTGCTGCCAAAAACGGGCTATTTAAAAGGTTAGAACATTAGTGAAGTAAACTAAAAAGCTTACAGCACCTGGTATTCCCAGGCGGTCTCCCATCCAAGTACTAACCAGGCCCGACCCTGCTTAGCTTCCGAGATCAGACGAGATCGGGCGTTCTCAACGTGGTATGGCCGTAAGCGAAATCTGCTGCCAAAAACGGGCTTTTTGAAGAAATTCATCGAATTTTTCAGGCCTTCTGAAGAAACTCTGCTCCCAAGACCGGGCATGTTGAAGAAACTCAGAGAATATTTCAGGCTTTTTGAAGAATCTCATGGACTCTTTTTTTTTTTTTTTTTTTTTTAAACCAAAAATGCTTACAGCACCTGGTATTCCCAGGCGGTCTCCCATCCAAGTACTAACCAGGCCCGACCCTGCTTAGCTTCCGAGATCAGACGAGATCGGGCGTTCTCAACGTGGTATGGCCGTAAGCGAAATCTGCTGCCAAAAACGGGCTTTTTGAAGAAATTCATCGAATTTTTCAGGCCTTCTGAAGAAACTCTGCTCCCAAGACCGGGCATGTTGAAGAAACTCAGAGAATATTTCAGGCTTTTTGAAGAATCTCATGGACTCTTTTTTTTTTTTTTTTTTTTTAAACCAAAAATGCTTACAGCACCTGGTATTCCCAGGCGGTCTCCCATCCAAGTACTAACCAGGCCCGACCCTGCTTAGCTTCCGAGATCAGACGAGATCGGGCGTTCTCAACGTGGTATGGCCGTAAGCGAAATCTGCTGCCAAAAACGGGCTATTTAAAAGGTTAGAACATTAGTGAAGTAAACTAAAAAGCTTACAGCACCTGGTATTCCCAGGCGGTCTCCCATCCAAGTACTAACCAGGCCCGACCCTGCTTAGCTTCCGAGATCAGACGAGATCGGGCGTTCTCAACGTGGTATGGCCGTAAGTGAAATCTGCTGCCAAAAACGGGCTTTTTGAAGAAATTCATCGAATTTTTCAGGCCTTCTGAAGAAACTCTGCTCCCAAGACCGGGCATGTTGAAGAAACTCAGAGAATATTTCAGGCTTTTTGAAGAATCTCATGGACTCTTTTTTTTTTTTTTTTTAACCAAAAATGCTTACAGCACCTGGTATTCCCAGGCGGTCTCCCATCCAAGTACTAACCAGGCCCGACCCTGCTTAGCTTCCGAGATCAGACGAGATCGGGCGTTCTCAACGTGGTATGGCCGTAAGCGAAATCTGCTGCCAAAAACGGGCTATTTAAAAGGTTAGAACATTAGTGAAGTAAACTAAAAAGCTTACAGCACCTGGTATTCCCAGGCGGTCTCCCATCCAAGTACTAACCAGGCCCGACCCTGCTTAGCTTCCGAGATCAGACGAGATCGGGCGTTCTCAACGTGGTATGGCCGTAAGCAAAATCTGCTGCCAAAAACGGGCTTTTTGAAGAAATTCATCGAATTTTTCAGGCCTTCTGAAGAAACTCTGCTCCCAAGACCGGGCATGTTGAAGAAACTCAGAGAATATTTCAGGCTTTTTGAAGAATCTCATGGACTCTTTTTTTTTTTTTTTTTTTTTTAAACCAAAAATGCTTACAGCACCTGGTATTCCCAGGCGGTCTCCCATCCAAGTACTAACCAGGCCCGACCCTGCTTAGCTTCCGAGATCAGACGAGATCGGGCGTTCTCAACGTGGTATGGCCGTAAGCGAAATCTGCTGCCAAAAACGGGCTATTTAAAAGGTTAGAACATTAGTGAAGTAAACTAAAAAGCTTACAGCACCTGGTATTCCCAGGCGGTCTCCCATCCAAGTACTAACCAGGCCCGACCCTGCTTAGCTTCCGAGATCAGACGAGATCGGGCGTTCTCAACGTGGTATGGCCGTAAGCGAAATCTGCTGCCAAAAACGGGCTTTTTGAAGAAATTCATCGAATTTTTCAGGCCTTCTGAAGAAACTCTGCTCCCAAGACCGGGCATGTTGAAGAAACTCAGAGAATATTTCAGGCTTTTTGAAGAATCTCATGGACTCTTTTTTTTTTTTTTTTTTTTTTTTAAACCAAAAATGCTTACAGCACCTGGTATTCCCAGGCGGTCTCCCATCCAAGTACTAACCAGGCCCGACCCTGCTTAGCTTCCGAGATCAGACGAGATCGGGCGTTCTCAACGTGGTATGGCCGTAAGCGAAATCTGCTGCCAAAAACGGGCTATTTAAAAGGTTAGAACATTAGTGAAGTAAACTAAAAAGCTTACAGCACCTGGTATTCCCAGGCGGTCTCCCATCCAAGTACTAACCAGGCCCGACCCTGCTTAGCTTCCGAGATCAGACGAGATCGGGCGTTCTCAACGTGGTATGGCCGTAAGCGAAATCTGCTGCCAAAAACGGGCTTTTTGAAGAAATTCATCGAATTTTTCAGGCCTTCTGAAGAAACTCTGCTCCCAAGACCGGGCATGTTGAAGAAACTCAGAGAATATTTCAGGCTTTTTGAAGAATCTCATGGACTCTTTTTTTTTTTTTTTTTTTTTTAAACCAAAAATGCTTACAGCACCTGGTATTCCCAGGCGGTCTCCCATCCAAGTACTAACCAGGCCCGACCCTGCTTAGCTTCCGAGATCAGACGAGATCGGGCGTTCTCAACGTGGTATGGCCGTAAGCGAAATCTGCTGCCAAAAACGGGCTTTTTGAAGAAATTCATCGAATTTTTCAGGCCTTCTGAAGAAACTCTGCTCCCAAGACCGGGCATGTTGAAGAAACTCAGAGAATATTTCAGGCTTTTTGAAGAATCTCATGGACTCTTTTTTTTTTTTTTTTTTTTTTAAACCAAAAATGCTTACAGCACCTGGTATTCCCAGGCGGTCTCCCATCCAAGTACTAACCAGGCCCGACCCTGCTTAGCTTCCGAGATCAGACGAGATCGGGCGTTCTCAACGTGGTATGGCCGTAAGCGAAATCTGCTGCCAAAAACGGGCTATTTAAAAGGTTAGAACATTAGTGAAGTAAACTAAAAAGCTTACAGCACCTGGTATTCCCAGGCGGTCTCCCATCCAAGTACTAACCAGGCCCGACCCTGCTTAGCTTCCGAGATCAGACGAGATCGGGCGTTCTCAACGTGGTATGGCCGTAAGCGAAATCTGCTGCCAAAAACGGGCTTTTTGAAGAAATTCATCGAATTTTTCAGGCCTTCTGAAGAAACTCTGCTCCCAAGACCGGGCATGTTGAAGAAACTCAGAGAATATTTCAGGCTTTTTGAAGAATCTCATGGACTCTTTTTTTTTTTTTTTTTTTTTTAAACCAAAAATGCTTACAGCACCTGGTATTCCCAGGCGGTCTCCCATCCAAGTACTAACCAGGCCCGACCCTGCTTAGCTTCCGAGATCAGACGAGATCGGGCGTTCTCAACGTGGTATGGCCGTAAGCGAAATCTGCTGCCAAAAACGGGCTATTTAAAAGGTTAGAACATTAGTGAAGTAAACTAAAAAGCTTACAGCACCTGGTATTCCCAGGCGGTCTCCCATCCAAGTACTAACCAGGCCCGACCCTGCTTAGCTTCCGAGATCAGACGAGATCGGGCGTTCTCAACGTGGTATGGCCGTAAGCGAAATCTGCTGCCAAAAACGGGCTTTTTGAAGAAATTCATCGAATTTTTCAGGCCTTCTGAAGAAACTCTGCTCCCAAGACCGGGCATGTTGAAGAAACTCAGAGAATATTTCAGGCTTTTTGAAGAATCTCATGGACTCTTTTTTTTTTTTTTTTTTTTAAACCAAAAATGCTTACAGCACCTGGTATTCCCAGGCGGTCTCCCATCCAAGTACTAACCAGGCCCGACCCTGCTTAGCTTCCGAGATCAGACGAGATCGGGCGTTCTCAACGTGGTATGGCCGTAAGCGAAATCTGCTGCCAAAAACGGGCTTTTTGAAGAAATTCATCGAATTTTTCAGGCCTTCTGAAGAAACTCTGCTCCCAAGACCGGGCATGTTGAAGAAACTCAGAGAATATTTCAGGCTTTTTGAAGAATCTCATGGACTCTTTTTTTTTTTTTTTTTTTTTTTAACCAAAAATGCTTACAGCACCTGGTATTCCCAGGCGGTCTCCCATCCAAGTACTAACCAGGCCCGACCCTGCTTAGCTTCCGAGATCAGACGAGATCGGGCGTTCTCAACGTGGTATGGCCGTAAGCGAAATCTGCTGCCAAAAACGGGCTATTTAAAAGGTTAGAACATTAGTGAAGTAAACTAAAAAGCTTACAGCACCTGGTATTCCCAGGCGGTCTCCCATCCAAGTACTAACCAGGCCCGACCCTGCTTAGCTTCCGAGATCAGACGAGATCGGGCGTTCTCAACGTGGTATGGCCGTAAGCGAAATCTGCTGCCAAAAACGGGCTATTTAAAAGGTTAGAACATTAGTGAAGTAAACTAAAAAGCTTACAGCACCTGGTATTCCCAGGCGGTCTCCCATCCAAGTACTAACCAGGCCCGACCCTGCTTAGCTTCCGAGATCAGACGAGATCGGGCGTTCTCAACGTGGTATGGCCGTAAGCGAAATCTGCTGCCAAAAACGGGCTTTTTGAAGAAATTCATCGAATTTTTCAGGCCTTCTGAAGAAACTCTGCTCCCAAGACCGGGCATGTTGAAGAAACTCAGAGAATATTTCAGGCTTTTTGAAGAATCTCATGGACTCTTTTTTTTTTTTTTTTTTTTTAAACCAAAAATGCTTACAGCACCTGGTATTCCCAGGCGGTCTCCCATCCAAGTACTAACCAGGCCCGACCCTGCTTAGCTTCCGAGATCAGACGAGATCGGGCGTTCTCAACGTGGTATGGCCGTAAGCGAAATCTGCTGCCAAAAACGGGCTTTTTGAAGAAATTCATCGAATTTTTCAGGCCTTCTGAAGAAACTCTGCTCCCAAGACCGGGCATGTTGAAGAAACTCAGAGAATATTTCAGGCTTTTTGAAGAATCTCATGGACTCTTTTTTTTTTTTTTTTTAACCAAAAATGCTTACAGCACCTGGTATTCCCAGGCGGTCTCCCATCCAAGTACTAACCAGGCCCGACCCTGCTTAGCTTCCGAGATCAGACGAGATCGGGCGTTCTCAACGTGGTATGGCCGTAAGCGAAATCTGCTGCCAAAAACGGGCTATTTAAAAGGTTAGAACATTAGTGAAGTAAACTAAAAAGCTTACAGCACCTGGTATTCCCAGGCGGTCTCCCATCCAAGTACTAACCAGGCCCGACCCTGCTTAGCTTCCGAGATCAGACGAGATCGGGCGTTCTCAACGTGGTATGGCCGTAAGCAAAATCTGCTGCCAAAAACGGGCTTTTTGAAGAAATTCATCGAATTTTTCAGGCCTTCTGAAGAAACTCTGCTCCCAAGACCGGGCATGTTGAAGAAACTCAGAGAATATTTCAGGCTTTTTGAAGAATCTCATGGACTCTTTTTTTTTTTTTTTTTTTTTAAACCAAAAATGCTTACAGCACCTGGTATTCCCAGGCGGTCTCCCATCCAAGTACTAACCAGGCCCGACCCTGCTTAGCTTCCGAGATCAGACGAGATCGGGCGTTCTCAACGTGGTATGGCCGTAAGCGAAATCTGCTGCCAAAAACGGGCTATTTAAAAGGTTAGAACATTAGTGAAGTAAACTAAAAAGCTTACAGCACCTGGTATTCCCAGGCGGTCTCCCATCCAAGTACTAACCAGGCCCGACCCTGCTTTAGCTTCCGAGATCAGACGAGATCGGGCGTTCTCAACGTGGTATGGCCGTAAGCGAAATCTGCTGCCAAAAACGGGCTTTTTGAAGAAATTCATCGAATTTTTCAGGCCTTCTGAAGAACTCTGCTCCCAAGACCGGGCATGTTGAAGAAACTCAGAGAATATTTCAGGCTTTTTGAAGAATCTCATGGACTCTTTTTTTTTTTTTTTTTTTTTTAAACCAAAAATGCTTACAGCACCTGGTATTCCCAGGCGGTCTCCCATCCAAGTACTAACCAGGCCCGACCCTGCTTAGCTTCCGAGATCAGACGAGATCGGGCGTTCTCAACGTGGTATGGCCGTAAGCGAAATCTGCTGCCAAAAACGGGCTATTTAAAAGGTTAGAACATTAGTGAAGTAAACTAAAAAGCTTACAGCACCTGGTATTCCCAGGCGGTCTCCCATCCAAGTACTAACCAGGCCCGACCCTGCTTAGCTTCCGAGATCAGACGAGATCGGGCGTTCTCAACGTGGTATGGCCGTAAGCGAAATCTGCTGCCAAAAACGGGCTTTTTGAAGAAATTCATCGAATTTTTCAGGCCTTCTGAAGAAACTCTGCTCCCAAGACCGGGCATGTTGAAGAAACTCAGAGAATATTTCAGGCTTTTTGAAGAATCTCATGGACTCTTTTTTTTTTTTTTTTTTTTTTTAACCAAAAATGCTTACAGCACCTGGTATTCCCAGGCGGTCTCCCATCCAAGTACTAACCAGGCCCGACCCTGCTTAGCTTCCGAGATCAGACGAGATCGGGCGTTCTCAACGTGGTATGGCCGTAAGCGAAATCTGCTGCCAAAAACGGGCTATTTAAAAGGTTAGAACATTAGTGAAGTAAACTAAAAAGCTTACAGCACCTGGTATTCCCAGGCGGTCTCCCATCCAAGTACTAACCAGGCCCGACCCTGCTTAGCTTCCGAGATCAGACGAGATCGGGCGTTCTCAACGTGGTATGGCCGTAAGCGAAATCTGCTGCCAAAAACGGGCTTTTTGAAGAAATTCATCGAATTTTTCAGGCCTTCTGAAGAAACTCTGCTCCCAAGACCGGGCATGTTGAAGAAACTCAGAGAATATTTCAGGCTTTTTGAAGAATCTCATGGACTCTTTTTTTTTTTTTTTTTAACCAAAAATGCTTACAGCACCTGGTATTCCCAGGCGGTCTCCCATCCAAGTACTAACCAGGCCCGACCCTGCTTAGCTTCCGAGATCAGACGAGATCGGGCGTTCTCAACGTGGTATGGCCGTAAGCGAAATCTGCTGCCAAAAACGGGCTTTTTGAAGAAATTCATCGAATTTTTCAGGCCTTCTGAAGAAACTCTGCTCCCAAGACCGGGCATGTTGAAGAAACTCAGAGAATATTTCAGGCTTTTTGAAGAATCTCATGGACTCTTTTTTTTTTTTTTTTTTTTTTAAACCAAAAATGCTTACAGCACCTGGTATTCCCAGGCGGTCTCCCATCCAAGTACTAACCAGGCCCGACCCTGCTTAGCTTCCGAGATCAGACGAGATCGGGCGTTCTCAACGTGGTATGGCCGTAAGCGAAATCTGCTGCCAAAAACGGGCTATTTAAAAGGTTAGAACATTAGTGAAGTAAACTAAAAAGCTTACAGCACCTGGTATTCCCAGGCGGTCTCCCATCCAAGTACTAACCAGGCCCGACCCTGCTTAGCTTCCGAGATCAGACGAGATCGGGCGTTCTCAACGTGGTATGGCCGTAAGCGAAATCTGCTGCCAAAAACGGGCTTTTTGAAGAAATTCATCGAATTTTTCAGGCCTTCTGAAGAAACTCTGCTCCCAAGACCGGGCATGTTGAAGAAACTCAGAGAATATTTCAGGCTTTTTGAAGAATCTCATGGACTCTTTTTTTTTTTTTTTTTTTTTTAAACCAAAAATGCTTACAGCACCTGGTATTCCCAGGCGGTCTCCCATCCAAGTACTAACCAGGCCCGACCCTGCTTAGCTTCCGAGATCAGACGAGATCGGGCGTTCTCAACGTGGTATGGCCGTAAGCGAAATCTGCTGCCAAAAACGGGCTATTTAAAAGGTTAGAACATTAGTGAAGTAAACTAAAAAGCTTACAGCACCTGGTATTCCCAGGCGGTCTCCCATCCAAGTACTAACCAGGCCCGACCCTGCTTAGCTTCCGAGATCAGACGAGATCGGGCGTTCTCAACGTGGTATGGCCGTAAGCGAAATCTGCTGCCAAAAACGGGCTTTTTGAAGAAATTCATCGAATTTTTCAGGCCTTCTGAAGAAACTCTGCTCCCAAGACCGGGCATGTTGAAGAAACTCAGAGAATATTTCAGGCTTTTTGAAGAATCTCATGGACTCTTTTTTTTTTTTTTTTTTTTTAAACCAAAAATGCTTACAGCACCTGGTATTCCCAGGCGGTCTCCCATCCAAGTACTAACCAGGCCCGACCCTGCTTAGCTTCCGAGATCAGACGAGATCGGGCGTTCTCAACGTGGTATGGCCGTAAGCGAAATCTGCTGCCAAAAACGGGCTTTTTGAAGAAATTCATCGAATTTTTCAGGCCTTCTGAAGAAACTCTGCTCCCAAGACCGGGCATGTTGAAGAAACTCAGAGAATATTTCAGGCTTTTTGAAGAATCTCATGGACTCTTTTTTTTTTTTTTTTTTTTTTTAACCAAAAATGCTTACAGCACCTGGTATTCCCAGGCGGTCTCCCATCCAAGTACTAACCAGGCCCGACCCTGCTTAGCTTCCGAGATCAGACGAGATCGGGCGTTCTCAACGTGGTATGGCCGTAAGCGAAATCTGCTGCCAAAAACGGGCTATTTAAAAGGTTAGAACATTAGTGAAGTAAACTAAAAAGCTTACAGCACCTGGTATTCCCAGGCGGTCTCCCATCCAAGTACTAACCAGGCCCGACCCTGCTTAGCTTCCGAGATCAGACGAGATCGGGCGTTCTCAACGTGGTATGGCCGTAAGCGAAATCTGCTGCCAAAAACGGGCTATTTAAAAGGTTAGAACATTAGTGAAGTAAACTAAAAAGCTTACAGCACCTGGTATTCCCAGGCGGTCTCCCATCCAAGTACTAACCAGGCCCGACCCTGCTTAGCTTCCGAGATCAGACGAGATCGGGCGTTCTCAACGTGGTATGGCCGTAAGCGAAATCTGCTGCCAAAAACGGGCTTTTTGAAGAAATTCATCGAATTTTTCAGGCCTTCTGAAGAAACTCTGCTCCCAAGACCGGGCATGTTGAAGAAACTCAGAGAATATTTCAGGCTTTTTGAAGAATCTCATGGACTCTTTTTTTTTTTTTTTTTTTTTAAACCAAAAATGCTTACAGCACCTGGTATTCCCAGGCGGTCTCCCATCCAAGTACTAACCAGGCCCGACCCTGCTTAGCTTCCGAGATCAGACGAGATCGGGCGTTCTCAACGTGGTATGGCCGTAAGCGAAATCTGCTGCCAAAAACGGGCTTTTTGAAGAAATTCATCGAATTTTTCAGGCCTTCTGAAGAAACTCTGCTCCCAAGACCGGGCATGTTGAAGAAACTCAGAGAATATTTCAGGCTTTTTGAAGAATCTCATGGACTCTTTTTTTTTTTTTTTTTAACCAAAAATGCTTACAGCACCTGGTATTCCCAGGCGGTCTCCCATCCAAGTACTAACCAGGCCCGACCCTGCTTAGCTTCCGAGATCAGACGAGATCGGGCGTTCTCAACGTGGTATGGCCGTAAGCGAAATCTGCTGCCAAAAACGGGCTATTTAAAAGGTTAGAACATTAGTGAAGTAAACTAAAAAGCTTACAGCACCTGGTATTCCCAGGCGGTCTCCCATCCAAGTACTAACCAGGCCCGACCCTGCTTAGCTTCCGAGATCAGACGAGATCGGGCGTTCTCAACGTGGTATGGCCGTAAGCAAAATCTGCTGCCAAAAACGGGCTTTTTGAAGAAATTCATCGAATTTTTCAGGCCTTCTGAAGAAACTCTGCTCCCAAGACCGGGCATGTTGAAGAAACTCAGAGAATATTTCAGGCTTTTTGAAGAATCTCATGGACTCTTTTTTTTTTTTTTTTTTTTTTAAACCAAAAATGCTTACAGCACCTGGTATTCCCAGGCGGTCTCCCATCCAAGTACTAACCAGGCCCGACCCTGCTTAGCTTCCGAGATCAGACGAGATCGGGCGTTCTCAACGTGGTATGGCCGTAAGCGAAATCTGCTGCCAAAAACGGGCTATTTAAAAGGTTAGAACATTAGTGAAGTAAACTAAAAAGCTTACAGCACCTGGTATTCCCAGGCGGTCTCCCATCCAAGTACTAACCAGGCCCGACCCTGCTTAGCTTCCGAGATCAGACGAGATCGGGCGTTCTCAACGTGGTATGGCCGTAAGCGAAATCTGCTGCCAAAAACGGGCTTTTTGAAGAAATTCATCGAATTTTTCAGGCCTTCTGAAGAAACTCTGCTCCCAAGACCGGGCATGTTGAAGAAACTCAGAGAATATTTCAGGCTTTTTGAAGAATCTCATGGACTCTTTTTTTTTTTTTTTTTTTTTTAAACCAAAAATGCTTACAGCACCTGGTATTCCCAGGCGGTCTCCCATCCAAGTACTAACCAGGCCCGACCCTGCTTAGCTTCCGAGATCAGACGAGATCGGGCGTTCTCAACGTGGTATGGCCGTAAGCGAAATCTGCTGCCAAAAACGGGCTATTTAAAAGGTTAGAACATTAGTGAAGTAAACTAAAAAGCTTACAGCACCTGGTATTCCCAGGCGGTCTCCCATCCAAGTACTAACCAGGCCCGACCCTGCTTAGCTTCCGAGATCAGACGAGATCGGGCGTTCTCAACGTGGTATGGCCGTAAGCGAAATCTGCTGCCAAAAACGGGCTTTTTGAAGAAATTCATCGAATTTTTCAGGCCTTCTGAAGAAACTCTGCTCCCAAGACCGGGCATGTTGAAGAAACTCAGAGAATATTTCAGGCTTTTTGAAGAATCTCATGGACTCTTTTTTTTTTTTTTTTTTTTTTTAACCAAAAATGCTTACAGCACCTGGTATTCCCAGGCGGTCTCCCATCCAAGTACTAACCAGGCCCGACCCTGCTTAGCTTCCGAGATCAGACGAGATCGGGCGTTCTCAACGTGGTATGGCCGTAAGCGAAATCTGCTGCCAAAAACGGGCTATTTAAAAGGTTAGAACATTAGTGAAGTAAACTAAAAAGCTTACAGCACCTGGTATTCCCAGGCGGTCTCCCATCCAAGTACTAACCAGGCCCGACCCTGCTTAGCTTCCGAGATCAGACGAGATCGGGCGTTCTCAACGTGGTATGGCCGTAAGCGAAATCTGCTGCCAAAAACGGGCTTTTTGAAGAAATTCATCGAATTTTTCAGGCCTTCTGAAGAAACTCTGCTCCCAAGACCGGGCATGTTGAAGAAACTCAGAGAATATTTCAGGCTTTTTGAAGAATCTCATGGACTCTTTTTTTTTTTTTTTTTAACCAAAAATGCTTACAGCACCTGGTATTCCCAGGCGGTCTCCCATCCAAGTACTAACCAGGCCCGACCCTGCTTAGCTTCCGAGATCAGACGAGATCGGGCGTTCTCAACGTGGTATGGCCGTAAGCGAAATCTGCTGCCAAAAACGGGCTATTTAAAAGGTTAGAACATTAGTGAAGTAAACTAAAAAGCTTACAGCACCTGGTATTCCCAGGCGGTCTCCCATCCAAGTACTAACCAGGCCCGACCCTGCTTAGCTTCCGAGATCAGACGAGATCGGGCGTTCTCAACGTGGTATGGCCGTAAGCAAAATCTGCTGCCAAAAACGGGCTTTTTGAAGAAATTCATCGAATTTTTCAGGCCTTCTGAAGAAACTCTGCTCCCAAGACCGGGCATGTTGAAGAAACTCAGAGAATATTTCAGGCTTTTTGAAGAATCTCATGGACTCTTTTTTTTTTTTTTTTTTTTTTAAACCAAAAATGCTTACAGCACCTGGTATTCCCAGGCGGTCTCCCATCCAAGTACTAACCAGGCCCGACCCTGCTTAGCTTCCGAGATCAGACGAGATCGGGCGTTCTCAACGTGGTATGGCCGTAAGCGAAATCTGCTGCCAAAAACGGGCTATTTAAAAGGTTAGAACATTAGTGAAGTAAACTAAAAAGCTTACAGCACCTGGTATTCCCAGGCGGTCTCCCATCCAAGTACTAACCAGGCCCGACCCTGCTTAGCTTCCGAGATCAGACGAGATCGGGCGTTCTCAACGTGGTATGGCCGTAAGCGAAATCTGCTGCCAAAAACGGGCTTTTTGAAGAAATTCATCGAATTTTTCAGGCCTTCTGAAGAAACTCTGCTCCCAAGACCGGGCATGTTGAAGAAACTCAGAGAATATTTCAGGCTTTTTGAAGAATCTCATGGACTCTTTTTTTTTTTTTTTTTTTTTTAAACCAAAAATGCTTACAGCACCTGGTATTCCCAGGCGGTCTCCCATCCAAGTACTAACCAGGCCCGACCCTGCTTAGCTTCCGAGATCAGACGAGATCGGGCGTTCTCAACGTGGTATGGCCGTAAGCGAAATCTGCTGCCAAAAACGGGCTATTTAAAAGGTTAGAACATTAGTGAAGTAAACTAAAAAGCTTACAGCACCTGGTATTCCCAGGCGGTCTCCCATCCAAGTACTAACCAGGCCCGACCCTGCTTAGCTTCCGAGATCAGACGAGATCGGGCGTTCTCAACGTGGTATGGCCGTAAGCGAAATCTGCTGCCAAAAACGGGCTTTTTGAAGAAATTCATCGAATTTTTCAGGCCTTCTGAAGAAACTCTGCTCCCAAGACCGGGCATGTTGAAGAAACTCAGAGAATATTTCAGGCTTTTTGAAGAATCTCATGGACTCTTTTTTTTTTTTTTTTTTTTTTTAACCAAAAATGCTTACAGCACCTGGTATTCCCAGGCGGTCTCCCATCCAAGTACTAACCAGGCCCGACCCTGCTTAGCTTCCGAGATCAGACGAGATCGGGCGTTCTCAACGTGGTATGGCCGTAAGCGAAATCTGCTGCCAAAAACGGGCTATTTAAAAGGTTAGAACATTAGTGAAGTAAACTAAAAAGCTTACAGCACCTGGTATTCCCAGGCGGTCTCCCATCCAAGTACTAACCAGGCCCGACCCTGCTTAGCTTCCGAGATCAGACGAGATCGGGCGTTCTCAACGTGGTATGGCCGTAAGCGAAATCTGCTGCCAAAAACGGGCTTTTTGAAGAAATTCATCGAATTTTTCAGGCCTTCTGAAGAAACTCTGCTCCCAAGACCGGGCATGTTGAAGAAACTCAGAGAATATTTCAGGCTTTTTGAAGAATCTCATGGACTCTTTTTTTTTTTTTTTTTTTTTTAAACCAAAAATGCTTACAGCACCTGGTATTCCCAGGCGGTCTCCCATCCAAGTACTAACCAGGCCCGACCCTGCTTAGCTTCCGAGATCAGACGAGATCGGGCGTTCTCAACGTGGTATGGCCGTAAGCGAAATCTGCTGCCAAAAACGGGCTTTTTGAAGAAATTCATCGAATTTTTCAGGCCTTCTGAAGAAACTCTGCTCCCAAGACCGGGCATGTTGAAGAAACTCAGAGAATATTTCAGGCTTTTTGAAGAATCTCATGGACTCTTTTTTTTTTTTTTTTTTTTTTAAACCAAAAATGCTTACAGCACCTGGTATTCCCAGGCGGTCTCCCATCCAAGTACTAACCAGGCCCGACCCTGCTTAGCTTCCGAGATCAGACGAGATCGGGCGTTCTCAACGTGGTATGGCCGTAAGCGAAATCTGCTGCCAAAAACGGGCTATTTAAAAGGTTAGAACATTAGTGAAGTAAACTAAAAAGCTTACAGCACCTGGTATTCCCAGGCGGTCTCCCATCCAAGTACTAACCAGGCCCGACCCTGCTTAGCTTCCGAGATCAGACGAGATCGGGCGTTCTCAACGTGGTATGGCCGTAAGCGAAATCTGCTGCCAAAAACGGGCTTTTTGAAGAAATTCATCGAATTTTTCAGGCCTTCTGAAGAAACTCTGCTCCCAAGACCGGGCATGTTGAAGAAACTCAGAGAATATTTCAGGCTTTTTGAAGAATCTCATGGACTCTTTTTTTTTTTTTTTTTTTTTAAACCAAAAATGCTTACAGCACCTGGTATTCCCAGGCGGTCTCCCATCCAAGTACTAACCAGGCCCGACCCTGCTTAGCTTCCGAGATCAGACGAGATCGGGCGTTCTCAACGTGGTATGGCCGTAAGCGAAATCTGCTGCCAAAAACGGGCTTTTTGAAGAAATTCATCGAATTTTTCAGGCCTTCTGAAGAAACTCTGCTCCCAAGACCGGGCATGTTGAAGAAACTCAGAGAATATTTCAGGCTTTTTGAAGAATCTCATGGACTCTTTTTTTTTTTTTTTTTAACCAAAAATGCTTACAGCACCTGGTATTCCCAGGCGGTCTCCCATCCAAGTACTAACCAGGCCCGACCCTGCTTAGCTTCCGAGATCAGACGAGATCGGGCGTTCTCAACGTGGTATGGCCGTAAGCGAAATCTGCTGCCAAAAACGGGCTATTTAAAAGGTTAGAACATTAGTGAAGTAAACTAAAAAGCTTACAGCACCTGGTATTCCCAGGCGGTCTCCCATCCAAGTACTAACCAGGCCCGACCCTGCTTAGCTTCCGAGATCAGACGAGATCGGGCGTTCTCAACGTGGTATGGCCGTAAGCAAAATCTGCTGCCAAAAACGGGCTTTTTGAAGAAATTCATCGAATTTTTCAGGCCTTCTGAAGAAACTCTGCTCCCAAGACCGGGCATGTTGAAGAAACTCAGAGAATATTTCAGGCTTTTTGAAGAATCTCATGGACTCTTTTTTTTTTTTTTTTTAACCAAAAATGCTTACAGCACCTGGTATTCCCAGGCGGTCTCCCATCCAAGTACTAACCAGGCCCGACCCTGCTTAGCTTCCGAGATCAGACGAGATCGGGCGTTCTCAACGTGGTATGGCCGTAAGCGAAATCTGCTGCCAAAAACGGGCTATTTAAAAGGTTAGAACATTAGTGAAGTAAACTAAAAAGCTTACAGCACCTGGTATTCCCAGGCGGTCTCCCATCCAAGTACTAACCAGGCCCGACCCTGCTTAGCTTCCGAGATCAGACGAGATCGGGCGTTCTCAACGTGGTATGGCCGTAAGCAAAATCTGCTGCCAAAAACGGGCTTTTTGAAGAAATTCATCGAATTTTTCAGGCCTTCTGAAGAAACTCTGCTCCCAAGACCGGGCATGTTGAAGAAACTCAGAGAATATTTCAGGCTTTTTGAAGAATCTCATGGACTCTTTTTTTTTTTTTTTTTTTTTTAAACCAAAAATGCTTACAGCACCTGGTATTCCCAGGCGGTCTCCCATCCAAGTACTAACCAGGCCCGACCCTGCTTAGCTTCCGAGATCAGACGAGATCGGGCGTTCTCAACGTGGTATGGCCGTAAGCGAAATCTGCTGCCAAAAACGGGCTATTTAAAAGGTTAGAACATTAGTGAAGTAAACTAAAAAGCTTACAGCACCTGGTATTCCCAGGCGGTCTCCCATCCAAGTACTAACCAGGCCCGACCCTGCTTAGCTTCCGAGATCAGACGAGATCGGGCGTTCTCAACGTGGTATGGCCGTAAGCGAAATCTGCTGCCAAAAACGGGCTTTTTGAAGAAATTCATCGAATTTTTCAGGCCTTCTGAAGAAACTCTGCTCCCAAGACCGGGCATGTTGAAGAAACTCAGAGAATATTTCAGGCTTTTTGAAGAATCTCATGGACTCTTTTTTTTTTTTTTTTTTTTTTAAACCAAAAATGCTTACAGCACCTGGTATTCCCAGGCGGTCTCCCATCCAAGTACTAACCAGGCCCGACCCTGCTTAGCTTCCGAGATCAGACGAGATCGGGCGTTCTCAACGTGGTATGGCCGTAAGCGAAATCTGCTGCCAAAAACGGGCTATTTAAAAGGTTAGAACATTAGTGAAGTAAACTAAAAAGCTTACAGCACCTGGTATTCCCAGGCGGTCTCCCATCCAAGTACTAACCAGGCCCGACCCTGCTTAGCTTCCGAGATCAGACGAGATCGGGCGTTCTCAACGTGGTATGGCCGTAAGCGAAATCTGCTGCCAAAAACGGGCTTTTTGAAGAAATTCATCGAATTTTTCAGGCCTTCTGAAGAAACTCTGCTCCCAAGACCGGGCATGTTGAAGAAACTCAGAGAATATTTCAGGCTTTTTGAAGAATCTCATGGACTCTTTTTTTTTTTTTTTTTTTTTTAAACCAAAAATGCTTACAGCACCTGGTATTCCCAGGCGGTCTCCCATCCAAGTACTAACCAGGCCCGACCCTGCTTAGCTTCCGAGATCAGACGAGATCGGGCGTTCTCAACGTGGTATGGCCGTAAGCGAAATCTGCTGCCAAAAACGGGCTTTTTGAAGAAATTCATCGAATTTTTCAGGCCTTCTGAAGAAACTCTGCTCCCAAGACCGGGCATGTTGAAGAAACTCAGAGAATATTTCAGGCTTTTTGAAGAATCTCATGGACTCTTTTTTTTTTTTTTTTTTTTTTAAACCAAAAATGCTTACAGCACCTGGTATTCCCAGGCGGTCTCCCATCCAAGTACTAACCAGGCCCGACCCTGCTTAGCTTCCGAGATCAGACGAGATCGGGCGTTCTCAACGTGGTATGGCCGTAAGCGAAATCTGCTGCCAAAAACGGGCTTTTTGAAGAAATTCATCGAATTTTTCAGGCCTTCTGAAGAAACTCTGCTCCCAAGACCGGGCATGTTGAAGAAACTCAGAGAATATTTCAGGCTTTTTGAAGAATCTCATGGACTCTTTTTTTTTTTTTTTTTTTTTTAAACCAAAAATGCTTACAGCACCTGGTATTCCCAGGCGGTCTCCCATCCAAGTACTAACCAGGCCCGACCCTGCTTAGCTTCCGAGATCAGACGAGATCGGGCGTTCTCAACGTGGTATGGCCGTAAGCGAAATCTGCTGCCAAAAACGGGCTATTTAAAAGGTTAGAACATTAGTGAAGTAAACTAAAAAGCTTACAGCACCTGGTATTCCCAGGCGGTCTCCCATCCAAGTACTAACCAGGCCCGACCCTGCTTAGCTTCCGAGATCAGACGAGATCGGGCGTTCTCAACGTGGTATGGCCGTAAGCGAAATCTGCTGCCAAAAACGGGCTTTTTGAAGAAATTCATCGAATTTTTCAGGCCTTCTGAAGAAACTCTGCTCCCAAGACCGGGCATGTTGAAGAAACTCAGAGAATATTTCAGGCTTTTTGAAGAATCTCATGGACTCTTTTTTTTTTTTTTTTTTTTTAAACCAAAAATGCTTACAGCACCTGGTATTCCCAGGCGGTCTCCCATCCAAGTACTAACCAGGCCCGACCCTGCTTAGCTTCCGAGATCAGACGAGATCGGGCGTTCTCAACGTGGTATGGCCGTAAGCGAAATCTGCTGCCAAAAACGGGCTTTTTGAAGAAATTCATCGAATTTTTCAGGCCTTCTGAAGAAACTCTGCTCCCAAGACCGGGCATGTTGAAGAAACTCAGAGAATATTTCAGGCTTTTTGAAGAATCTCATGGACTCTTTTTTTTTTTTTTTTTAACCAAAAATGCTTACAGCACCTGGTATTCCCAGGCGGTCTCCCATCCAAGTACTAACCAGGCCCGACCCTGCTTAGCTTCCGAGATCAGACGAGATCGGGCGTTCTCAACGTGGTATGGCCGTAAGCGAAATCTGCTGCCAAAAACGGGCTATTTAAAAGGTTAGAACATTAGTGAAGTAAACTAAAAAGCTTACAGCACCTGGTATTCCCAGGCGGTCTCCCATCCAAGTACTAACCAGGCCCGACCCTGCTTAGCTTCCGAGATCAGACGAGATCGGGCGTTCTCAACGTGGTATGGCCGTAAGCAAAATCTGCTGCCAAAAACGGGCTTTTTGAAGAAATTCATCGAATTTTTCAGGCCTTCTGAAGAAACTCTGCTCCCAAGACCGGGCATGTTGAAGAAACTCAGAGAATATTTCAGGCTTTTTGAAGAATCTCATGGACTCTTTTTTTTTTTTTTTTTAACCAAAAATGCTTACAGCACCTGGTATTCCCAGGCGGTCTCCCATCCAAGTACTAACCAGGCCCGACCCTGCTTAGCTTCCGAGATCAGACGAGATCGGGCGTTCTCAACGTGGTATGGCCGTAAGCGAAATCTGCTGCCAAAAACGGGCTATTTAAAAGGTTAGAACATTAGTGAAGTAAACTAAAAAGCTTACAGCACCTGGTATTCCCAGGCGGTCTCCCATCCAAGTACTAACCAGGCCCGACCCTGCTTAGCTTCCGAGATCAGACGAGATCGGGCGTTCTCAACGTGGTATGGCCGTAAGCAAAATCTGCTGCCAAAAACGGGCTTTTTGAAGAAATTCATCGAATTTTTCAGGCCTTCTGAAGAAACTCTGCTCCCAAGACCGGGCATGTTGAAGAAACTCAGAGAATATTTCAGGCTTTTTGAAGAATCTCATGGACTCTTTTTTTTTTTTTTTTTTTTTTAAACCAAAAATGCTTACAGCACCTGGTATTCCCAGGCGGTCTCCCATCCAAGTACTAACCAGGCCCGACCCTGCTTAGCTTCCGAGATCAGACGAGATCGGGCGTTCTCAACGTGGTATGGCCGTAAGCGAAATCTGCTGCCAAAAACGGGCTATTTAAAAGGTTAGAACATTAGTGAAGTAAACTAAAAAGCTTACAGCACCTGGTATTCCCAGGCGGTCTCCCATCCAAGTACTAACCAGGCCCGACCCTGCTTAGCTTCCGAGATCAGACGAGATCGGGCGTTCTCAACGTGGTATGGCCGTAAGCGAAATCTGCTGCCAAAAACGGGCTTTTTGAAGAAATTCATCGAATTTTTCAGGCCTTCTGAAGAAACTCTGCTCCCAAGACCGGGCATGTTGAAGAAACTCAGAGAATATTTCAGGCTTTTTGAAGAATCTCATGGACTCTTTTTTTTTTTTTTTTTTTTTTAAACCAAAAATGCTTACAGCACCTGGTATTCCCAGGCGGTCTCCCATCCAAGTACTAACCAGGCCCGACCCTGCTTAGCTTCCGAGATCAGACGAGATCGGGCGTTCTCAACGTGGTATGGCCGTAAGCGAAATCTGCTGCCAAAAACGGGCTATTTAAAAGGTTAGAACATTAGTGAAGTAAACTAAAAAGCTTACAGCACCTGGTATTCCCAGGCGGTCTCCCATCCAAGTACTAACCAGGCCCGACCCTGCTTAGCTTCCGAGATCAGACGAGATCGGGCGTTCTCAACGTGGTATGGCCGTAAGCGAAATCTGCTGCCAAAAACGGGCTTTTTGAAGAAATTCATCGAATTTTTCAGGCCTTCTGAAGAAACTCTGCTCCCAAGACCGGGCATGTTGAAGAAACTCAGAGAATATTTCAGGCTTTTTGAAGAATCTCATGGACTCTTTTTTTTTTTTTTTTTTTTTTAAACCAAAAATGCTTACAGCACCTGGTATTCCCAGGCGGTCTCCCATCCAAGTACTAACCAGGCCCGACCCTGCTTAGCTTCCGAGATCAGACGAGATCGGGCGTTCTCAACGTGGTATGGCCGTAAGCGAAATCTGCTGCCAAAAACGGGCTTTTTGAAGAAATTCATCGAATTTTTCAGGCCTTCTGAAGAAACTCTGCTCCCAAGACCGGGCATGTTGAAGAAACTCAGAGAATATTTCAGGCTTTTTGAAGAATCTCATGGACTCTTTTTTTTTTTTTTTTTTTTTTAAACCAAAAATGCTTACAGCACCTGGTATTCCCAGGCGGTCTCCCATCCAAGTACTAACCAGGCCCGACCCTGCTTAGCTTCCGAGATCAGACGAGATCGGGCGTTCTCAACGTGGTATGGCCGTAAGCGAAATCTGCTGCCAAAAACGGGCTATTTAAAAGGTTAGAACATTAGTGAAGTAAACTAAAAAGCTTACAGCACCTGGTATTCCCAGGCGGTCTCCCATCCAAGTACTAACCAGGCCCGACCCTGCTTAGCTTCCGAGATCAGACGAGATCGGGCGTTCTCAACGTGGTATGGCCGTAAGCGAAATCTGCTGCCAAAAACGGGCTTTTTGAAGAAATTCATCGAATTTTTCAGGCCTTCTGAAGAAACTCTGCTCCCAAGACCGGGCATGTTGAAGAAACTCAGAGAATATTTCAGGCTTTTTGAAGAATCTCATGGACTCTTTTTTTTTTTTTTTTTTTTTTAAACCAAAAATGCTTACAGCACCTGGTATTCCCAGGCGGTCTCCCATCCAAGTACTAACCAGGCCCGACCCTGCTTAGCTTCCGAGATCAGACGAGATCGGGCGTTCTCAACGTGGTATGGCCGTAAGCGAAATCTGCTGCCAAAAACGGGCTTTTTGAAGAAATTCATCGAATTTTTCAGGCCTTCTGAAGAAACTCTGCTCCCAAGACCGGGCATGTTGAAGAAACTCAGAGAATATTTCAGGCTTTTTGAAGAATCTCATGGACTCTTTTTTTTTTTTTTTTTTTTTTAAACCAAAAATGCTTACAGCACCTGGTATTCCCAGGCGGTCTCCCATCCAAGTACTAACCAGGCCCGACCCTGCTTAGCTTCCGAGATCAGACGAGATCGGGCGTTCTCAACGTGGTATGGCCGTAAGCGAAATCTGCTGCCAAAAACGGGCTATTTAAAAGGTTAGAACATTAGTGAAGTAAACTAAAAAGCTTACAGCACCTGGTATTCCCAGGCGGTCTCCCATCCAAGTACTAACCAGGCCCGACCCTGCTTAGCTTCCGAGATCAGACGAGATCGGGCGTTCTCAACGTGGTATGGCCGTAAGCGAAATCTGCTGCCAAAAACGGGCTTTTTGAAGAAATTCATCGAATTTTTCAGGCCTTCTGAAGAAACTCTGCTCCCAAGACCGGGCATGTTGAAGAAACTCAGAGAATATTTCAGGCTTTTTGAAGAATCTCATGGACTCTTTTTTTTTTTTTTTTTTTTTAAACCAAAAATGCTTACAGCACCTGGTATTCCCAGGCGGTCTCCCATCCAAGTACTAACCAGGCCCGACCCTGCTTAGCTTCCGAGATCAGACGAGATCGGGCGTTCTCAACGTGGTATGGCCGTAAGCGAAATCTGCTGCCAAAAACGGGCTTTTTGAAGAAATTCATCGAATTTTTCAGGCCTTCTGAAGAAACTCTGCTCCCAAGACCGGGCATGTTGAAGAAACTCAGAGAATATTTCAGGCTTTTTGAAGAATCTCATGGACTCTTTTTTTTTTTTTTTTTAACCAAAAATGCTTACAGCACCTGGTATTCCCAGGCGGTCTCCCATCCAAGTACTAACCAGGCCCGACCCTGCTTAGCTTCCGAGATCAGACGAGATCGGGCGTTCTCAACGTGGTATGGCCGTAAGCGAAATCTGCTGCCAAAAACGGGCTATTTAAAAGGTTAGAACATTAGTGAAGTAAACTAAAAAGCTTACAGCACCTGGTATTCCCAGGCGGTCTCCCATCCAAGTACTAACCAGGCCCGACCCTGCTTAGCTTCCGAGATCAGACGAGATCGGGCGTTCTCAACGTGGTATGGCCGTAAGCAAAATCTGCTGCCAAAAACGGGCTTTTTGAAGAAATTCATCGAATTTTTCAGGCCTTCTGAAGAAACTCTGCTCCCAAGACCGGGCATGTTGAAGAAACTCAGAGAATATTTCAGGCTTTTTGAAGAATCTCATGGACTCTTTTTTTTTTTTTTTTTTTTTTAAACCAAAAATGCTTACAGCACCTGGTATTCCCAGGCGGTCTCCCATCCAAGTACTAACCAGGCCCGACCCTGCTTAGCTTCCGAGATCAGACGAGATCGGGCGTTCTCAACGTGGTATGGCCGTAAGCGAAATCTGCTGCCAAAAACGGGCTATTTAAAAGGTTAGAACATTAGTGAAGTAAACTAAAAAGCTTACAGCACCTGGTATTCCCAGGCGGTCTCCCATCCAAGTACTAACCAGGCCCGACCCTGCTTAGCTTCCGAGATCAGACGAGATCGGGCGTTCTCAACGTGGTATGGCCGTAAGCGAAATCTGCTGCCAAAAACGGGCTTTTTGAAGAAATTCATCGAATTTTTCAGGCCTTCTGAAGAAACTCTGCTCCCAAGACCGGGCATGTTGAAGAAACTCAGAGAATATTTCAGGCTTTTTGAAGAATCTCATGGACTCTTTTTTTTTTTTTTTTTTTTTTAAACCAAAAATGCTTACAGCACCTGGTATTCCCAGGCGGTCTCCCATCCAAGTACTAACCAGGCCCGACCCTGCTTAGCTTCCGAGATCAGACGAGATCGGGCGTTCTCAACGTGGTATGGCCGTAAGCGAAATCTGCTGCCAAAAACGGGCTATTTAAAAGGTTAGAACATTAGTGAAGTAAACTAAAAAGCTTACAGCACCTGGTATTCCCAGGCGGTCTCCCATCCAAGTACTAACCAGGCCCGACCCTGCTTAGCTTCCGAGATCAGACGAGATCGGGCGTTCTCAACGTGGTATGGCCATAAGCGAAATCTGCTGCCAAAAACGGGCTTTTTGAAGAAATTCATCGAATTTTTCAGGCCTTCTGAAGAAACTCTGCTCCCAAGACCGGGCATGTTGAAGAAACTCAGAGAATATTTCAGGCTTTTTGAAGAATCTCATGGACTCTTTTTTTTTTTTTTTTTTTTTTAAACCAAAAATGCTTACAGCACCTGGTATTCCCAGGCGGTCTCCCATCCAAGTACTAACCAGGCCCGACCCTGCTTAGCTTCCGAGATCAGACGAGATCGGGCGTTCTCAACGTGGTATGGCCGTAAGCGAAACCTGCTGCCAAAAACGGGCTATTTAAAAGGTTAGAACATTAGTGAAGTAAACTAAAAAGCTTACAGCACCTGGTATTCCCAGGCGGTCTCCCATCCAAGTACTAACCAGGCCCGACCCTGCTTAGCTTCCGAGATCAGACGAGATCGGGCGTTCTCAACGTGGTATGGCCGTAAGCGAAATCTGCTGCCAAAAACGGGCTTTTTGAAGAAATTCATCGAATTTTTCAGGCCTTCTGAAGAAACTCTGCTCCCAAGACCGGGCATGTTGAAGAAACTCAGAGAATATTTCAGGCTTTTTGAAGAATCTCATGGACTCTTTTTTTTTTTTTTTTTTTTTTTAACCAAAAATGCTTACAGCACCTGGTATTCCCAGGCGGTCTCCCATCCAAGTACTAACCAGGCCCGACCCTGCTTAGCTTCCGAGATCAGACGAGATCGGGCGTTCTCAACGTGGTATGGCCGTAAGCGAAATCTGCTGCCAAAAACGGGCTATTTAAAAGGTTAGAACATTAGTGAAGTAAACTAAAAAGCTTACAGCACCTGGTATTCCCAGGCGGTCTCCCATCCAAGTACTAACCAGGCCCGACCCTGCTTAGCTTCCGAGATCAGACGAGATCGGGCGTTCTCAACGTGGTATGGCCGTAAGCGAAATCTGCTGCCAAAAACGGGCTTTTTGAAGAAATTCATCGAATTTTTCAGGCCTTCTGAAGAAACTCTGCTCCCAAGACCGGGCATGTTGAAGAAACTCAGAGAATATTTCAGGCTTTTTGAAGAATCTCATGGACTCTTTTTTTTTTTTTTTTTTTTTTAAACCAAAAATGCTTACAGCACCTGGTATTCCCAGGCGGTCTCCCATCCAAGTACTAACCAGGCCCGACCCTGCTTAGCTTCCGAGATCAGACGAGATCGGGCGTTCTCAACGTGGTATGGCCGTAAGCGAAATCTGCTGCCAAAAACGGGCTTTTTGAAGAAATTCATCGAATTTTTCAGGCCTTCTGAAGAAACTCTGCTCCCAAGACCGGGCATGTTGAAGAAACTCAGAGAATATTTCAGGCTTTTTGAAGAATCTCATGGACTCTTTTTTTTTTTTTTTTTTTTTTAAACCAAAAATGCTAACAGCACCTGGTATTCCCAGGCGGTCTCCCATCCAAGTACTAACCAGGCCCGACCCTGCTTAGCTTCCGAGATCAGACGAGATCGGGCGTTCTCAACGTGGTATGGCCGTAAGCGAAATCTGCTGCCAAAAACGGGCTATTTAAAAGGTTAGAACATTAGTGAAGTAAACTAAAAAGCTTACAGCACCTGGTATTCCCAGGCGGTCTCCCATCCAAGTACTAACCAGGCCCGACCCTGCTTAGCTTCCGAGATCAGACGAGATCGGGCGTTCTCAACGTGGTATGGCCGTAAGCGAAATCTGCTGCCAAAAACGGGCTTTTTGAAGAAATTCATCGAATTTTTCAGGCCTTCTGAAGAAACTCTGCTCCCAAGACCGGGCATGTTGAAGAAACTCAGAGAATATTTCAGGCTTTTTGAAGAATCTCATGGACTCTTTTTTTTTTTTTTTTTTTTTAAACCAAAAATGCTTACAGCACCTGGTATTCCCAGGCGGTCTCCCATCCAAGTACTAACCAGGCCCGACCCTGCTTAGCTTCCGAGATCAGACGAGATCGGGCGTTCTCAACGTGGTATGGCCGTAAGCGAAATCTGCTGCCAAAAACGGGCTTTTTGAAGAAATTCATCGAATTTTTCAGGCCTTCTGAAGAAACTCTGCTCCCAAGACCGGGCATGTTGAAGAAACTCAGAGAATATTTCAGGCTTTTTGAAGAATCTCATGGACTCTTTTTTTTTTTTTTTTTAACCAAAAATGCTTACAGCACCTGGTATTCCCAGGCGGTCTCCCATCCAAGTACTAACCAGGCCCGACCCTGCTTAGCTTCCGAGATCAGACGAGATCGGGCGTTCTCAACGTGGTATGGCCGTAAGCGAAATCTGCTGCCAAAAACGGGCTATTTAAAAGGTTAGAACATTAGTGAAGTAAACTAAAAAGCTTACAGCACCTGGTATTCCCAGGCGGTCTCCCATCCAAGTACTAACCAGGCCCGACCCTGCTTAGCTTCCGAGATCAGACGAGATCGGGCGTTCTCAACGTGGTATGGCCGTAAGCGAAATCTGCTGCCAAAAACGGGCTTTTTGAAGAAATTCATCGAATTTTTCAGGCCTTCTGAAGAAACTCTGCTCCCAAGACCGGGCATGTTGAAGAAACTCAGAGAATATTTCAGGCTTTTTGAAGAATCTCATGGACTCTTTTTTTTTTTTTTTTTTTTTTAAACCAAAAATGCTTACAGCACCTGGTATTCCCAGGCGGTCTCCCATCCAAGTACTAACCAGGCCCGACCCTGCTTAGCTTCCGAGATCAGACGAGATCGGGCGTTCTCAACGTGGTATGGCCGTAAGCGAAATCTGCTGCCAAAAACGGGCTTTTTGAAGAAATTCATCGAATTTTTCAGGCCTTCTGAAGAAACTCTGCTCCCAAGACCGGGCATGTTGAAGAAACTCAGAGAATATTTCAGGCTTTTTGAAGAATCTCATGGACTCTTTTTTTTTTTTTTTTTTTTTTAAACCAAAAATGCTTACAGCACCTGGTATTCCCAGGCGGTCTCCCATCCAAGTACTAACCAGGCCCGACCCTGCTTAGCTTCCGAGATCAGACGAGATCGGGCGTTCTCAACGTGGTATGGCCGTAAGCGAAATCTGCTGCCAAAAACGGGCTATTTAAAAGGTTAGAACATTAGTGAAGTAAACTAAAAAGCTTACAGCACCTGGTATTCCCAGGCGGTCTCCCATCCAAGTACTAACCAGGCCCGACCCTGCTTAGCTTCCGAGATCAGACGAGATCGGGCGTTCTCAACGTGGTATGGCCGTAAGCGAAATCTGCTGCCAAAAACGGGCTTTTTGAAGAAATTCATCGAATTTTTCAGGCCTTCTGAAGAAACTCTGCTCCCAAGACCGGGCATGTTGAAGAAACTCAGAGAATATTTCAGGCTTTTTGAAGAATCTCATGGACTCTTTTTTTTTTTTTTTTTTTTTAAACCAAAAATGCTTACAGCACCTGGTATTCCCAGGCGGTCTCCCATCCAAGTACTAACCAGGCCCGACCCTGCTTAGCTTCCGAGATCAGACGAGATCGGGCGTTCTCAACGTGGTATGGCCGTAAGCGAAATCTGCTGCCAAAAACGGGCTTTTTGAAGAAATTCATCGAATTTTTCAGGCCTTCTGAAGAAACTCTGCTCCCAAGACCGGGCATGTTGAAGAAACTCAGAGAATATTTCAGGCTTTTTGAAGAATCTCATGGACTCTTTTTTTTTTTTTTTTTAACCAAAAATGCTTACAGCACCTGGTATTCCCAGGCGGTCTCCCATCCAAGTACTAACCAGGCCCGACCCTGCTTAGCTTCCGAGATCAGACGAGATCGGGCGTTCTCAACGTGGTATGGCCGTAAGCGAAATCTGCTGCCAAAAACGGGCTATTTAAAAGGTTAGAACATTAGTGAAGTAAACTAAAAAGCTTACAGCACCTGGTATTCCCAGGCGGTCTCCCATCCAAGTACTAACCAGGCCCGACCCTGCTTAGCTTCCGAGATCAGACGAGATCGGGCGTTCTCAACGTGGTATGGCCGTAAGCGAAATCTGCTGCCAAAAACGGGCTTTTTGAAGAAATTCATCGAATTTTTCAGGCCTTCTGAAGAAACTCTGCTCCCAAGACCGGGCATGTTGAAGAAACTCAGAGAATATTTCAGGCTTTTTGAAGAATCTCATGGACTCTTTTTTTTTTTTTTTTTTTTTTAAACCAAAAATGCTTACAGCACCTGGTATTCCCAGGCGGTCTCCCATCCAAGTACTAACCAGGCCCGACCCTGCTTAGCTTCCGAGATCAGACGAGATCGGGCGTTCTCAACGTGGTATGGCCGTAAGCGAAATCTGCTGCCAAAAACGGGCTTTTTGAAGAAATTCATCGAATTTTTCAGGCCTTCTGAAGAAACTCTGCTCCCAAGACCGGGCATGTTGAAGAAACTCAGAGAATATTTCAGGCTTTTTGAAGAATCTCATGGACTCTTTTTTTTTTTTTTTTTTTTTTAAACCAAAAATGCTTACAGCACCTGGTATTCCCAGGCGGTCTCCCATCCAAGTACTAACCAGGCCCGACCCTGCTTAGCTTCCGAGATCAGACGAGATCGGGCGTTCTCAACGTGGTATGGCCGTAAGCGAAATCTGCTGCCAAAAACGGGCTATTTAAAAGGTTAGAACATTAGTGAAGTAAACTAAAAAGCTTACAGCACCTGGTATTCCCAGGCGGTCTCCCATCCAAGTACTAACCAGGCCCGACCCTGCTTAGCTTCCGAGATCAGACGAGATCGGGCGTTCTCAACGTGGTATGGCCGTAAGCGAAATCTGCTGCCAAAAACGGGCTTTTTGAAGAAATTCATCGAATTTTTCAGGCCTTCTGAAGAAACTCTGCTCCCAAGACCGGGCATGTTGAAGAAACTCAGAGAATATTTCAGGCTTTTTGAAGAATCTCATGGACTCTTTTTTTTTTTTTTTTTTTTTAAACCAAAAATGCTTACAGCACCTGGTATTCCCAGGCGGTCTCCCATCCAAGTACTAACCAGGCCCGACCCTGCTTAGCTTCCGAGATCAGACGAGATCGGGCGTTCTCAACGTGGTATGGCCGTAAGCGAAATCTGCTGCCAAAAACGGGCTTTTTGAAGAAATTCATCGAATTTTTCAGGCCTTCTGAAGAAACTCTGCTCCCAAGACCGGGCATGTTGAAGAAACTCAGAGAATATTTCAGGCTTTTTGAAGAATCTCATGGACTCTTTTTTTTTTTTTTTTTTTTTTAAACCAAAAATGCTTACAGCACCTGGTATTCCCAGGCGGTCTCCCATCCAAGTACTAACCAGGCCCGACCCTGCTTAGCTTCCGAGATCAGACGAGATCGGGCGTTCTCAACGTGGTATGGCCGTAAGCGAAATCTGCTGCCAAAAACGGGCTATTTAAAAGGTTAGAACATTAGTGAAGTAAACTAAAAAGCTTACAGCACCTGGTATTCCCAGGCGGTCTCCCATCCAAGTACTAACCAGGCCCGACCCTGCTTAGCTTCCGAGATCAGACGAGATCGGGCGTTCTCAACGTGGTATGGCCGTAAGCGAAATCTGCTGCCAAAAACGGGCTTTTTGAAGAAATTCATCGAATTTTTCAGGCCTTCTGAAGAAACTCTGCTCCCAAGACCGGGCATGTTGAAGAAACTCAGAGAATATTTCAGGCTTTTTGAAGAATCTCATGGACTCTTTTTTTTTTTTTTTTTTTTTTTAACCAAAAATGCTTACAGCACCTGGTATTCCCAGGCGGTCTCCCATCCAAGTACTAACCAGGCCCGACCCTGCTTAGCTTCCGAGATCAGACGAGATCGGGCGTTCTCAACGTGGTATGGCCGTAAGCGAAATCTGCTGCCAAAAACGGGCTATTTAAAAGGTTAGAACATTAGTGAAGTAAACTAAAAAGCTTACAGCACCTGGTATTCCCAGGCGGTCTCCCATCCAAGTACTAACCAGGCCCGACCCTGCTTAGCTTCCGAGATCAGACGAGATCGGGCGTTCTCAACGTGGTATGGCCGTAAGCGAAATCTGCTGCCAAAAACGGGCTTTTTGAAGAAATTCATCGAATTTTTCAGGCCTTCTGAAGAAACTCTGCTCCCAAGACCGGGCATGTTGAAGAAACTCAGAGAATATTTCAGGCTTTTTGAAGAATCTCATGGACTCTTTTTTTTTTTTTTTTTTTTTTAAACCAAAAATGCTTACAGCACCTGGTATTCCCAGGCGGTCTCCCATCCAAGTACTAACCAGGCCCGACCCTGCTTAGCTTCCGAGATCAGACGAGATCGGGCGTTCTCAACGTGGTATGGCCGTAAGCGAAATCTGCTGCCAAAAACGGGCTTTTTGAAGAAATTCATCGAATTTTTCAGGCCTTCTGAAGAAACTCTGCTCCCAAGACCGGGCATGTTGAAGAAACTCAGAGAATATTTCAGGCTTTTTGAAGAATCTCATGGACTCTTTTTTTTTTTTTTTTTTTTTTAAACCAAAAATGCTTACAGCACCTGGTATTCCCAGGCGGTCTCCCATCCAAGTACTAACCAGGCCCGACCCTGCTTAGCTTCCGAGATCAGACGAGATCGGGCGTTCTCAACGTGGTATGGCCGTAAGCGAAATCTGCTGCCAAAAACGGGCTATTTAAAAGGTTAGAACATTAGTGAAGTAAACTAAAAAGCTTACAGCACCTGGTATTCCCAGGCGGTCTCCCATCCAAGTACTAACCAGGCCCGACCCTGCTTAGCTTCCGAGATCAGACGAGATCGGGCGTTCTCAACGTGGTATGGCCGTAAGCGAAATCTGCTGCCAAAAACGGGCTTTTTGAAGAAATTCATCGAATTTTTCAGGCCTTCTGAAGAAACTCTGCTCCCAAGACCGGGCATGTTGAAGAAACTCAGAGAATATTTCAGGCTTTTTGAAGAATCTCATGGACTCTTTTTTTTTTTTTTTTTTTTTTTAACCAAAAATGCTTACAGCACCTGGTATTCCCAGGCGGTCTCCCATCCAAGTACTAACCAGGCCCGACCCTGCTTAGCTTCCGAGATCAGACGAGATCGGGCGTTCTCAACGTGGTATGGCCGTAAGCGAAATCTGCTGCCAAAAACGGGCTATTTAAAAGGTTAGAACATTAGTGAAGTAAACTAAAAAGCTTACAGCACCTGGTATTCCCAGGCGGTCTCCCATCCAAGTACTAACCAGGCCCGACCCTGCTTAGCTTCCGAGATCAGACGAGATCGGGCGTTCTCAACGTGGTATGGCCGTAAGCGAAATCTGCTGCCAAAAACGGGCTTTTTGAAGAAATTCATCGAATTTTTCAGGCCTTCTGAAGAAACTCTGCTCCCAAGACCGGGCATGTTGAAGAAACTCAGAGAATATTTCAGGCTTTTTGAAGAATCTCATGGACTCTTTTTTTTTTTTTTTTTTTTTTAAACCAAAAATGCTTACAGCACCTGGTATTCCCAGGCGGTCTCCCATCCAAGTACTAACCAGGCCCGACCCTGCTTAGCTTCCGAGATCAGACGAGATCGGGCGTTCTCAACGTGGTATGGCCGTAAGCGAAATCTGCTGCCAAAAACGGGCTTTTTGAAGAAATTCATCGAATTTTTCAGGCCTTCTGAAGAAACTCTGCTCCCAAGACCGGGCATGTTGAAGAAACTCAGAGAATATTTCAGGCTTTTTGAAGAATCTCATGGACTCTTTTTTTTTTTTTTTTTTTTTTAAACCAAAAATGCTTACAGCACCTGGTATTCCCAGGCGGTCTCCCATCCAAGTACTAACCAGGCCCGACCCTGCTTAGCTTCCGAGATCAGACGAGATCGGGCGTTCTCAACGTGGTATGGCCGTAAGCGAAATCTGCTGCCAAAAACGGGCTATTTAAAAGGTTAGAACATTAGTGAAGTAAACTAAAAAGCTTACAGCACCTGGTATTCCCAGGCGGTCTCCCATCCAAGTACTAACCAGGCCCGACCCTGCTTAGCTTCCGAGATCAGACGAGATCGGGCGTTCTCAACGTGGTATGGCCGTAAGCGAAATCTGCTGCCAAAAACGGGCTTTTTGAAGAAATTCATCGAATTTTTCAGGCCTTCTGAAGAAACTCTGCTCCCAAGACCGGGCATGTTGAAGAAACTCAGAGAATATTTCAGGCTTTTTGAAGAATCTCATGGACTCTTTTTTTTTTTTTTTTTTTTTAAACCAAAAATGCTTACAGCACCTGGTATTCCCAGGCGGTCTCCCATCCAAGTACTAACCAGGCCCGACCCTGCTTAGCTTCCGAGATCAGACGAGATCGGGCGTTCTCAACGTGGTATGGCCGTAAGCGAAATCTGCTGCCAAAAACGGGCTTTTTGAAGAAATTCATCGAATTTTTCAGGCCTTCTGAAGAAACTCTGCTCCCAAGACCGGGCATGTTGAAGAAACTCAGAGAATATTTCAGGCTTTTTGAAGAATCTCATGGACTCTTTTTTTTTTTTTTTTTAACCAAAAATGCTTACAGCACCTGGTATTCCCAGGCGGTCTCCCATCCAAGTACTAACCAGGCCCGACCCTGCTTAGCTTCCGAGATCAGACGAGATCGGGCGTTCTCAACGTGGTATGGCCGTAAGCGAAATCTGCTGCCAAAAACGGGCTATTTAAAAGGTTAGAACATTAGTGAAGTAAACTAAAAAGCTTACAGCACCTGGTATTCCCAGGCGGTCTCCCATCCAAGTACTAACCAGGCCCGACCCTGCTTAGCTTCCGAGATCAGACGAGATCGGGCGTTCTCAACGTGGTATGGCCGTAAGCGAAATCTGCTGCCAAAAACGGGCTTTTTGAAGAAATTCATCGAATTTTTCAGGCCTTCTGAAGAAACTCTGCTCCCAAGACCGGGCATGTTGAAGAAACTCAGAGAATATTTCAGGCTTTTTGAAGAATCTCATGGACTCTTTTTTTTTTTTTTTTTTTTTTAAACCAAAAATGCTTACAGCACCTGGTATTCCCAGGCGGTCTCCCATCCAAGTACTAACCAGGCCCGACCCTGCTTAGCTTCCGAGATCAGACGAGATCGGGCGTTCTCAACGTGGTATGGCCGTAAGCGAAATCTGCTGCCAAAAACGGGCTATTTAAAAGGTTAGAACATTAGTGAAGTAAACTAAAAAGCTTACAGCACCTGGTATTCCCAGGCGGTCTCCCATCCAAGTACTAACCAGGCCCGACCCTGCTTAGCTTCCGAGATCAGACGAGATCGGGCGTTCTCAACGTGGTATGGCCGTAAGCGAAATCTGCTGCCAAAAACGGGCTTTTTGAAGAAATTCATCGAATTTTTCAGGCCTTCTGAAGAAACTCTGCTCCCAAGACCGGGCATGTTGAAGAAACTCAGAGAATATTTCAGGCTTTTTGAAGAATCTCATGGACTCTTTTTTTTTTTTTTTTTTTTTTAAACCAAAAATGCTTACAGCACCTGGTATTCCCAGGCGGTCTCCCATCCAAGTACTAACCAGGCCCGACCCTGCTTAGCTTCCGAGATCAGACGAGATCGGGCGTTCTCAACGTGGTATGGCCGTAAGCGAAATCTGCTGCCAAAAACGGGCTTTTTGAAGAAATTCATCGAATTTTTCAGGCCTTCTGAAGAAACTCTGCTCCCAAGACCGGGCATGTTGAAGAAACTCAGAGAATATTTCAGGCTTTTTGAAGAATCTCATGGACTCTTTTTTTTTTTTTTTTTTTTTTTAACCAAAAATGCTTACAGCACCTGGTATTCCCAGGCGGTCTCCCATCCAAGTACTAACCAGGCCCGACCCTGCTTAGCTTCCGAGATCAGACGAGATCGGGCGTTCTCAACGTGGTATGGCCGTAAGCGAAATCTGCTGCCAAAAACGGGCTATTTAAAAGGTTAGAACATTAGTGAAGTAAACTAAAAAGCTTACAGCACCTGGTATTCCCAGGCGGTCTCCCATCCAAGTACTAACCAGGCCCGACCCTGCTTAGCTTCCGAGATCAGACGAGATCGGGCGTTCTCAACGTGGTATGGCCGTAAGCGAAATCTGCTGCCAAAAACGGGCTTTTTGAAGAAATTCATCGAATTTTTCAGGCCTTCTGAAGAAACTCTGCTCCCAAGACCGGGCATGTTGAAGAAACTCAGAGAATATTTCAGGCTTTTTGAAGAATCTCATGGACTCTTTTTTTTTTTTTTTTTTTTTTTAAACCAAAAATGCTTACAGCACCTGGTATTCCCAGGCGGTCTCCCATCCAAGTACTAACCAGGCCCGACCCTGCTTAGCTTCCGAGATCAGACGAGATCGGGCGTTCTCAACGTGGTATGGCCGTAAGCGAAATCTGCTGCCAAAAACGGGCTTTTTGAAGAAATTCATCGAATTTTTCAGGCCTTCTGAAGAAACTCTGCTCCCAAGACCGGGCATGTTGAAGAAACTCAGAGAATATTTCAGGCTTTTTGAAGAATCTCATGGACTCTTTTTTTTTTTTTTTTTTTTTTAAACCAAAAATGCTTACAGCACCTGGTATTCCCAGGCGGTCTCCCATCCAAGTACTAACCAGGCCCGACCCTGCTTAGCTTCCGAGATCAGACGAGATCGGGCGTTCTCAACGTGGTATGGCCGTAAGCGAAATCTGCTGCCAAAAACGGGCTATTTAAAAGGTTAGAACATTAGTGAAGTAAACTAAAAAGCTTACAGCACCTGGTATTCCCAGGCGGTCTCCCATCCAAGTACTAACCAGGCCCGACCCTGCTTAGCTTCCGAGATCAGACGAGATCGGGCGTTCTCAACGTGGTATGGCCGTAAGCGAAATCTGCTGCCAAAAACGGGCTTTTTGAAGAAATTCATCGAATTTTTCAGGCCTTCTGAAGAAACTCTGCTCCCAAGACCGGGCATGTTGAAGAAACTCAGAGAATATTTCAGGCTTTTTGAAGAATCTCATGGACTCTTTTTTTTTTTTTTTTTTTTTAAACCAAAAATGCTTACAGCACCTGGTATTCCCAGGCGGTCTCCCATCCAAGTACTAACCAGGCCCGACCCTGCTTAGCTTCCGAGATCAGACGAGATCGGGCGTTCTCAACGTGGTATGGCCGTAAGCGAAATCTGCTGCCAAAAACGGGCTTTTTGAAGAAATTCATCGAATTTTTCAGGCCTTCTGAAGAAACTCTGCTCCCAAGACCGGGCATGTTGAAGAAACTCAGAGAATATTTCAGGCTTTTTGAAGAATCTCATGGACTCTTTTTTTTTTTTTTTTTAACCAAAAATGCTTACAGCACCTGGTATTCCCAGGCGGTCTCCCATCCAAGTACTAACCAGGCCCGACCCTGCTTAGCTTCCGAGATCAGACGAGATCGGGCGTTCTCAACGTGGTATGGCCGTAAGCGAAATCTGCTGCCAAAAACGGGCTATTTAAAAGGTTAGAACATTAGTGAAGTAAACTAAAAAGCTTACAGCACCTGGTATTCCCAGGCGGTCTCCCATCCAAGTACTAACCAGGCCCGACCCTGCTTAGCTTCCGAGATCAGACGAGATCGGGCGTTCTCAACGTGGTATGGCCGTAAGCAAAATCTGCTGCCAAAAACGGGCTTTTTGAAGAAATTCATCGAATTTTTCAGGCCTTCTGAAGAAACTCTGCTCCCAAGACCGGGCATGTTGAAGAAACTCAGAGAATATTTCAGGCTTTTTGAAGAATCTCATGGACTCTTTTTTTTTTTTTTTTTTTTTTAAACCAAAAATGCTTACAGCACCTGGTATTCCCAGGCGGTCTCCCATCCAAGTACTAACCAGGCCCGACCCTGCTTAGCTTCCGAGATCAGACGAGATCGGGCGTTCTCAACGTGGTATGGCCGTAAGCGAAATCTGCTGCCAAAAACGGGCTATTTAAAAGGTTAGAACATTAGTGAAGTAAACTAAAAAGCTTACAGCACCTGGTATTCCCAGGCGGTCTCCCATCCAAGTACTAACCAGGCCCGACCCTGCTTAGCTTCCGAGATCAGACGAGATCGGGCGTTCTCAACGTGGTATGGCCGTAAGCGAAATCTGCTGCCAAAAACGGGCTTTTTGAAGAAATTCATCGAATTTTTCAGGCCTTCTGAAGAAACTCTGCTCCCAAGACCGGGCATGTTGAAGAAACTCAGAGAATATTTCAGGCTTTTTGAAGAATCTCATGGACTCTTTTTTTTTTTTTTTTTTTTTTAAACCAAAAATGCTTACAGCACCTGGTATTCCCAGGCGGTCTCCCATCCAAGTACTAACCAGGCCCGACCCTGCTTAGCTTCCGAGATCAGACGAGATCGGGCGTTCTCAACGTGGTATGGCCGTAAGCGAAATCTGCTGCCAAAAACGGGCTTTTTGAAGAAATTCATCGAATTTTTCAGGCCTTCTGAAGAAACTCTGCTCCCAAGACCGGGCATGTTGAAGAAACTCAGAGAATATTTCAGGCTTTTTGAAGAATCTCATGGACTCTTTTTTTTTTTTTTTTTTTTTTAAACCAAAAATGCTTACAGCACCTGGTATTCCCAGGCGGTCTCCCATCCAAGTACTAACCAGGCCCGACCCTGCTTAGCTTCCGAGATCAGACGAGATCGGGCGTTCTCAACGTGGTATGGCCGTAAGCGAAATCTGCTGCCAAAAACGGGCTATTTAAAAGGTTAGAACATTAGTGAAGTAAACTAAAAAGCTTACAGCACCTGGTATTCCCAGGCGGTCTCCCATCCAAGTACTAACCAGGCCCGACCCTGCTTAGCTTCCGAGATCAGACGAGATCGGGCGTTCTCAACGTGGTATGGCCGTAAGCGAAATCTGCTGCCAAAAACGGGCTTTTTGAAGAAATTCATCGAATTTTTCAGGCCTTCTGAAGAAACTCTGCTCCCAAGACCGGGCATGTTGAAGAAACTCAGAGAATATTTCAGGCTTTTTGAAGAATCTCATGGACTCTTTTTTTTTTTTTTTTTTTTTTAAACCAAAAATGCTTACAGCACCTGGTATTCCCAGGCGGTCTCCCATCCAAGTACTAACCAGGCCCGACCCTGCTTAGCTTCCGAGATCAGACGAGATCGGGCGTTCTCAACGTGGTATGGCCGTAAGCGAAATCTGCTGCCAAAAACGGGCTATTTAAAAGGTTAGAACATTAGTGAAGTAAACTAAAAAGCTTACAGCACCTGGTATTCCCAGGCGGTCTCCCATCCAAGTACTAACCAGGCCCGACCCTGCTTAGCTTCCGAGATCAGACGAGATCGGGCGTTCTCAACGTGGTATGGCCGTAAGCGAAATCTGCTGCCAAAAACGGGCTTTTTGAAGAAATTCATCGAATTTTTCAGGCCTTCTGAAGAAACTCTGCTCCCAAGACCGGGCATGTTGAAGAAACTCAGAGAATATTTCAGGCTTTTTGAAGAATCTCATGGACTCTTTTTTTTTTTTTTTTTTTTTTTAACCAAAAATGCTTACAGCACCTGGTATTCCCAGGCGGTCTCCCATCCAAGTACTAACCAGGCCCGACCCTGCTTAGCTTCCGAGATCAGACGAGATCGGGCGTTCTCAACGTGGTATGGCCGTAAGCGAAATCTGCTGCCAAAAACGGGCTATTTAAAAGGTTAGAACATTAGTGAAGTAAACTAAAAAGCTTACAGCACCTGGTATTCCCAGGCGGTCTCCCATCCAAGTACTAACCAGGCCCGACCCTGCTTAGCTTCCGAGATCAGACGAGATCGGGCGTTCTCAACGTGGTATGGCCGTAAGCGAAATCTGCTGCCAAAAACGGGCTTTTTGAAGAAATTCATCGAATTTTTCAGGCCTTCTGAAGAAACTCTGCTCCCAAGACCGGGCATGTTGAAGAAACTCAGAGAATATTTCAGGCTTTTTGAAGAATCTCATGGACTCTTTTTTTTTTTTTTTTTTTTTTAAACCAAAAATGCTTACAGCACCTGGTATTCCCAGGCGGTCTCCCATCCAAGTACTAACCAGGCCCGACCCTGCTTAGCTTCCGAGATCAGACGAGATCGGGCGTTCTCAACGTGGTATGGCCGTAAGCGAAATCTGCTGCCAAAAACGGGCTTTTTGAAGAAATTCATCGAATTTTTCAGGCCTTCTGAAGAAACTCTGCTCCCAAGACCGGGCATGTTGAAGAAACTCAGAGAATATTTCAGGCTTTTTGAAGAATCTCATGGACTCTTTTTTTTTTTTTTTTTTTTTTAAACCAAAAATGCTTACAGCACCTGGTATTCCCAGGCGGTCTCCCATCCAAGTACTAACCAGGCCCGACCCTGCTTAGCTTCCGAGATCAGACGAGATCGGGCGTTCTCAACGTGGTATGGCCGTAAGCGAAATCTGCTGCCAAAAACGGGCTATTTAAAAGGTTAGAACATTAGTGAAGTAAACTAAAAAGCTTACAGCACCTGGTATTCCCAGGCGGTCTCCCATCCAAGTACTAACCAGGCCCGACCCTGCTTAGCTTCCGAGATCAGACGAGATCGGGCGTTCTCAACGTGGTATGGCCGTAAGCGAAATCTGCTGCCAAAAACGGGCTTTTTGAAGAAATTCATCGAATTTTTCAGGCCTTCTGAAGAAACTCTGCTCCCAAGACCGGGCATGTTGAAGAAACTCAGAGAATATTTCAGGCTTTTTGAAGAATCTCATGGACTCTTTTTTTTTTTTTTTTTTTTTAAACCAAAAATGCTTACAGCACCTGGTATTCCCAGGCGGTCTCCCATCCAAGTACTAACCAGGCCCGACCCTGCTTAGCTTCCGAGATCAGACGAGATCGGGCGTTCTCAACGTGGTATGGCCGTAAGCGAAATCTGCTGCCAAAAACGGGCTTTTTGAAGAAATTCATCGAATTTTTCAGGCCTTCTGAAGAAACTCTGCTCCCAAGACCGGGCATGTTGAAGAAACTCAGAGAATATTTCAGGCTTTTTGAAGAATCTCATGGACTCTTTTTTTTTTTTTTTTTAACCAAAAATGCTTACAGCACCTGGTATTCCCAGGCGGTCTCCCATCCAAGTACTAACCAGGCCCGACCCTGCTTAGCTTCCGAGATCAGACGAGATCGGGCGTTCTCAACGTGGTATGGCCGTAAGCGAAATCTGCTGCCAAAAACGGGCTATTTAAAAGGTTAGAACATTAGTGAAGTAAACTAAAAAGCTTACAGCACCTGGTATTCCCAGGCGGTCTCCCATCCAAGTACTAACCAGGCCCGACCCTGCTTAGCTTCCGAGATCAGACGAGATCGGGCGTTCTCAACGTGGTATGGCCGTAAGCAAAATCTGCTGCCAAAAACGGGCTTTTTGAAGAAATTCATCGAATTTTTCAGGCCTTCTGAAGAAACTCTGCTCCCAAGACCGGGCATGTTGAAGAAACTCAGAGAATATTTCAGGCTTTTTGAAGAATCTCATGGACTCTTTTTTTTTTTTTTTTTTTTTTAAACCAAAAATGCTTACAGCACCTGGTATTCCCAGGCGGTCTCCCATCCAAGTACTAACCAGGCCCGACCCTGCTTAGCTTCCGAGATCAGACGAGATCGGGCGTTCTCAACGTGGTATGGCCGTAAGCGAAATCTGCTGCCAAAAACGGGCTATTTAAAAGGTTAGAACATTAGTGAAGTAAACTAAAAAGCTTACAGCACCTGGTATTCCCAGGCGGTCTCCCATCCAAGTACTAACCAGGCCCGACCCTGCTTAGCTTCCGAGATCAGACGAGATCGGGCGTTCTCAACGTGGTATGGCCGTAAGCGAAATCTGCTGCCAAAAACGGGCTTTTTGAAGAAATTCATCGAATTTTTCAGGCCTTCTGAAGAAACTCTGCTCCCAAGACCGGGCATGTTGAAGAAACTCAGAGAATATTTCAGGCTTTTTGAAGAATCTCATGGACTCTTTTTTTTTTTTTTTTTTTTTTAAACCAAAAATGCTTACAGCACCTGGTATTCCCAGGCGGTCTCCCATCCAAGTACTAACCAGGCCCGACCCTGCTTAGCTTCCGAGATCAGACGAGATCGGGCGTTCTCAACGTGGTATGGCCGTAAGCGAAATCTGCTGCCAAAAACGGGCTATTTAAAAGGTTAGAACATTAGTGAAGTAAACTAAAAAGCTTACAGCACCTGGTATTCCCAGGCGGTCTCCCATCCAAGTACTAACCAGGCCCGACCCTGCTTAGCTTCCGAGATCAGACGAGATCGGGCGTTCTCAACGTGGTATGGCCGTAAGCGAAATCTGCTGCCAAAAACGGGCTTTTTGAAGAAATTCATCGAATTTTTCAGGCCTTCTGAAGAAACTCTGCTCCCAAGACCGGGCATGTTGAAGAAACTCAGAGAATATTTCAGGCTTTTTGAAGAATCTCATGGACTCTTTTTTTTTTTTTTTTTTTTTTTAACCAAAAATGCTTACAGCACCTGGTATTCCCAGGCGGTCTCCCATCCAAGTACTAACCAGGCCCGACCCTGCTTAGCTTCCGAGATCAGACGAGATCGGGCGTTCTCAACGTGGTATGGCCGTAAGCGAAATCTGCTGCCAAAAACGGGCTATTTAAAAGGTTAGAACATTAGTGAAGTAAACTAAAAAGCTTACAGCACCTGGTATTCCCAGGCGGTCTCCCATCCAAGTACTAACCAGGCCCGACCCTGCTTAGCTTCCGAGATCAGACGAGATCGGGCGTTCTCAACGTGGTATGGCCGTAAGCGAAATCTGCTGCCAAAAACGGGCTTTTTGAAGAAATTCATCGAATTTTTCAGGCCTTCTGAAGAAACTCTGCTCCCAAGACCGGGCATGTTGAAGAAACTCAGAGAATATTTCAGGCTTTTTGAAGAATCTCATGGACTCTTTTTTTTTTTTTTTTTTTTTTAAACCAAAAATGCTTACAGCACCTGGTATTCCCAGGCGGTCTCCCATCCAAGTACTAACCAGGCCCGACCCTGCTTAGCTTCCGAGATCAGACGAGATCGGGCGTTCTCAACGTGGTATGGCCGTAAGCGAAATCTGCTGCCAAAAACGGGCTTTTTGAAGAAATTCATCGAATTTTTCAGGCCTTCTGAAGAAACTCTGCTCCCAAGACCGGGCATGTTGAAGAAACTCAGAGAATATTTCAGGCTTTTTGAAGAATCTCATGGACTCTTTTTTTTTTTTTTTTTTTTTTAAACCAAAAATGCTTACAGCACCTGGTATTCCCAGGCGGTCTCCCATCCAAGTACTAACCAGGCCCGACCCTGCTTAGCTTCCGAGATCAGACGAGATCGGGCGTTCTCAACGTGGTATGGCCGTAAGCGAAATCTGCTGCCAAAAACGGGCTATTTAAAAGGTTAGAACATTAGTGAAGTAAACTAAAAAGCTTACAGCACCTGGTATTCCCAGGCGGTCTCCCATCCAAGTACTAACCAGGCCCGACCCTGCTTAGCTTCCGAGATCAGACGAGATCGGGCGTTCTCAACGTGGTATGGCCGTAAGCGAAATCTGCTGCCAAAAACGGGCTTTTTGAAGAAATTCATCGAATTTTTCAGGCCTTCTGAAGAAACTCTGCTCCCAAGACCGGGCATGTTGAAGAAACTCAGAGAATATTTCAGGCTTTTTGAAGAATCTCATGGACTCTTTTTTTTTTTTTTTTTTTTTTAAACCAAAAATGCTTACAGCACCTGGTATTCCCAGGCGGTCTCCCATCCAAGTACTAACCAGGCCCGACCCTGCTTAGCTTCCGAGATCAGACGAGATCAGGCGTTCTCAACGTGGTATGGCCGTAAGCGAAATCTGCTGCCAAAAACGGGCTATTTAAAAGGTTAGAACATTAGTGAAGTAAACTAAAAAGCTTACAGCACCTGGTATTCCCAGGCGGTCTCCCATCCAAGTACTAACCAGGCCCGACCCTGCTTAGCTTCCGAGATCAGACGAGATCGGGCGTTCTCAACGTGGTATGGCCGTAAGCGAAATCTGCTGCCAAAAACGGGCTTTTTGAAGAAATTCATCGAATTTTTCAGGCCTTCTGAAGAAACTCTGCTCCCAAGACCGGGCATGTTGAAGAAACTCAGAGAATATTTCAGGCTTTTTGAAGAATCTCATGGACTCTTTTTTTTTTTTTTTTTTTTTTTTACCAAAAATGCTTACAGCACCTGGTATTCCCAGGCGGTCTCCCATCCAAGTACTAACCAGGCCCGACCCTGCTTAGCTTCCGAGATCAGACGAGATCGGGCGTTCTCAACGTGGTATGGCCGTAAGCGAAATCTGCTGCCAAAAACGGGCTATTTAAAAGGTTAGAACATTAGTGAAGTAAACTAAAAAGCTTACAGCACCTGGTATTCCCAGGCGGTCTCCCATCCAAGTACTAACCAGGCCCGACCCTGCTTAGCTTCCGAGATCAGACGAGATCGGGCGTTCTCAACGTGGTATGGCCGTAAGCGAAATCTGCTGCCAAAAACGGGCTTTTTGAAGAAATTCATCGAATTTTTCAGGCCTTCTGAAGAAACTCTGCTCCCAAGACCGGGCATGTTGAAGAAACTCAGAGAATATTTCAGGCTTTTTGAAGAATCTCATGGACTCTTTTTTTTTTTTTTTTTTTTTTAAACCAAAAATGCTTACAGCACCTGGTATTCCCAGGCGGTCTCCCATCCAAGTACTAACCAGGCCCGACCCTGCTTAGCTTCCGAGATCAGACGAGATCGGGCGTTCTCAACGTGGTATGGCCGTAAGCGAAATCTGCTGCCAAAAACGGGCTTTTTGAAGAAATTCATCGAATTTTTCAGGCCTTCTGAAGAAACTCTGCTCCCAAGACCGGGCATGTTGAAGAAACTCAGAGAATATTTCAGGCTTTTTGAAGAATCTCATGGACTCTTTTTTTTTTTTTTTTTTTTTTAAACCAAAAATGCTTACAGCACCTGGTATTCCCAGGCGGTCTCCCATCCAAGTACTAACCAGGCCCGACCCTGCTTAGCTTCCGAGATCAGACGAGATCGGGCGTTCTCAACGTGGTATGGCCGTAAGCGAAATCTGCTGCCAAAAACGGGCTATTTAAAAGGTTAGAACATTAGTGAAGTAAACTAAAAAGCTTACAGCACCTGGTATTCCCAGGCGGTCTCCCATCCAAGTACTAACCAGGCCCGACCCTGCTTAGCTTCCGAGATCAGACGAGATCGGGCGTTCTCAACGTGGTATGGCCGTAAGCGAAATCTGCTGCCAAAAACGGGCTTTTTGAAGAAATTCATCGAATTTTTCAGGCCTTCTGAAGAAACTCTGCTCCCAAGACCGGGCATGTTGAAGAAACTCAGAGAATATTTCAGGCTTTTTGAAGAATCTCATGGACTCTTTTTTTTTTTTTTTTTTTTTAAACCAAAAATGCTTACAGCACCTGGTATTCCCAGGCGGTCTCCCATCCAAGTACTAACCAGGCCCGACCCTGCTTAGCTTCCGAGATCAGACGAGATCGGGCGTTCTCAACGTGGTATGGCCGTAAGCGAAATCTGCTGCCAAAAACGGGCTTTTTGAAGAAATTCATCGAATTTTTCAGGCCTTCTGAAGAAACTCTGCTCCCAAGACCGGGCATGTTGAAGAAACTCAGAGAATATTTCAGGCTTTTTGAAGAATCTCATGGACTCTTTTTTTTTTTTTTTTTTTTTTTAACCAAAAATGCTTACAGCACCTGGTATTCCCAGGCGGTCTCCCATCCAAGTACTAACCAGGCCCGACCCTGCTTAGCTTCCGAGATCAGACGAGATCGGGCGTTCTCAACGTGGTATGGCCGTAAGCGAAATCTGCTGCCAAAAACGGGCTATTTAAAAGGTTAGAACATTAGTGAAGTAAACTAAAAAGCTTACAGCACCTGGTATTCCCAGGCGGTCTCCCATCCAAGTACTAACCAGGCCCGACCCTGCTTAGCTTCCGAGATCAGACGAGATCGGGCGTTCTCAACGTGGTATGGCCGTAAGCGAAATCTGCTGCCAAAAACGGGCTTTTTGAAGAAATTCATCGAATTTTTCAGGCCTTCTGAAGAAACTCTGCTCCCAAGACCGGGCATGTTGAAGAAACTCAGAGAATATTTCAGGCTTTTTGAAGAATCTCATGGACTCTTTTTTTTTTTTTTTTTTTTTTAAACCAAAAATGCTTACAGCACCTGGTATTCCCAGGCGGTCTCCCATCCAAGTACTAACCAGGCCCGACCCTGCTTAGCTTCCGAGATCAGACGAGATCGGGCGTTCTCAACGTGGTATGGCCGTAAGCGAAATCTGCTGCCAAAAACGGGCTATTTAAAAGGTTAGAACATTAGTGAAGTAAACTAAAAAGCTTACAGCACCTGGTATTCCCAGGCGGTCTCCCATCCAAGTACTAACCAGGCCCGACCCTGCTTAGCTTCCGAGATCAGACGAGATCGGGCGTTCTCAACGTGGTATGGCCGTAAGCGAAATCTGCTGCCAAAAACGGGCTTTTTGAAGAAATTCATCGAATTTTTCAGGCCTTCTGAAGAAACTCTGCTCCCAAGACCGGGCATGTTGAAGAAACTCAGAGAATATTTCAGGCTTTTTGAAGAATCTCATGGACTCTTTTTTTTTTTTTTTTTAACCAAAAATGCTTACAGCACCTGGTATTCCCAGGCGGTCTCCCATCCAAGTACTAACCAGGCCCGACCCTGCTTAGCTTCCGAGATCAGACGAGATCGGGCGTTCTCAACGTGGTATGGCCGTAAGCGAAATCTGCTGCCAAAAACGGGCTATTTAAAAGGTTAGAACATTAGTGAAGTAAACTAAAAAGCTTACAGCACCTGGTATTCCCAGGCGGTCTCCCATCCAAGTACTAACCAGGCCCGACCCTGCTTAGCTTCCGAGATCAGACGAGATCGGGCGTTCTCAACGTGGTATGGCCGTAAGCGAAATCTGCTGCCAAAAACGGGCTTTTTGAAGAAATTCATCGAATTTTTCAGGCCTTCTGAAGAAACTCTGCTCCCAAGACCGGGCATGTTGAAGAAACTCAGAGAATATTTCAGGCTTTTTGAAGAATCTCATGGACTCTTTTTTTTTTTTTTTTTTTTTTAAACCAAAAATGCTTACAGCACCTGGTATTCCCAGGCGGTCTCCCATCCAAGTACTAACCAGGCCCGACCCTGCTTAGCTTCCGAGATCAGACGAGATCGGGCGTTCTCAACGTGGTATGGCCGTAAGCGAAATCTGCTGCCAAAAACGGGCTATTTAAAAGGTTAGAACATTAGTGAAGTAAACTAAAAAGCTTACAGCACCTGGTATTCCCAGGCGGTCTCCCATCCAAGTACTAACCAGGCCCGACCCTGCTTAGCTTCCGAGATCAGACGAGATCGGGCGTTCTCAACGTGGTATGGCCGTAAGCGAAATCTGCTGCCAAAAACGGGCTTTTTGAAGAAATTCATCGAATTTTTCAGGCCTTCTGAAGAAACTCTGCTCCCAAGACCGGGCATGTTGAAGAAACTCAGAGAATATTTCAGGCTTTTTGAAGAATCTCATGGACTCTTTTTTTTTTTTTTTTTTTTTTAAACCAAAAATGCTTACAGCACCTGGTATTCCCAGGCGGTCTCCCATCCAAGTACTAACCAGGCCCGACCCTGCTTAGCTTCCGAGATCAGACGAGATCGGGCGTTCTCAACGTGGTATGGCCGTAAGCGAAATCTGCTGCCAAAAACGGGCTTTTTGAAGAAATTCATCGAATTTTTCAGGCCTTCTGAAGAAACTCTGCTCCCAAGACCGGGCATGTTGAAGAAACTCAGAGAATATTTCAGGCTTTTTGAAGAATCTCATGGACTCTTTTTTTTTTTTTTTTTTTTTTTAACCAAAAATGCTTACAGCACCTGGTATTCCCAGGCGGTCTCCCATCCAAGTACTAACCAGGCCCGACCCTGCTTAGCTTCCGAGATCAGACGAGATCGGGCGTTCTCAACGTGGTATGGCCGTAAGCGAAATCTGCTGCCAAAAACGGGCTATTTAAAAGGTTAGAACATTAGTGAAGTAAACTAAAAAGCTTACAGCACCTGGTATTCCCAGGCGGTCTCCCATCCAAGTACTAACCAGGCCCGACCCTGCTTAGCTTCCGAGATCAGACGAGATCGGGCGTTCTCAACGTGGTATGGCCGTAAGCGAAATCTGCTGCCAAAAACGGGCTTTTTGAAGAAATTCATCGAATTTTTCAGGCCTTCTGAAGAAACTCTGCTCCCAAGACCGGGCATGTTGAAGAAACTCAGAGAATATTTCAGGCTTTTTGAAGAATCTCATGGACTCTTTTTTTTTTTTTTTTTTTTTTTTAAACCAAAAATGCTTACAGCACCTGGTATTCCCAGGCGGTCTCCCATCCAAGTACTAACCAGGCCCGACCCTGCTTAGCTTCCGAGATCAGACGAGATCGGGCGTTCTCAACGTGGTATGGCCGTAAGCGAAATCTGCTGCCAAAAACGGGCTTTTTGAAGAAATTCATCGAATTTTCAGGCCTTCTGAAGAAACTCTGCTCCCAAGACCGGGCATGTTGAAGAAACTCAGAGAATATTTCAGGCTTTTTGAAGAATCTCATGGACTCTTTTTTTTTTTTTTTTTTTTTTAAACCAAAAATGCTTACAGCACCTGGTATTCCCAGGCGGTCTCCCATCCAAGTACTAACCAGGCCCGACCCTGCTTAGCTTCCGAGATCAGACGAGATCGGGCGTTCTCAACGTGGTATGGCCGTAAGCGAAATCTGCTGCCAAAAACGGGCTATTTAAAAGGTTAGAACATTAGTGAAGTAAACTAAAAAGCTTACAGCACCTGGTATTCCCAGGCGGTCTCCCATCCAAGTACTAACCAGGCCCGACCCTGCTTAGCTTCCGAGATCAGACGAGATCGGGCGTTCTCAACGTGGTATGGCCGTAAGCGAAATCTGCTGCCAAAAACGGGCTTTTTGAAGAAATTCATCGAATTTTTCAGGCCTTCTGAAGAAACTCTGCTCCCAAGACCGGGCATGTTGAAGAAACTCAGAGAATATTTCAGGCTTTTTGAAGAATCTCATGGACTCTTTTTTTTTTTTTTTTTTTTTAAACCAAAAATGCTTACAGCACCTGGTATTCCCAGGCGGTCTCCCATCCAAGTACTAACCAGGCCCGACCCTGCTTAGCTTCCGAGATCAGACGAGATCGGGCGTTCTCAACGTGGTATGGCCGTAAGCGAAATCTGCTGCCAAAAACGGGCTTTTTGAAGAAATTCATCGAATTTTTCAGGCCTTCTGAAGAAACTCTGCTCCCAAGACCGGGCATGTTGAAGAAACTCAGAGAATATTTCAGGCTTTTTGAAGAATCTCATGGACTCTTTTTTTTTTTTTTTTTAACCAAAAATGCTTACAGCACCTGGTATTCCCAGGCGGTCTCCCATCCAAGTACTAACCAGGCCCGACCCTGCTTAGCTTCCGAGATCAGACGAGATCGGGCGTTCTCAACGTGGTATGGCCGTAAGCGAAATCTGCTGCCAAAAACGGGCTATTTAAAAGGTTAGAACATTAGTGAAGTAAACTAAAAAGCTTACAGCACCTGGTATTCCCAGGCGGTCTCCCATCCAAGTACTAACCAGGCCCGACCCTGCTTAGCTTCCGAGATCAGACGAGATCGGGCGTTCTCAACGTGGTATGGCCGTAAGCAAAATCTGCTGCCAAAAACGGGCTTTTTGAAGAAATTCATCGAATTTTTCAGGCCTTCTGAAGAAACTCTGCTCCCAAGACCGGGCATGTTGAAGAAACTCAGAGAATATTTCAGGCTTTTTGAAGAATCTCATGGACTCTTTTTTTTTTTTTTTTTTTTTTAAACCAAAAATGCTTACAGCACCTGGTATTCCCAGGCGGTCTCCCATCCAAGTACTAACCAGGCCCGACCCTGCTTAGCTTCCGAGATCAGACGAGATCGGGCGTTCTCAACGTGGTATGGCCGTAAGCGAAATCTGCTGCCAAAAACGGGCTATTTAAAAGGTTAGAACATTAGTGAAGTAAACTAAAAAGCTTACAGCACCTGGTATTCCCAGGCGGTCTCCCATCCAAGTACTAACCAGGCCCGACCCTGCTTAGCTTCCGAGATCAGACGAGATCGGGCGTTCTCAACGTGGTATGGCCGTAAGCGAAATCTGCTGCCAAAAACGGGCTTTTTGAAGAAATTCATCGAATTTTTCAGGCCTTCTGAAGAAACTCTGCTCCCAAGACCGGGCATGTTGAAGAAACTCAGAGAATATTTCAGGCTTTTTGAAGAATCTCATGGACTCTTTTTTTTTTTTTTTTTTTTTTAAACCAAAAATGCTTACAGCACCTGGTATTCCCAGGCGGTCTCCCATCCAAGTACTAACCAGGCCCGACCCTGCTTAGCTTCCGAGATCAGACGAGATCGGGCGTTCTCAACGTGGTATGGCCGTAAGCGAAATCTGCTGCCAAAAACGGGCTTTTTGAAGAAATTCATCGAATTTTTCAGGCCTTCTGAAGAAACTCTGCTCCCAAGACCGGGCATGTTGAAGAAACTCAGAGAATATTTCAGGCTTTTTGAAGAATCTCATGGACTCTTTTTTTTTTTTTTTTTTTTTTAAACCAAAAATGCTTACAGCACCTGGTATTCCCAGGCGGTCTCCCATCCAAGTACTAACCAGGCCCGACCCTGCTTAGCTTCCGAGATCAGACGAGATCGGGCGTTCTCAACGTGGTATGGCCGTAAGCGAAATCTGCTGCCAAAAACGGGCTATTTAAAAGGTTAGAACATTAGTGAAGTAAACTAAAAAGCTTACAGCACCTGGTATTCCCAGGCGGTCTCCCATCCAAGTACTAACCAGGCCCGACCCTGCTTAGCTTCCGAGATCAGACGAGATCGGGCGTTCTCAACGTGGTATGGCCGTAAGCGAAATCTGCTGCCAAAAACGGGCTTTTTGAAGAAATTCATCGAATTTTTCAGGCCTTCTGAAGAAACTCTGCTCCCAAGACCGGGCATGTTGAAGAAACTCAGAGAATATTTCAGGCTTTTTGAAGAATCTCATGGACTCTTTTTTTTTTTTTTTTTTTTTTAAACCAAAAATGCTTACAGCACCTGGTATTCCCAGGCGGTCTCCCATCCAAGTACTAACCAGGCCCGACCCTGCTTAGCTTCCGAGATCAGACGAGATCAGGCGTTCTCAACGTGGTATGGCCGTAAGCGAAATCTGCTGCCAAAAACGGGCTATTTAAAAGGTTAGAACATTAGTGAAGTAAACTAAAAAGCTTACAGCACCTGGTATTCCCAGGCGGTCTCCCATCCAAGTACTAACCAGGCCCGACCCTGCTTAGCTTCCGAGATCAGACGAGATCGGGCGTTCTCAACGTGGTATGGCCGTAAGCGAAATCTGCTGCCAAAAACGGGCTTTTTGAAGAAATTCATCGAATTTTTCAGGCCTTCTGAAGAAACTCTGCTCCCAAGACCGGGCATGTTGAAGAAACTCAGAGAATATTTCAGGCTTTTTGAAGAATCTCATGGACTCTTTTTTTTTTTTTTTTTTTTTTAAACCAAAAATGCTTACAGCACCTGGTATTCCCAGGCGGTCTCCCATCCAAGTACTAACCAGGCCCGACCCTGCTTAGCTTCCGAGATCAGACGAGATCGGTCGTTCTCAACGTGGTATGGCCGTAAGCGAAATCTGCTGCCAAAAACGGGCTTTTTGAAGAAATTCATCGAATTTTTCAGGCCTTCTGAAGAAACTCTGCTCCCAAGACCGGGCATGTTGAAGAAACTCAGAGAATATTTCAGGCTTTTTGAAGAATCTCATGGACTCTTTTTTTTTTTTTTTTTTTTTTAAACCAAAAATGCTTACAGCACCTGGTATTCCCAGGCGGTCTCCCATCCAAGTACTAACCAGGCCCGACCCTGCTTAGCTTCCGAGATCAGACGAGATCGGGCGTTCTCAACGTGGTATGGCCGTAAGCGAAATCTGCTGCCAAAAACGGGCTATTTAAAAGGTTAGAACATTAGTGAAGTAAACTAAAAAGCTTACAGCACCTGGTATTCCCAGGCGGTCTCCCATCCAAGTACTAACCAGGCCCGACCCTGCTTAGCTTCCGAGATCAGACGAGATCGGGCGTTCTCAACGTGGTATGGCCGTAAGCGAAATCTGCTGCCAAAAACGGGCTTTTTGAAGAAATTCATCGAATTTTTCAGGCCTTCTGAAGAAACTCTGCTCCCAAGACCGGGCATGTTGAAGAAACTCAGAGAATATTTCAGGCTTTTTGAAGAATCTCATGGACTCTTTTTTTTTTTTTTTTTTTTTAAACCAAAAATGCTTACAGCACCTGGTATTCCCAGGCGGTCTCCCATCCAAGTACTAACCAGGCCCGACCCTGCTTAGCTTCCGAGATCAGACGAGATCGGGCGTTCTCAACGTGGTATGGCCGTAAGCGAAATCTGCTGCCAAAAACGGGCTTTTTGAAGAAATTCATCGAATTTTTCAGGCCTTCTGAAGAAACTCTGCTCCCAAGACCGGGCATGTTGAAGAAACTCAGAGAATATTTCAGGCTTTTTGAAGAATCTCATGGACTCTTTTTTTTTTTTTTTTTAACCAAAAATGCTTACAGCACCTGGTATTCCCAGGCGGTCTCCCATCCAAGTACTAACCAGGCCCGACCCTGCTTAGCTTCCGAGATCAGACGAGATCGGGCGTTCTCAACGTGGTATGGCCGTAAGCGAAATCTGCTGCCAAAAACGGGCTATTTAAAAGGTTAGAACATTAGTGAAGTAAACTAAAAAGCTTACAGCACCTGGTATTCCCAGGCGGTCTCCCATCCAAGTACTAACCAGGCCCGACCCTGCTTAGCTTCCGAGATCAGACGAGATCGGGCGTTCTCAACGTGGTATGGCCGTAAGCGAAATCTGCTGCCAAAAACGGGCTTTTTGAAGAAATTCATCGAATTTTTCAGGCCTTCTGAAGAAACTCTGCTCCCAAGACCGGGCATGTTGAAGAAACTCAGAGAATATTTCAGGCTTTTTGAAGAATCTCATGGACTCTTTTTTTTTTTTTTTTTTTTTTAAACCAAAAATGCTTACAGCACCTGGTATTCCCAGGCGGTCTCCCATCCAAGTACTAACCAGGCCCGACCCTGCTTAGCTTCCGAGATCAGACGAGATCGGGCGTTCTCAACGTGGTATGGCCGTAAGCGAAATCTGCTGCCAAAAACGGGCTATTTAAAAGGTTAGAACATTAGTGAAGTAAACTAAAAAGCTTACAGCACCTGGTATTCCCAGGCGGTCTCCCATCCAAGTACTAACCAGGCCCGACCCTGCTTAGCTTCCGAGATCAGACGAGATCGGGCGTTCTCAACGTGGTATGGCCGTAAGCGAAATCTGCTGCCAAAAACGGGCTTTTTGAAGAAATTCATCGAATTTTTCAGGCCTTCTGAAGAAACTCTGCTCCCAAGACCGGGCATGTTGAAGAAACTCAGAGAATATTTCAGGCTTTTTGAAGAATCTCATGGACTCTTTTTTTTTTTATTTTTTTTTAAACCAAAAATGCTTACAGCACCTGGTATTCCCAGGCGGTCTCCCATCCAAGTACTAACCAGGCCCGACCCTGCTTAGCTTCCGAGATCAGACGAGATCGGGCGTTCTCAACGTGGTATGGCCGTAAGCGAAATCTGCTGCCAAAAACGGGCTTTTTGAAGAAATTCATCGAATTTTTCAGGCCTTCTGAAGAAACTCTGCTCCCAAGACCGGGCATGTTGAAGAAACTCAGAGAATATTTCAGGCTTTTTGAAGAATCTCATGGACTCTTTTTTTTTTTTTTTTTAACCAAAAATGCTTACAGCACCTGGTATTCCCAGGCGGTCTCCCATCCAAGTACTAACCAGGCCCGACCCTGCTTAGCTTCCGAGATCAGACGAGATCGGGCGTTCTCAACGTGGTATGGCCGTAAGCGAAATCTGCTGCCAAAAACGGGCTATTTAAAAGGTTAGAACATTAGTGAAGTAAACTAAAAAGCTTACAGCACCTGGTATTCCCAGGCGGTCTCCCATCCAAGTACTAACCAGGCCCGACCCTGCTTAGCTTCCGAGATCAGACGAGATCGGGCGTTCTCAACGTGGTATGGCCGTAAGCGAAATCTGCTGCCAAAAACGGGCTTTTTGAAGAAATTCATCGAATTTTTCAGGCCTTCTGAAGAAACTCTGCTCCCAAGACCGGGCATGTTGAAGAAACTCAGAGAATATTTCAGGCTTTTTGAAGAATCTCATGGACTCTTTTTTTTTTTTTTTTTTTTTAAACCAAAAATGCTTACAGCACCTGGTATTCCCAGGCGGTCTCCCATCCAAGTACTAACCAGGCCCGACCCTGCTTAGCTTCCGAGATCAGACGAGATCGGGCGTTCTCAACGTGGTATGGCCGTAAGCGAAATCTGCTGCCAAAAACGGGCTTTTTGAAGAAATTCATCGAATTTTTCAGGCCTTCTGAAGAAACTCTGCTCCCAAGACCGGGCATGTTGAAGAAACTCAGAGAATATTTCAGGCTTTTTGAAGAATCTCATGGACTCTTTTTTTTTTTTTTTTTAACCAAAAATGCTTACAGCACCTGGTATTCCCAGGCGGTCTCCCATCCAAGTACTAACCAGGCCCGACCCTGCTTAGCTTCCGAGATCAGACGAGATCGGGCGTTCTCAACGTGGTATGGCCGTAAGCGAAATCTGCTGCCAAAAACGGGCTATTTAAAAGGTTAGAACATTAGTGAAGTAAACTAAAAAGCTTACAGCACCTGGTATTCCCAGGCGGTCTCCCATCCAAGTACTAACCAGGCCCGACCCTGCTTAGCTTCCGAGATCAGACGAGATCGGGCGTTCTCAACGTGGTATGGCCGTAAGCGAAATCTGCTGCCAAAAACGGGCTTTTTGAAGAAATTCATCGAATTTTTCAGGCCTTCTGAAGAAACTCTGCTCCCAAGACCGGGCATGTTGAAGAAACTCAGAGAATATTTCAGGCTTTTTGAAGAATCTCATGGACTCTTTTTTTTTTTTTTTTTTTTTTAAACCAAAAATGCTTACAGCACCTGGTATTCCCAGGCGGTCTCCCATCCAAGTACTAACCAGGCCCGACCCTGCTTAGCTTCCGAGATCAGACGAGATCGGGCGTTCTCAACGTGGTATGGCCGTAAGCGAAATCTGCTGCCAAAAACGGGCTATTTAAAAGGTTAGAACATTAGTGAAGTAAACTAAAAAGCTTACAGCACCTGGTATTCCCAGGCGGTCTCCCATCCAAGTACTAACCAGGCCCGACCCTGCTTAGCTTCCGAGATCAGACGAGATCGGGCGTTCTCAACGTGGTATGGCCGTAAGCGAAATCTGCTGCCAAAAACGGGCTTTTTGAAGAAATTCATCGAATTTTTCAGGCCTTCTGAAGAAACTCTGCTCCCAAGACCGGGCATGTTGAAGAAACTCAGAGAATATTTCAGGCTTTTTGAAGAATCTCATGGACTCTTTTTTTTTTTATTTTTTTTTAAACCAAAAATGCTTACAGCACCTGGTATTCCCAGGCGGTCTCCCATCCAAGTACTAACCAGGCCCGACCCTGCTTAGCTTCCGAGATCAGACGAGATCGGGCGTTCTCAACGTGGTATGGCCGTAAGCGAAATCTGCTGCCAAAAACGGGCTTTTTGAAGAAATTCATCGAATTTTTCAGGCCTTCTGAAGAAACTCTGCTCCCAAGACCGGGCATGTTGAAGAAACTCAGAGAATATTTCAGGCTTTTTGAAGAATCTCATGGACTCTTTTTTTTTTTTTTTTTAACCAAAAATGCTTACAGCACCTGGTATTCCCAGGCGGTCTCCCATCCAAGTACTAACCAGGCCCGACCCTGCTTAGCTTCCGAGATCAGACGAGATCGGGCGTTCTCAACGTGGTATGGCCGTAAGCGAAATCTGCTGCCAAAAACGGGCTATTTAAAAGGTTAGAACATTAGTGAAGTAAACTAAAAAGCTTACAGCACCTGGTATTCCCAGGCGGTCTCCCATCCAAGTACTAACCAGGCCCGACCCTGCTTAGCTTCCGAGATCAGACGAGATCGGGCGTTCTCAACGTGGTATGGCCGTAAGCGAAATCTGCTGCCAAAAACGGGCTTTTTGAAGAAATTCATCGAATTTTTCAGGCCTTCTGAAGAAACTCTGCTCCCAAGACCGGGCATGTTGAAGAAACTCAGAGAATATTTCAGGCTTTTTGAAGAATCTCATGGACTCTTTTTTTTTTTTTTTTTTTTTTAAACCAAAAATGCTTACAGCACCTGGTATTCCCAGGCGGTCTCCCATCCAAGTACTAACCAGGCCCGACCCTGCTTAGCTTCCGAGATCAGACGAGATCGGGCGTTCTCAACGTGGTATGGCCGTAAGCGAAATCTGCTGCCAAAAACGGGCTTTTTGAAGAAATTCATCGAATTTTTCAGGCCTTCTGAAGAAACTCTGCTCCCAAGACCGGGCATGTTGAAGAAACTCAGAGAATATTTCAGGCTTTTTGAAGAATCTCATGGACTCTTTTTTTTTTTTTTTTTTTTTTAAACCAAAAATGCTTACAGCACCTGGTATTCCCAGGCGGTCTCCCATCCAAGTACTAACCAGGCCCGACCCTGCTTAGCTTCCGAGATCAGACGAGATCGGGCGTTCTCAACGTGGTATGGCCGTAAGCGAAATCTGCTGCCAAAAACGGGCTATTTAAAAGGTTAGAACATTAGTGAAGTAAACTAAAAAGCTTACAGCACCTGGTATTCCCAGGCGGTCTCCCATCCAAGTACTAACCAGGCCCGACCCTGCTTAGCTTCCGAGATCAGACGAGATCGGGCGTTCTCAACGTGGTATGGCCGTAAGCTAAATCTGCTGCCAAAAACGGGCTTTTTGAAGAAATTCATCGAATTTTTCAGGCCTTCTGAAGAAACTCTGCTCCCAAGACCGGGCATGTTGAAGAAACTCAGAGAATATTTCAGGCTTTTTGAAGAATCTCATGGACTCTTTTTTTTTTTTTTTTTTTTTTTAACCAAAAATGCTTACAGCACCTGGTATTCCCAGGCGGTCTCCCATCCAAGTACTAACCAGGCCCGACCCTGCTTAGCTTCCGAGATCAGACGAGATCGGGCGTTCTCAACGTGGTATGGCCGTAAGCGAAATCTGCTGCCAAAAACGGGCTATTTAAAAGGTTAGAACATTAGTGAAGTAAACTAAAAAGCTTACAGCACCTGGTATTCCCAGGCGGTCTCCCATCCAAGTACTAACCAGGCCCGACCCTGCTTAGCTTCCGAGATCAGACGAGATCGGGCGTTCTCAACGTGGTATGGCCGTAAGCGAAATCTGCTGCCAAAAACGGGCTTTTTGAAGAAATTCATCGAATTTTTCAGGCCTTCTGAAGAAACTCTGCTCCCAAGACCGGGCATGTTGAAGAAACTCAGAGAATATTTCAGGCTTTTTGAAGAATCTCATGGACTCTTTTTTTTTTTTTTTTTTTTTTAAACCAAAAATGCTTACAGCACCTGGTATTCCCAGGCGGTCTCCCATCCAAGTACTAACCAGGCCCGACCCTGCTTAGCTTCCGAGATCAGACGAGATCGGGCGTTCTCAACGTGGTATGGCCGTAAGCGAAATCTGCTGCCAAAAACGGGCTTTTTGAAGAAATTCATCGAATTTTTCAGGCCTTCTGAAGAAACTCTGCTCCCAAGACCGGGCATGTTGAAGAAACTCAGAGAATATTTCAGGCTTTTTGAAGAATCTCATGGACTCTTTTTTTTTTTTTTTTTTTTTTAAACCAAAAATGCTTACAGCACCTGGTATTCCCAGGCGGTCTCCCATCCAAGTACTAACCAGGCCCGACCCTGCTTAGCTTCCGAGATCAGACGAGATCGGGCGTTCTCAACGTGGTATGGCCGTAAGCGAAATCTGCTGCCAAAAACGGGCTATTTAAAAGGTTAGAACATTAGTGAAGTAAACTAAAAAGCTTACAGCACCTGGTATTCCCAGGCGGTCTCCCATCCAAGTACTAACCAGGCCCGACCCTGCTTAGCTTCCGAGATCAGACGAGATCGGGCGTTCTCAACGTGGTATGGCCGTAAGCGAAATCTGCTGCCAAAAACGGGCTTTTTGAAGAAATTCATCGAATTTTTCAGGCCTTCTGAAGAAACTCTGCTCCCAAGACCGGGCATGTTGAAGAAACTCAGAGAATATTTCAGGCTTTTTGAAGAATCTCATGGACTCTTTTTTTTTTTATTTTTTTTTAAACCAAAAATGCTTACAGCACCTGGTATTCCCAGGCGGTCTCCCATCCAAGTACTAACCAGGCCCGACCCTGCTTAGCTTCCGAGATCAGACGAGATCGGGCGTTCTCAACGTGGTATGGCCGTAAGCGAAATCTGCTGCCAAAAACGGGCTTTTTGAAGAAATTCATCGAATTTTTCAGGCCTTCTGAAGAAACTCTGCTCCCAAGACCGGGCATGTTGAAGAAACTCAGAGAATATTTCAGGCTTTTTGAAGAATCTCATGGACTCTTTTTTTTTTTTTTTTTAACCAAAAATGCTTACAGCACCTGGTATTCCCAGGCGGTCTCCCATCCAAGTACTAACCAGGCCCGACCCTGCTTAGCTTCCGAGATCAGACGAGATCGGGCGTTCTCAACGTGGTATGGCCGTAAGCGAAATCTGCTGCCAAAAACGGGCTATTTAAAAGGTTAGAACATTAGTGAAGTAAACTAAAAAGCTTACAGCACCTGGTATTCCCAGGCGGTCTCCCATCCAAGTACTAACCAGGCCCGACCCTGCTTAGCTTCCGAGATCAGACGAGATCGGGCGTTCTCAACGTGGTATGGCCGTAAGCGAAATCTGCTGCCAAAAACGGGCTTTTTGAAGAAATTCATCGAATTTTTCAGGCCTTCTGAAGAAACTCTGCTCCCAAGACCGGGCATGTTGAAGAAACTCAGAGAATATTTCAGGCTTTTTGAAGAATCTCATGGACTCTTTTTTTTTTTTTTTTTTTTTTAAACCAAAAATGCTTACAGCACCTGGTATTCCCAGGCGGTCTCCCATCCAAGTACTAACCAGGCCCGACCCTGCTTAGCTTCCGAGATCAGACGAGATCGGGCGTTCTCAACGTGGTATGGCCGTAAGCGAAATCTGCTGCCAAAAACGGGCTATTTAAAAGGTTAGAACATTAGTGAAGTAAACTAAAAAGCTTACAGCACCTGGTATTCCCAGGCGGTCTCCCATCCAAGTACTAACCAGGCCCGACCCTGCTTAGCTTCCGAGATCAGACGAGATCGGGCGTTCTCAACGTGGTATGGCCGTAAGCGAAATCTGCTGCCAAAAACGGGCTTTTTGAAGAAATTCATCGAATTTTTCAGGCCTTCTGAAGAAACTCTGCTCCCAAGACCGGGCATGTTGAAGAAACTCAGAGAATATTTCAGGCTTTTTGAAGAATCTCATGGACTCTTTTTTTTTTTTTTTTTTTTTTAAACCAAAAATGCTTACAGCACCTGGTATTCCCAGGCGGTCTCCCATCCAAGTACTAACCAGGCCCGACCCTGCTTAGCTTCCGAGATCAGACGAGATCGGGCGTTCTCAACGTGGTATGGCCGTAAGCGAAATCTGCTGCCAAAAACGGGCTTTTTGAAGAAATTCATCGAATTTTTCAGGCCTTCTGAAGAAACTCTGCTCCCAAGACCGGGCATGTTGAAGAAACTCAGAGAATATTTCAGGCTTTTTGAAGAATCTCATGGACTCTTTTTTTTTTTTTTTTTTTTTTTAACCAAAAATGCTTACAGCACCTGGTATTCCCAGGCGGTCTCCCATCCAAGTACTAACCAGGCCCGACCCTGCTTAGCTTCCGAGATCAGACGAGATCGGGCGTTCTCAACGTGGTATGGCCGTAAGCGAAATCTGCTGCCAAAAACGGGCTATTTAAAAGGTTAGAACATTAGTGAAGTAAACTAAAAAGCTTACAGCACCTGGTATTCCCAGGCGGTCTCCCATCCAAGTACTAACCAGGCCCGACCCTGCTTAGCTTCCGAGATCAGACGAGATCGGGCGTTCTCAACGTGGTATGGCCGTAAGCGAAATCTGCTGCCAAAAACGGGCTTTTTGAAGAAATTCATCGAATTTTTCAGGCCTTCTGAAGAAACTCTGCTCCCAAGACCGGGCATGTTGAAGAAACTCAGAGAATATTTCAGGCTTTTTGAAGAATCTCATGGACTCTTTTTTTTTTTTTTTTTTTTTTTAAACCAAAAATGCTTACAGCACCTGGTATTCCCAGGCGGTCTCCCATCCAAGTACTAACCAGGCCCGACCCTGCTTAGCTTCCGAGATCAGACGAGATCGGGCGTTCTCAACGTGGTATGGCCGTAAGCGAAATCTGCTGCCAAAAACGGGCTTTTTGAAGAAATTCATCGAATTTTTCAGGCCTTCTGAAGAAACTCTGCTCCCAAGACCGGGCATGTTGAAGAAACTCAGAGAATATTTCAGGCTTTTTGAAGAATCTCATGGACTCTTTTTTTTTTTTTTTTTTTTTTAAACCAAAAATGCTTACAGCACCTGGTATTCCCAGGCGGTCTCCCATCCAAGTACTAACCAGGCCCGACCCTGCTTAGCTTCCGAGATCAGACGAGATCGGGCGTTCTCAACGTGGTATGGCCGTAAGCGAAATCTGCTGCCAAAAACGGGCTTTTTGAAGAAATTCATCGAATTTTTCAGGCCTTCTGAAGAAACTCTGCTCCCAAGACCGGGCATGTTGAAGAAACTCAGAGAATATTTCAGGCTTTTTGAAGAATCTCATGGACTCTTTTTTTTTTTTTTTTTTTTTTTAACCAAAAATGCTTACAGCACCTGGTATTCCCAGGCGGTCTCCCATCCAAGTACTAACCAGGCCCGACCCTGCTTAGCTTCCGAGATCAGACGAGATCGGGCGTTCTCAACGTGGTATGGCCGTAAGCGAAATCTGCTGCCAAAAACGGGCTATTTAAAAGGTTAGAACATTAGTGAAGTAAACTAAAAAGCTTACAGCACCTGGTATTCCCAGGCGGTCTCCCATCCAAGTACTAACCAGGCCCGACCCTGCTTAGCTTCCGAGATCAGACGAGATCGGGCGTTCTCAACGTGGTATGGCCGTAAGCGAAATCTGCTGCCAAAAACGGGCTTTTTGAAGAAATTCATCGAATTTTTCAGGCCTTCTGAAGAAACTCTGCTCCCAAGACCGGGCATGTTGAAGAAACTCAGAGAATATTTCAGGCTTTTTGAAGAATCTCATGGACTCTTTTTTTTTTTTTTTTTTTTTTTAAACCAAAAATGCTTACAGCACCTGGTATTCCCAGGCGGTCTCCCATCCAAGTACTAACCAGGCCCGACCCTGCTTAGCTTCCGAGATCAGACGAGATCGGGCGTTCTCAACGTGGTATGGCCGTAAGCGAAATCTGCTGCCAAAAACGGGCTTTTTGAAGAAATTCATCGAATTTTTCAGGCCTTCTGAAGAAACTCTGCTCCCAAGACCGGGCATGTTGAAGAAACTCAGAGAATATTTCAGGCTTTTTGAAGAATCTCATGGACTCTTTTTTTTTTTTTTTTTTTTTTAAACCAAAAATGCTTACAGCACCTGGTATTCCCAGGCGGTCTCCCATCCAAGTACTAACCAGGCCCGACCCTGCTTAGCTTCCGAGATCAGACGAGATCGGGCGTTCTCAACGTGGTATGGCCGTAAGCGAAATCTGCTGCCAAAAACGGGCTATTTAAAAGGTTAGAACATTAGTGAAGTAAACTAAAAAGCTTACAGCACCTGGTATTCCCAGGCGGTCTCCCATCCAAGTACTAACCAGGCCCGACCCTGCTTAGCTTCCGAGATCAGACGAGATCGGGCGTTCTCAACGTGGTATGGCCGTAAGCTAAATCTGCTGCCAAAAACGGGCTTTTTGAAGAAATTCATCGAATTTTTCAGGCCTTCTGAAGAAACTCTGCTCCCAAGACCGGGCATGTTGAAGAAACTCAGAGAATATTTCAGGCTTTTTGAAGAATCTCATGGACTCTTTTTTTTTTTTTTTTTTTTTTTAACCAAAAATGCTTACAGCACCTGGTATTCCCAGGCGGTCTCCCATCCAAGTACTAACCAGGCCCGACCCTGCTTAGCTTCCGAGATCAGACGAGATCGGGCGTTCTCAACGTGGTATGGCCGTAAGCGAAATCTGCTGCCAAAAACGGGCTATTTAAAAGGTTAGAACATTAGTGAAGTAAACTAAAAAGCTTACAGCACCTGGTATTCCCAGGCGGTCTCCCATCCAAGTACTAACCAGGCCCGACCCTGCTTAGCTTCCGAGATCAGACGAGATCGGGCGTTCTCAACGTGGTATGGCCGTAAGCGAAATCTGCTGCCAAAAACGGGCTTTTTGAAGAAATTCATCGAATTTTTCAGGCCTTCTGAAGAAACTCTGCTCCCAAGACCGGGCATGTTGAAGAAACTCAGAGAATATTTCAGGCTTTTTGAAGAATCTCATGGACTCTTTTTTTTTTTTTTTTTTTTTTAAACCAAAAATGCTTACAGCACCTGGTATTCCCAGGCGGTCTCCCATCCAAGTACTAACCAGGCCCGACCCTGCTTAGCTTCCGAGATCAGACGAGATCGGGCGTTCTCAACGTGGTATGGCCGTAAGCGAAATCTGCTGCCAAAAACGGGCTTTTTGAAGAAATTCATCGAATTTTTCAGGCCTTCTGAAGAAACTCTGCTCCCAAGACCGGGCATGTTGAAGAAACTCAGAGAATATTTCAGGCTTTTTGAAGAATCTCATGGACTCTTTTTTTTTTTTTTTTTTTTTTAAACCAAAAATGCTTACAGCACCTGGTATTCCCAGGCTGTCTCCCATCCAAGTACTAACCAGGCCCGACCCTGCTTAGCTTCCGAGATCAGACGAGATCGGGCGTTCTCAACGTGGTATGGCCGTAAGCGAAATCTGCTGCCAAAAACGGGCTATTTAAAAGGTTAGAACATTAGTGAAGTAAACTAAAAAGCTTACAGCACCTGGTATTCCCAGGCGGTCTCCCATCCAAGTACTAACCAGGCCCGACCCTGCTTAGCTTCCGAGATCAGACGAGATCGGGCGTTCTCAACGTGGTATGGCCGTAAGCGAAATCTGCTGCCAAAAACGGGCTTTTTGAAGAAATTCATCGAATTTTTCAGGCCTTCTGAAGAAACTCTGCTCCCAAGACCGGGCATGTTGAAGAAACTCAGAGAATATTTCAGGCTTTTTGAAGAATCTCATGGACTCTTTTTTTTTTTTTTTTTTTTTAAACCAAAAATGCTTACAGCACCTGGTATTCCCAGGCGGTCTCCCATCCAAGTACTAACCAGGCCCGACCCTGCTTAGCTTCCGAGATCAGACGAGATCGGGCGTTCTCAACGTGGTATGGCCGTAAGCGAAATCTGCTGCCAAAAACGGGCTTTTTGAAGAAATTCATCGAATTTTTCAGGCCTTCTGAAGAAACTCTGCTCCCAAGACCGGGCATGTTGAAGAAACTCAGAGAATATTTCAGGCTTTTTGAAGAATCTCATGGACTCTTTTTTTTTTTTTTTTTAACCAAAAATGCTTACAGCACCTGGTATTCCCAGGCGGTCTCCCATCCAAGTACTAACCAGGCCCGACCCTGCTTAGCTTCCGAGATCAGACGAGATCGGGCGTTCTCAACGTGGTATGGCCGTAAGCGAAATCTGCTGCCAAAAACGGGCTATTTAAAAGGTTAGAACATTAGTGAAGTAAACTAAAAAGCTTACAGCACCTGGTATTCCCAGGCGGTCTCCCATCCAAGTACTAACCAGGCCCGACCCTGCTTAGCTTCCGAGATCAGACGAGATCGGGCGTTCTCAACGTGGTATGGCCGTAAGCGAAATCTGCTGCCAAAAACGGGCTTTTTGAAGAAATTCATCGAATTTTTCAGGCCTTCTGAAGAAACTCTGCTCCCAAGACCGGGCATGTTGAAGAAACTCAGAGAATATTTCAGGCTTTTTGAAGAATCTCATGGACTCTTTTTTTTTTTTTTTTTTTTTTAAACCAAAAATGCTTACAGCACCTGGTATTCCCAGGCGGTCTCCCATCCAAGTACTAACCAGGCCCGACCCTGCTTAGCTTCCGAGATCAGACGAGATCGGGCGTTCTCAACGTGGTATGGCCGTAAGCGAAATCTGCTGCCAAAAACGGGCTTTTTGAAGAAATTCATCGAATTTTTCAGGCCTTCTGAAGAAACTCTGCTCCCAAGACCGGGCATGTTGAAGAAACTCAGAGAATATTTCAGGCTTTTTGAAGAATCTCATGGACTCTTTTTTTTTTTTTTTTTTTTTTAACCAAAAATGCTTACAGCACCTGGTATTCCCAGGCGGTCTCCCATCCAAGTACTAACCAGGCCCGACCCTGCTTAGCTTCCGAGATCAGACGAGATCGGGCGTTCTCAACGTGGTATGGCCGTAAGCGAAATCTGCTGCCAAAAACGGGCTATTTAAAAGGTTAGAACATTAGTGAAGTAAACTAAAAAGCTTACAGCACCTGGTATTCCCAGGCGGTCTCCCATCCAAGTACTAACCAGGCCCGACCCTGCTTAGCTTCCGAGATCAGACGAGATCGGGCGTTCTCAACGTGGTATGGCCGTAAGCGAAATCTGCTGCCAAAAACGGGCTTTTTGAAGAAATTCATCGAATTTTTCAGGCCTTCTGAAGAAACTCTGCTCCCAAGACCGGGCATGTTGAAGAAACTCAGAGAATATTTCAGGCTTTTTGAAGAATCTCATGGACTCTTTTTTTTTTTTTTTTTTTTTTTAAACCAAAAATGCTTACAGCACCTGGTATTCCCAGGCGGTCTCCCATCCAAGTACTAACCAGGCCCGACCCTGCTTAGCTTCCGAGATCAGACGAGATCGGGCGTTCTCAACGTGGTATGGCCGTAAGCGAAATCTGCTGCCAAAAACGGGCTTTTTGAAGAAATTCATCGAATTTTTCAGGCCTTCTGAAGAAACTCTGCTCCCAAGACCGGGCATGTTGAAGAAACTCAGAGAATATTTCAGGCTTTTTGAAGAATCTCATGGACTCTTTTTTTTTTTTTTTTTTTTTTTAACCAAAAATGCTTACAGCACCTGGTATTCCCAGGCGGTCTCCCATCCAAGTACTAACCAGGCCCGACCCTGCTTAGCTTCCGAGATCAGACGAGATCGGGCGTTCTCAACGTGGTATGGCCGTAAGCGAAATCTGCTGCCAAAAACGGGCTATTTAAAAGGTTAGAACATTAGTGAAGTAAACTAAAAAGCTTACAGCACCTGGTATTCCCAGGCGGTCTCCCATCCAAGTACTAACCAGGCCCGACCCTGCTTAGCTTCCGAGATCAGACGAGATCGGGCGTTCTCAACGTGGTATGGCCGTAAGCGAAATCTGCTGCCAAAAACGGGCTTTTTGAAGAAATTCATCGAATTTTTCAGGCCTTCTGAAGAAACTCTGCTCCCAAGACCGGGCATGTTGAAGAAACTCAGAGAATATTTCAGGCTTTTTGAAGAATCTCATGGACTCTTTTTTTTTTTTTTTTTTTTTTAAACCAAAAATGCTTACAGCACCTGGTATTCCCAGGCGGTCTCCCATCCAAGTACTAACCAGGCCCGACCCTGCTTAGCTTCCGAGATCAGACGAGATCGGGCGTTCTCAACGTGGTATGGCCGTAAGCGAAATCTGCTGCCAAAAACGGGCTTTTTGAAGAAATTCATCGAATTTTTCAGGCCTTCTGAAGAAACTCTGCTCCCAAGACCGGGCATGTTGAAGAAACTCAGAGAATATTTCAGGCTTTTTGAAGAATCTCATGGACTCTTTTTTTTTTTTTTTTTTTTTTAAACCAAAAATGCTTACAGCACCTGGTATTCCCAGGCGGTCTCCCATCCAAGTACTAACCAGGCCCGACCCTGCTTAGCTTCCGAGATCAGACGAGATCGGGCGTTCTCAACGTGGTATGGCCGTAAGCGAAATCTGCTGCCAAAAACGGGCTTTTTGAAGAAATTCATCGAATTTTTCAGGCCTTCTGAAGAAACTCTGCTCCCAAG